>CM045578.1:12876678-13414061 GCA_024721215.1 Cheumatopsyche charites
TGAGGCCTTTTTCTCTTTTACACTGGCTAAGAACATTCAACTGAATTTGTACTACAACATTAGTTCATTTCATATCACATGAAGATACATATTCATCATCTAATTATTTCATGTAATTTCACTAAAATACATATCTCTATGTTAATGCTTCGTACATTTTTAAAGTCTTCAACAAAAATTATCTTTAAATCGTAGAACTAGAATTAATTTAAAGTCAACAGTATATTTTTCAAATTATCCATTGTTAAACTGACATAATAGAGTTAATCGAGTTATACACGTGATGGTGTAATCTAAAACTAATCCGAATCGTTGTATTAGAAAAAAACTGAGTATCTCTATTACAATAGATTATGAGACTTCTAATAAAATTTATTGTCGATTTCCTATTACTCATGCAATCAACTTGCACGTGCATAATTCATGCATTTGTGCAAAATTTATATACAATATAAAATCATATATTCACTCATCTCTATGATGGTTCATATAAAGTTTCAAGATACATGCAAATGTTTCTGAACTTTAACGACAAATTATAACCATTATATTACATTTTCCTGTTGCAGTTCACTATCAAATGCACATATGTACATTATTTCAGAATGCATCAGATAACAAACACTAGGTTTTTTTCTATAAACAAAACCATACACACATTCCTAGATATTAAAAATCCCACAACCTAACAAACCATGGAACATTTTTTATACGTGATCGTTGAATGTTTAGTACGTGAAGATATTTTCGATTATGTTTTTTTCATATTGTTTCAATGTCTGAACAATGAAGTAAATTCACGATAACTACGTTTGTTGCGATATGCACGTAGTTGAATCGTTAACGACTAATTAGTTGAAATTTACACAGGTTGTTTGAATTTATATGAAAATTGCTGCAGGTATATAAACTGTGTCAACTTTAACTATGACGATGTCCGATATGGTATTTTTTTGAATTTGTATACGCAAATGTTTAGAATGATTTTCTAGTCTTGTTTAAATATTGTGTTATAAATGTATTCTGAAACGTTTTACTTAAGATGTTTTGAAAAAAATTGAATTTTAGTATGTAAAATATATATCTGATACATGAATGCCATCACTTAATGTGAAAATATACCTTAATATTTGTCAATATAGTACATAAATCTAAAGATGATCTAGGTAAGGATTTTTTTGAATATTTTTTTCTAGGTTATACTTATGTTAAGTTGTAATAATGACATATGTTTAACTGATAAATATGTAATAAATTCGAAGTTAAATCAGGTCATTGTCGAAGTAGTTTTAATTTTTCTAACACAATTAAATTTTATCGAATCTTGAGTTTTTATATTGAGTATTATAAAAAACATTTGCAAATGAATTCGTTATTGATAAGTTTTTTTATCAAAATATTTTAGTGTTGCGGAAATGACTTAACACCTTGGTATTAAACGAATGCTAATCTTTCTTTATTTCAAAATATCATTGATCAACTATCTATCCATAAAACATTTCACAGAATTAATGGATTAAGATTTTTCAAAAATAGACACACAAAATAACATTTTGCACAAAACCTCAAAACAATTTCGATATTTTCTACGATCTGTTATAATAGCAATTATACGTAAATTGAAAGATTTCACAGTTTCTACACTCGGTTGTGCAAATCGATCATTTCTATGAATCTCAACAAACGAGTTTGCAACGGAACATAAATCGTTGCTTCCCTGTATTTTGAAATCGATCGTATTGTATTTGTTGAAAAAAACACATTCAACAGACTCTCTTAAAGATTTTTTTCTTTGAATAAATTTAAATTTCATTTAAAAAATACTACGCAGACGACTTCTTATCAGCTGACGCTGTTTCAGTATTCGAATATTTCAGCACTGAAAATAAAACGTTATCGTCTTACGAAATCACAAGCAGAAAACATGGAAAGTCTTTAATTAATATCTCGAATGATAAAACTAAAGTGATTCACTCATTTAACAATGATTAGAACAGGTTTGTACGTAATAAAACATAAGGCCGTTGCAAATTTTCAAACGCGTATTGTGAAAAATTTATTTCTACAATATTTTTTCGATTCTACGAACAATCGATTATCCAAAACAAAACAAAAAATGAATAATCGAAACATTAGTCATAAAGAATTTTCAATGTACAAACAAAATGGCGACCGTTGCACTTTTGGCGCGTTTGCTCACATATTTGAATAATCTTTGTTTTTTAGTCTTAAATTGGCTCAGAGTGCTCTTCGTATTTGTAAATAAGCTTTCAGCTGACAGAATATTTGCAGAATGGTGAAATCTTAGCGGAGTTGTTTATTTCCCAAGATAACTGTTCGATTTCCGCATGAATCAGGAAAACGGTTTTGATCCGGCTTTCTCATAAGCACGTATATATTTTCATATAAATAAATAGAACATGAATTTTATGCTAGAACATAAATTTCGAATGATTTAGCACATTTTCGACAACTAATGAATCAGAAACTCGAACGACAGATATCTTAATTATAGTAACTTTGTGTATTTTTCTTATATTATATTAACAACTTTACATTGTAGCCAATTAAATACAAATATTATTAATCTCATTATCCGATTGAAAGAAAATCTCAAATAATGCATCAACATTTACTTATTTAATTATTGAGAACGGTATAATGAATCATGTGAAAATAACTGTTAATAAAATTAGCATGTAATAAAAATTTCAATGTGTAAATTTTTAATACATAATATATGACGACTGAATTTCACAAACGGCACAAGTGATAATATCACAAATTTAAACTGAAAAAATACTAATAAAAAAGAAAACAATCATTAACATCAAAAGCAATACTCATTATCATCGTACACATTAGACGCTGCAATCGTTCATATTCGATGAATTTATTACTGTTTTATCGTTCCGTTGATACTCAACGGGCTATGCACTGTTTCTAGTTATAAATAAATAAAAAAATATCGACATTGAATGACTAAAAACTCTCGATTGAGATAAAGCAATGTTGTTGTACGTTCAAAAGTGAACCGACCGACGAGTAATCGTTCGGAGATGGCGCGCACCGGTACCGAATACCGTCGATCTTTTGCATCTCGAAAAAGTCGTTTTTTATTATGAACACAACGACTTTTTATACAGCCATGAAATCGAGAGAATGCTTAACTATCGTTTTTTATAATGATTCGAAAAAAAATGCCAAAATTTTCATATAAAAATCGCATTTAACGAGCGTCGATCTTCATTTAATAAATGATTCTAATCGAATCTGTCAATAATATTTCGCCACGAAGATTTCACAATATCATGACGATTGTTTTAGATACGCATTCAAATTTTGCAATTTCACAGGTGAATTCAATGAATCGTTTATCGTGGCTCAATCGAAGCGGTGATTCACTTTTCGTATCGCTTAACATAAGTAGGAAATCAAATCGTTTATATTTTATTCGTGCGTGATTTTGAATGCACGTGAATCACATTTTAATCAGAACTAATTTGACAAATATTTTCCGGTCATAAAAAAAACATTGGACAATATCAAAGAACGAAAATTGCGAAGAACCGAATTCGCTATATGTTCGCTAACAGGAAACGATTCAGCTTATAATAGGAAAAAACCTTCGACATACATATAACCCTCTATTATGACAGTGGTTTGAGTTAAAAAATATAGAATCAAAAGAATATTTTAGCATGATGTTTATTGTTTTGAAATGAAGTCAAACAACTCGAAACGAGAGAAAGTAGACTTTACACCATTATCAAAACTAAGGTCACATTTCAAATTTAAAAAATTTATGAATCGAATTAATTAAATTTTAATATATATTTTGTAAAAATTGTACACTTTCGTGACTTAAACCACTCTCATATCAAAGACCACATACAATACAAGACAACCTGAATCTAGCGACTGCATGAGAGTGGAAAATACCGAGAAATTTATACCTGCTTTTACAAACGTTAACGGTTTAAAGCACTCACCGTCTCCCCAGTCGACGCCTTCGTTAATAACTCCTCCGCTCCCTTTGGATATCAGGTTCTGGCTGGTGACCACGTCCATCGTCTCCGAACCCTCGCAGCCCACTGGATACTCCGACCGAAGGCTGCTAGACCTCGAGGTGTGACGCAAGAGCCGACCTTCTGCTCATCACTGTCGTTCTACTGTTGAAACGGTGGTCTCCGATGGAAGAAGAACCCTCGCTGGCCACGGTCAGACGTGGACTGAACTGCTCGACTGGATTCGCATTGGTCGGCCACCTCTCGATTCGAAGGTGATGGAAGTGGAGGAGGAGGCGAAAGTGTATAATGGACGTGTTTACAATTGAAATGGCGCCAATTTCGAATGGCAGATGCTCGGTTGTTGATGCTGCTTTGGTAATTTTAAGATAGTCGATGGATATGATACTTGATTGTTTTAGGTTCGGTTTTGGTTCTTGTATGATGGCTATGGTTCTTATATGATGTCCTATTGAGTTGAAATTTTCTTATGACGACTGAATAAGCTAAAGGGTACAAGTGACATGGCGCCAATTTCGAATGGCAGATGCTCGGTTGTTGATGCTGCTTTGGTAATTTTAAGATAGTCGATGGATATGATACTTGATGGTTTAGGTTCAGTTTTGGTTCTTGTGCGATGTCCTATTAAGTTGGAACTTTCATATGACGACTGAATAAGTCAAGGGATACAAGTTACATGGCGCCAATTTCGAATGGCAGATGCTCGGTTGTTGATGCTGCGTTCGAAATTTTAAGATATAGTCAATGGATATGGAACTTGATCGTTTTGGAAAAGTTATAGTTCTTATATGATGTCCTATCATATGACGACTGAATAAGCCAAGGGGTACAAGTGACATTTTTACCGAAATTGAGTTATTCACAGGAATCGCTTCTATACACGCTCATTTATTTGGAAGCAAAAGGATATAAACGAATTCGGAACGTGTGCCGAGATGTATCGTTCGACCTCCTCCTAATACATGTAGGTACATGCTCAACTTTGAGCACGCTTTTCTCGAAATCACCGCAGTCACTTGTACCCCTTGACCTTTTCAGTCGTCAATTATATTGAAGTTTTCAATAAGGAAAATAATTTGTTGCTTAATCGTTTCAATGAGATGAATTCATAGAATCGTAAATGTAATTATCATACTCGTAACTCGCAATGACTTGGCGAAGTCACTTTTTTGAGTTGTGTTATCAAATATGCAAATTTTTTTTCAGCTATTCATTTTAAAGATAATTTGAAAACATGCATTTTTTTTTTAAATTTTAATCTTTATCTATTAACAAATACCATAAAATGCATTTCCATTATACTAACGATAAAACGCGATCTGTTCAAACATAACTCTGTTAAAATTCAAATATTTATACATGTGTTTTGTTTAACTTTGCGCTCATACTCATCTATGAAAATCACAATGGAAACGATAATATTTCATATCGAAATACAATCTATTAAATATATATATTTTAACTTACTCATAGTCGTATTATGAAATTTCTAAGAAATTCATATGCGTAAAACTCGTTCCAAAGGTTGCGCTTGTTTTGTTTTATATTCGCAAATAGCAACAGCTATAAAAGGGTTAATTTACTGACTAGTTTTATAAACAAGTCAATGCACCGTAAACCTTGACTAATGTTGTTATATGCACAGAATAAAAACGAAATTATTTCCAAATCGAAACGATTGAACTAACTATACCAATTCCTTTTATCAAAACCACACAAAGAAACCAAAGTTATCGATATGGTTACTACAAGAAAATAGGTAAAAATCTAATAACAAAGCTTGTTGTGATAAATTCTAATTAACAAACATATGAATCATAAAAAGGCAACGATAATGAATCATTTCGATTCAATCACAGTACGAAACTCAATATGTATTCACATTCCAATCTTTACGCAAAATTTGCGTATTTTTTATCTGAAATATTTCCCGAAGTTTTCAATGAACTTGTTTACAAAACGCCCACAATGAGTTTGATTAGTTGGAAACGTAAATGGTTTTTATTACGTATTTGGAAAAATCGCAAAAAACAGATGCTGTGACGTTGCATTTGCATGAAACTACGTAAAAGTGTTATATTTCATTACACTGCGATTGTTGAATAAAAAGAAATTTGCTGAAATTATCTTATCATGCCACAAATGGCGCCAATGGTCATAATTATCAAAAAACGAACTTAACTTAAGTCTGTAAAAATAATTCAGCAACAGATTATTTAGTCTGATATGTATTATGAATTCTGGTCAATGTATAATAATACAAAATATGTACCGAATAATACTACTAAAGCATCCACTGTAAAAAAGGTTTATTTATAATTCATGATTACATAATACTGTAAAAAAATATTTTATATCTCATCATTCTTATATAAATAAATATCACAAATCTATTATGCGCCATGTATAATTAATTTTAGAGGAAATTACTAAATTGGCTCGTTTCGAAAATACATTGAATTGAAACCATTTGTATAATTTCCGCCTAATTTTAAATGCATTACTCATGTACTGATTTATTCAAAATCACAAAACATGCAAGTGACATCGATCGATTTTTTGATTCTCGATACATTTTCATCCAATTCTTCATTGAACCAAAACATTTATCTGAGTCCTCTATAATATCTAAGAGCAAAATATGCATCAAATCCATAAAGCACTCCAACGACAACTCCAACGTACTATAAAATTGATTATTATTATTTCAAATACTTGTATTTTTTATAATAGAATTAAGAATAGATCTTACATAAACTGCTGTCATAGCTGGATATGCTGAATACATCCTGATTAAAGCATATTTAGGATATAAATAAAAATGAACCGAAGCTGCCATACATGAAGATGCACTCAGATACAAAAAACATGAAACTGAGTTGAACATGAATTCCTAAAAATGAACATTTGAATGAAAAATTTGAACAAATTCTAAAATTTTAAGATAAAAAAACTTACGAATATAGATTGTCGAACAAGATTTTCACTCTTTGCTGAAAAAACATAACTGGCAATCAATAGTGAAGTCGTCAAAACGCAAGCTGAAACTGTTGTTAGGAATCCATGAAATGATGCACCGATTGTAGAAGCTTCAGGTAAACCGAATTCGACGAGTAAACTTTGACATAAACTTCCCAAAAGCTGAAAAATATTGAAAATTTCAGCAAATTCAAAGTTCCAGCTATGATCAATACAAATGTTGTTTTAAAACCAATTTTCAGGTGTAATGAAAAATATCTTTTTCCCCAAACCTACCGCTTCAGCAATCTTGATCAATCCATTCTTACTTTTGAAATAAGCCAAATTCAAGCAATTACAACAAGTACAACAGCAGCACTTGATCCCTTGATTACCACTGGGCGACGACATTCTCATAGCGGGACCTCTCGTAACCATTTTCAAAACCTTCGTAACAAACAAATCTTCAAATGATCATCGCAAACAATCGAAATTACCAAACAATAGAGAACACACTCACTTTTCGAAACGATTCGATTCGAAAGAACAAAGAACCTTTCCTTTCCGACTCCGATTGCGAAATTTAAACCGAACCGTTCGCGCCAAAGTTGGGACCCAAATGCAGTTAAGTTTGATCAAAACGGAAGGATGCTGTTAATTGATCGCATTTTTCGCGTTTCGACTCGTCTGTGGACGATGATGACTGTTCGAGTTGTGGGTTCAGAAAGAGCTTCGGTGGTCGAAAATAGAGTTGCGTTCATCGCACCTCGGAAAGTTTCTGAAAATAGAGCAGTCAGGGAGGGCCCCTTGTTGAAGATGTTTTGATTTCTATATGTGTGTGTATGTTCATGTTCGTTTTAATGTTCCAGATGCTTGGAATTTATCGATCTGTTCGATTTGCGAGTATCGAGTTCGAGTCTCAAGTGGTTGGTTCGAAATGAGAGTTTGAGGTTATGTTTGCGTTCGATTGGTCCGTTACAGTTTTTCGATTATTTCATTTTTCATTTCTCAAACACTATTTTTTTATTGATTTTAACTACAATTTTAACTTTATCAATTGTATGTTGAAATTATAATAAAATATGCACTTTCTATATTATTTATTTTAATAATCATCAAATGAAAAGAAATGCAAATTCTCAAAAAAAATATAATAATTCATTATTAGACCATGACGAAATTTTCAGACTGATATTGCTTTTTTTAAAGAAGAGTTCAATCTAGTGAACATTTCCTATTAGAGACCATCATCTTATACAAAAATAAAAATGATTTTTTCACGATATATAGAATAATCAAATATGAAAATGCACAACATTCAACACTTTATTTGACATCCAATTCAATACAAATCTATATTTAAATGTAAAAATTACTTTTGTATATGTTATTGAAGAAACATCGATAGACAAAATATTATATTTGAAGTAATACGTTATACACGAATTTAAAAAATAGTTGAAATTGTATACATAGACATAATGTTATAACTACACATCACATTACCGTAAATGTTAGTAATCGCAAAAATATTGCATTCTTTAAGACTCAATTTCAAATAGGTAAAAAGTTCAATAATTTGAGTAAAAAGCTTTAAAGGTAACTTGAAAATATTTTGAAAATATATATGCACATTCACAAAAACTAATCTACATTTAGAATAAGCATTACACAAAGAGGCTTTAGAAATTTTAAGACACGTTGTGAATGAATAAACTATTGAAACGTGGCAGTGTGTACAAGATATTCATCATACAATAATACATTTCAACATCCATAAACTTAATCATAAGAAGCCATTAATGAAAACATTTATAAAATTATTACATTTTTTACATTTACAGAAAAAATCTTATATAAAACAGAAATCGTTCTTAAACCTAAATAAATAAATACTTATACTATGTGAGTAGAAAAATATAACAAAGAAAATTATATTTGAGTAAAAAATAATGTATTGTTAAATGCGAGCAAACTTAGAAAGTTTTTTTTTTGAAAATTTTCTTTATATTCCTCTGTATGACTTGATCGCTAAAAATGTACTGATCAAATATAAAGCTGATATAACTAGACCGATAATCTGAAAGAGAGTAAATATGTTAAAACATTATATGGTACAGAATGCTATATTTATTTCATAAATATTACAACTTACAGCGGCTGCCATATAAGCTTCATAATCGTAAGATCTTCTTCCTCTATTACTAATTTCAACGAGTAGCGTTAGCGATGCTGCAAAATATAATACGGTAGCAACCAAGTGATATACGACTTCCTGTTAATCAAATAATTATAAGATTATGTTATAAAATATTCAATTTATTCCATTATATCAATGAACTTACATAGATTGTTTTTGCAATAACAGAAGAAGTAGCTAAAGATATCAGACAAGCTGTTAGCAAACAAAACGTTCCTATAAGAAACGTTGTGGCCATCAATATGAAGAAGAGCTCTGGAACTTGATTTTTGTAATTGTAACGACTAATATAATACCCAGCTATTCCAACACAAACTGCTCCAAGAATCTGAAAATGAAGATATCAAGTTTGTTTCAGAATGTTTGAAAAATAGTTTTACAAAACATCACACAGATGTCTATAACAAGAATATGAAATTTCATTGTATCACAATTTTTTCGATTATAAGGCGATTTAAGAATTGATAAACAACTCTAAAGTCAGTTGATTCATTTTGATTTTCAACTAAAAAAAAAATGAATACATCAAAATTTTACATACAACAACACAAATCAAAACGTTCAAACATTTCCCAACAAATCCAACGACCAGATCCCAGTCTAAATAAAGTCAGCTGCTTTTAATTGATTCGTCATCGATTTTTTCGATCGCCGTTTAATTTGTATTTATTTTAAAATCGGAATTGGGAAACCTTCGAGCGTCAGCCGATTATTTCGGAAGGATTCGATCACAGCTCGAGCTCGAAAATGGGGTCAATGTGACCGAGCAGAGCTAGCTTTTCGATTTTCGTACTATACGAGTATATTCGTTGTTATGTTGGGCTTTTTTCGCCAAAGTTTTGCGTGCGTAGTCGTCGAAGGTCAGAAGTGATGATGATGGACACGCCCGATGGTCAGCCGTGCCCTTATTCGGTCATCCTACGTGCTTTTAGAAGACTGGCTTTCTAAATCGATTCGAATTTTATTGATTCTATTGAAATTATATTTGCATGTTGAAAATTTTACGTATGACAATTCGAAAAGAATGTGATTAATTCTCGTCTGTTATTCTTTCAGCAAGATATTAGACCCAATCTAAACATAGCCTAACTTAATCGAATCTAAAAAAAGAAACAAAAATCTATCCCAAACTAATCTAATAGGACACGTCAAGATTCTGAACTGACAGGATAATAGAAAAGTACCCATAATTGTTCGAAAAAAACAAACCTCACAATCAGATTAATTCAACAGTCCAAAAACCAATTACTTCCTAAATCGCGAGATTAGTGTATTTCAGATGATTCAAAGTTCACTTTACATCTCGATCTGTAAATCACGATGAATCATAAGATTTTCAGAGAAACTGCACAATATGGTATGAATATTTTTCATTGAATTGAATCATACATATAGAATTTAAAATTTTTGAGGTGTGACCTGAAAAACGTATACAAAACTCCTTGAAAAATTCGGTCGCGTTAAAATATGGTCATGAAATTAAAAGTGTGTGCAATATTTTTTGCGGTTTTATAAAATGTGACGCATTTCTGCATAAGAATTGCATGGATGATTATTTAATGTTTATTTTAAGACAATGATAAGTATGTTAAGTCATTCAGAGACTTAATCATGCGGTTTTTTTATCAATGTAAAACCAGTTAAAGTCTGTACATTATTTAGGTATTTAATTTCATTGAAATAATAAATAGCGGACTTCAAATGCGTAAACCGTTTAAACGAAAAACTAACATTTAGATACAAAATAAAAACCTCTTATCAGTAAGCAACCACATAAAAATAATGAAAGGATATGAGATAAGCTCGAAAGCATTAACCTCTGTTACCGGTAAATGCTAAAAAAATAACAATCTTTCTAACAAACAACGAATTGCAAAAATATTTTGTATTACTACATATTTACAAAATGATACATTACAGTTCAATTACATCCATTAATTATCAATTATATTATAATTATAACAAATTTCATATCAATTAATAACACTTGCTCATTAGATACATTTATGTCGTCATCTTAACAATGTTCAACTCATCTAATGAAATTAAATCATTAATTAGAAATCGCTAACCCGGCCTAATATTTATCCCATGTCACCGACAGAGGTTGATCATGTTGGCATTAGGCAAACGGAATACTACCAAAATTATGTTGACTTACCAGCTGGCCAAATTTCAGAAGACCAGGCACAGTCTTCAGGTATCCTGTGTTGACGAGGATCGCTGAAGAGCTGCTGGTGGTCGTCGTCCTGGTTATCGTTACGCTGTGAGACATTTTTGCGTCTTTTTATTGCTTCCTCGATTTGAAAATCTGAAAAATGTAATAAGTATACATGAATATATAATAAATTTAATTGTAAAAACGAAGAAAGTTTCATAAAACGAATGATAAATTCGACGTTAATGCGAGAATTCGCAACTGTGTCACGGCTTCGTTTAAATGCGTTTAACAGTTGGTTATTTTGAGTTTCAGTATTTTCATAAACGTAAAGATGCATTCGAATTGAATACAGGCGAATATAATACAGATGTGATAGAATTTTATTTGCATTTTGAACGAATTGAATCGTTTAAACATTGCAATATCGAAAACAATCATTCGACCATTTTCATAAAAAAAAAACTTTGGTCTACGTATGTATTCCTATAGATATATTGATAACTCCCTATCTAACAGTAAAACAAATATTTAAAGTAGGATACAAAATAACCAATAACCAACTTATCGATCAAACTTAAGCTTTAGTCAACTGTAACACAATTTATTACATTTTTTTACATTATTAACCATCTTTTTTTTAGTACAATCGATGTGGCACACAATATAACACCCACGTACAGTGCAAGAATGATGTAAGAAAATTCAAGGCAAAATGCATGTTTGATGAAAACGAGTGAGATTCATTCTCTAAATTTGAACGCATCGTCATCTGAACCATGTTATACGAGTCCCTTAATATTCTCAAAGCGTATTAAATGAATTTATAAAAAAAAAAACTCGGATATAACACGAAGATATCAATTTGCATAATTCTAAAAGTGAGGGATAAAAAAACGATGATCGAATAGAAAATATTCCAAACACATCGAAGGCTAGGAAGTCGAAGATGATATCACGATTAACAAACAACTGAGGAATTTGTTATCAACTTATTGTGGGTGCGTCGCTTAAACTTCGAAACGTGTTCCACGTGCCAAATGTTGGTAATTACTGAATATTTATTCACGGACATAAGAGTCATCTCGATTACGTATGTTATGGATTTTTTTCCCGCCTTTTTTCAATGGACGCTCTATGGAATTTCGATCGTTTCGTATTCGGACTGTGAAAGGGTATCGAAAATAGATAGCCCAGTGTAAGTTCATCGTCCAGATAAAAAGCAGCTGCATGAGAATGCGATGGAAAAAATGATGAATTCAACGTTTTGGTATAAGATTCAATTTTTTTCAGTAGTTTCATAAAATTGTAGGTTTTAGTGATTTACCTATCACAATTGTGTTTATAGACCCGATTATAATTTGTGCAAATTGTACGTTGCATTATCGCAAACCGCATCATTATGAAATTTTGAGACCCAATCAAACAATTTGACATATATCTTAAGTTAGATAATGATTTAATCGAACAATAGGTATTTATTTTTAATATTCATGAACTTTGGAATTCAAATAAGTTCCCATTTTTTCTAACTAAACCATTCCTCATCTAAACTGGACATAAGTCTTAACCCGATTAAAATAATTTGTTTATAAAGAAAAAAATCAATCTAATATCGATAAAGATTCGATGATATAAAATTGTAGCAGTGATTTAATAAGAATGATTTGAGATTTCTGCATGTTTTCTATCACCAGTTTATCGATGAAATTAAATTATTTAAAAAATATAATAAAATTATTTTTGTCAACCCTGTTAAAAAACATTATCAATATAATTTTAGCGACCCTATTTACTAAACGTCAAAATTAGCAACTTTCTTAAAATGATCATAACACCAATTGTGTCATCCACATGAGAACTTAATTAAAATGCGCTCCCGACAATCTTGGCAAGTTTTTTTTTCAAATAAAATAAATCTAATAAAAAGTATACGCGTAAAAATAAAAACGCGCATGCATCGTTTATAAAATGAAAACAAACGCAAAGCAACGGCTGAAGAAAAGTCGTCGATGAGTGCATCGCTCGAAATAACCTCGAAATGTCAACATGGCAATAGCAACAATTATATTGTGTGGACATAATCATAATGTAAACCGGTGAAAAGCGTCAGTTTTTCGCGAAAAATCGATAATGGGGTTGTAGAGGGTTTCTTTGTTGTGATGGCGCCAGAGTAGGGTGGCGATTTCAGTTTTCGTCTGCTAAAGTCTATTGCTCTGTTAGGCAGCGTTCACATTGTACGATTTGAACTTATTTTCAAATTCTATGATGATTTATTGTTTTGAATTTGAACGGTTAGAAAATTTCGCTTTGAGGTGTTTCTGATTCATTTTTTTTTTTCATAAACTAATTCAATTATCTTCATAGTGCTATGAACAAATGAAATGTGAAACCGGATATTCTAAATATATCGAGTCTATCTTCTGACCAATTGAATTCGATGCATCAGAAATATGTGTATGTATCGTTTATTCAAAGTAATATTTTAATTTTGTATCAGATAAGTGAGCTTGGTTGGCGCTGTTTTAAACCGAATTTAACTGGGGTTAAATAGATAAGATTAAGTGAAGTTGGTGCAAATTAGAATCCAGATTATGACAAACTGCCAATTTTAATTCAACTTTCAACGCTCAAATGCTGGGTGTATTCGTTTATATTCATGTCGAACAAAAATGTGCTAATTGTGCTTCCAGCGAAACTGGATAGTGAAAACGCAGCCTTATATATTCTTACATGTGCTTATATTGTATATAAATATCGTTTAATGTGTCTTATGATTATGATGGAAGAGCCGGAAGACAATATACTTAACAGTCATTCTTTATTATTCGTGAACCACACAATTAAAAGTTCGGAACGATGGAATAAATAATATGAGTACAAGGACGATTCAACATATTGTTTTATATCGTATTGTATTTCAAAATAATTAAAAAGATCATAGGTGATAGGATAAAATATTTTATAACTACATCACAAAAGGATGATTCATGAATGTTTGAATCAATTCTCGTGTAATATCGATATCTAATATTAAGATTTTGAAATATGCACTAATTTGTACTACTATCGTATGTACGTTATATTATATAGATTTATTGTGTTAATACGAAAAAATAATCAAAAACAAGAATTCACTAAAATAAAAGTGCAAATAAACATTTCAATCTCAAGTCTTAAGCATCATCTTTATATTTAGAATGAGAGCGTCTGCAGTTTTCCCACTTTCCCAAAAAATTTCCCGAACCGAATAGACGCATTTTCACTTCCGATTCCGAAAACTAGCCACAATAATCGACCTACATCAGAACCAAATACGTGAAATCAACCAAAATAACGATAATGCAAATCGGCGAACCGTTGAATCGCATTTGATATTCCAGGAATTAGGACATTAAAACATGAATATTAAATGACACGCTTTTAGGGAGTGGTAAATTCGTTGAATTCTCTTAGAACATGCGCAAAATATCAGATGTGATATCGGCCTAATAACAACAACAAACAGCTTAAAAACAACAGGTGTTTTTAAATTACAAACCTCCGAAACGCGAGCGACACAACCTCACCGTGCAACTCACTGTGGGAAACTGATTCATCGAGACGCGAACGCACTATGATTCGTCTTCTACATACATATATTGTTTTTCATTTTTGAGGAAAATTTGCTAATAAATGTGAAAGATTAGGTTTCTTGGGAACTTTAAAATCATTGTTGATATGGTTGTTGGTGATGTTAATGATGTTGTGGGAAAAACTGATTAGTTGGTTCAATGAATGATTTTCGTTGTGATTCGAAAATTGGACGATTTTGACAACTCTACTTGATAATCTTGTTTAGAATCACGAGAACTTTTTAGAATAAATGATGATTGATCTGTATATATTTAATGTGTTTTGTGATAAGTGTTTCAAAAATTTCAAATTCAAACGATTTTACAAATTTACAGTTTTTGAATTTTCCGAAAGGTGGTGCTATTTTTTTCATAGTGAGTTTTCCAAGTGAGTTATCGTGTTCTAAAACTTTTTATTTATTTCGTGTATAAAAATTTGAAAATAATTGACTCTAAATGAGAATCATCTTAAAGCAGAAACCAGAGTTTTATAAGACGTGATTAAAACTCATTGTGAAAATTCTGAGCATCTACTTATTTCAAGAAAATAGAGATTCACCAATTAACTATTTATGGTCATTTACTAATAAATCTTTCTACGATATCTAAAGTTTGTTGTAATATCAATTTACAATGGAGCAAATTACATATAAAATAAATAAACACACATTGTGGTTACTTTAATTTTCTTTATATCAACATTTTCATACAAAATTAACGTCCATTACAATTTTTCAAATATTATATCTTAAACGACATACAATATTAAATTTATATATGCTAAGTGTATGCTTAATTTACAATGACTTATTAAAAAAGATTCAAATGGATCGTATGTTAAATATTTTATAGATTATTAAATACATCCATAAAGCATACCTTAAACATAATATATTTTAAGGTCGAAAATTTGTAATGTTTCGTGAAAAATAATATAAATTTGTACGATCCAATAAGATTGTATTAAAAGATAAATGTGAAAACAAAATACTTCAACAGGCCTTAAAAATAATATAAAATGAGGTAAACAAATTTGAGAATTTTATCTGCGATTTGAATTCCATATCATACATGGCCATATGAAATCACTAAATAATAAAAATGGATCTTTCCTATTTGACTGCCATTGTACACCAAAAAATATCATCCAATACCTATACAAATCAAAAACTCGGTTGGATTTGAAATTTTCTTCTTAAAAAAATATAATTTTTCATCTGGTCGTCTGACATTGAGTTGGGATAGAATTTTTGGACAACGGCACAAATAAAATAGGGAAGTACCATACAAATATTTGTAAATTTACAATTAAATAAAAATGTTTTGTAAAAGCAGCGATTCAATCTATTTTTAATTAATATTTTAATGCAATGCTGTGATAAGCTAAACGCCAAATAAGTTCAACTCTAGAAATTATTTTTAAACTGCTGTGAATCGAATGTTAAAATTCAATTAACAAATGAAATAAAGATTCATTATGAAAATTAACAGAGACTAGAATAAATAAATGAACAACTGCTTTACAAATTTCCAGAAAATAAAAACCTCTTATTATTTGCGTTACAAACTATACTCAGTCAAAAATTCATATCCATCACATTACAACTAGCAAACGCTTCATAACTTTAATATTACATTATTAATATAAAATATATATTTGATATCGCACACATAGATTAAAATATTGTTCGATCTCAATAAGTTTACTGTTTGTTTTGATTTCATTTCTGTTTGAATCGTCAAATTTATCTGAAAATTTGAGAATACAATCGTGCTTTTCACAATTAAATAAATATCAAGCACTAGTATTCGATTGTAATTTCAGATCTTCTTTTGGACGAAACGGGCAGTGGAATTGTGGTCGAGTATTAGTATCTTGCGACACCAGAACCCGATCCAGCTGGTGACACTCAGGAAGCCGGAGCAGCTGCTTTATGATCCTGGTACAGCAAATAAGCTCCAGCAGCATAGGCTATTGTGTTGAATAAGCCAAATGACTGAAAATCAATAAATAAACCAAATTAAAAAAGTTGCGCGGATACTTAATTCAAATTAAACCTTCTAAAATTCGATTTCAAATCATTCCGTACCTGATTTCAACTATTATCTTTTAATTATTGAAATCAGATCCAATAATGAGAATAGAAATTATAAGAATGAGACTGAAATTGGATTTTAATTGAAATTTTAATTTAAAGTAGGTAATTACTTAATTAATTAAAATGTATGATTAGAAACTAAAAAATTGTATAAAATCAATTCTGTCGAGTTTGCATGTTTACTAGAACCAAAACATGTGAAAACCTTGGTTGTAACCTTTATCAATCTAAACGTAGAAAACAATGAAGCAATAATTGCTCCTATGTGCATAATTGACAATTAATGGGGTTCGCTTTAGAAGCAATCACAATTATTGAACGTTAGAAACATAGCGAAGAATTCTAATTATATTTTATGTACAAAACAATAACTTACACCAGCTGTTAAATTCGATGCTCTGTATGGACCGTAAACATTAGTCCAAGCAGACAGTTGAACAATAAATGCGATTATGTATAGTATGGTACTGATTGAAGTATTTAGCAGCTCCTGAAAAAGAAAAAAAAATCATTGTTATTATGAAAACTTTGAAGAAATGTTTATTGATCAAAATATACCGTCAATATCCAATTGATTGGGAGTTTGAGGGCTTCTCTAATATGTAGAAAATACACAAAAGTCCAAATCAGGGTTGATATGAAGGATGTGACTACTACAAATAGAAACCAATGTGTGCCAGATAATAATGCT
The DNA here is from genome assembly GCA_024721215.1 of Cheumatopsyche charites. Lineage (NCBI taxonomy): Eukaryota > Metazoa > Arthropoda > Insecta > Trichoptera > Hydropsychidae > Cheumatopsyche > Cheumatopsyche charites. The sequence continues at coordinate 12,894,427 of CM045578.1, forward strand.
GGGGATGCAGTTGCCATACATATTAATCCAAATAGCTGTAACAAAATAACAAATGAATTCAATACAAGAAACATTGTAGAACTTGAAGTATAAAATTTGTATTATTTCACATTATGATTCTAAATAAACGATAAACTCATTTCATTCAATTTCTCGACATAAACAGCTATAAACGTATGTATTAGCAAGAAAAATGACATTATGAAATATGGAGATTGAACACAGACTCTAATGGAAAAAAGTTGTTCAACATAATATCAACAGTTAAGTAATATTCATACCGATACATACAATATATCAATTCTTACTCTAAAACCTGACATGCGACTTAGCATAAGATTTCATTACAAAAAAATGTTGAGAACGACTCTAACAACGCACAAGAAACATACAAACACCACGCATGCAATTAAGCATTTAACGACTCCATGTTTGCATGGTAAATTGCTTCGAAAACAAACCGAAGAAAAACCACACAAAAGTCTCATATTTTCATTCGACTCTATACAAAATTCACTTTTCATTTCCAGTTTTATCGATTGAAATTTCTACACATTTCTGTTAGAAAATATTGATTCAATCCGAAATTTGATCAAACAACTTTTGTGTTGTATGGACACTGTCCATATTTATGACTCTTGGACAAAATCGGGTTCTTATAGAAGATTTTCACTTTTGTCCATCGATTTGGTGATGAAGTCCGATTTCGAATCCCACACACTGTCTCGCAATAAAAATAGAAGCGTGGGCACCTAACGTGGAAGGCATCTTCGATGTATAAGAAAGCATTAATGCATCTTTGATAACGTAAATAAACAGTTCAGCAGACACGCCTCGAAACTGCATCGGAATGTGAAAGACTTCTGATTGAATATTTTCAGCGAAAAAATATAGTATAGGTAGATATGTACTTGTATAAACACCTTCAAATCTCTGGTAAATATTGAGTTAGAAATTGAAAAGTGCGATTTGAAAATGATAAGGCTGAAATAAAATGGTGCTGCGATGGATTTTCTATTCGAATTGGATGTGGAAATGTGGTTTTGAATTTCAGTTTATCTATTTTATGAATGGTAATAAAATACGTATATGATAAGTTATCAGCATCATTTATAAATCAATAGAAGATTTATAGTAGGCATATTAATATGGAATGCCTATTTTCATGTGTAAATCTAGATACAATGTACAATTACAGATAAGAATGTATAAAAAAAATCGAAGAAAAGCTGCATTATTTTCCATTATTTAATGAAAATATGAAACTTTATATACCAAAATCGTTACATTTTGAGAAAATTGACGATCAACGTTAAAAAAAAAAGAAATTTTCAAGCGGATAATCTAATTTACATTCATAGAATATGATGATAGAAATTCATGTTTGAAAAAAAAATCACACACGTCATAGAAAATCGCATCATATGAGGGATAACTGTACATAGAAAACATACCTATGCTAGAAAAAAAATGACTTATACTGATTCGATTCGATGTAATATGGGAACGTCGAGTCCAACGACCCGTGATTCCCTTAACCGGAATATATGTCCCGGAAGCTACCTCTTCAGAATGAAAATCGTCAGGGATCTGATTGTCTATTCTGTGCATTCGAGTGGAACTTCGAACCGTGTACTTCCTGAACCCGATGAGGAAATTTCCAACACCAAATCGGTCCTCGAGTCCGATAGACCAAAGCATCTGTCGACTTGTGCATATTTCTCTTCGAACAATCAATTCTTATCGACACTTCAATACAACATGTCATACTGGAAACACGAGTCTGTTATTGAAATACGAGACGTAAACTCGACTCCGATGCAATTCTGTAAAATGCATATGATGTCATGAAGTCGCAATTAGACGATTAGGTCACAAGAAACCGTCGAAGCGAGATACGACACCCACATTGAGGTGTTAAAGTCATTGAACGAAATTCTGGCTTACAACCAGCTCTAAGATCACCAGGAAAATTAAGCGAGGACGATCCTTGGTCAGGAATGAGAGATGATGGAGACGAGGTCAAGGATGGCACCTTTGGTCTCGAGTGTCGCATCGTTATGATGCGTGAAAGAATGTGGATACATTTCGAGGTCGACTAGGAATCTTATATGAACTTGATTTTGGAATTACATCGGCTTTCTTTACAAGAAGCGGTGATTGACGCACGATGACTGCGTGTCCATAAAGATCTCGATCTATTCTAGAAAACGGTTCGAACGCCATATAAAGAGAGATGGTATCCATAAAAGGTGACGAGTGGAAGAACGAGACTCCTCTATGTATCTGATCCCAAGATGAAGCTTTAAATTACTCGGTTGATCACCCAACAGCTTAGATTGTGTCGCAAGGTCTGAAGAAAGGTAGTGGAATGTTTGGAATATTTGGGTGCAGGTGGATTGAGGCTTTTACTGTCCGCTCGCCGCAAGAAGACAATTAATATGAAGAAAAAAAGAAGTCGTCCTTCACACGGTTCCCAAAGCAGTCTCGGTTTTAGCTTTAGAATGGTTCTCTCTTGGACAAGCACGCGATAGTTGCGAAACCAGTCAGAAAAGCAATAACACTTTTCTTAGATCCTAAAAAATTGTTGAGTCAATGATGCAACGCTATGCGGGGAATAGCAAAACGTTATGTAGGAGGATGAAGCGTTATCGATCCCAACTGTTAATTAATACGAAGATGATACTTAAAACAGGTGCTTTGTAAAAAGCGAAAGCAAGATATAATCTCGAGTACGAAAAGTGGAAGCTTAGACCAATTAACACGGTCAATTGGACAGACGCTCAGCTGAAGATCAATTATCGTAAAGTTCAATTGAGCTAGATCTAGACGAACCCATCTCGGATCGAATTAGAATTCGGAAATTTCGGATACGTTAATACCCAGAAGCAAACGTAGACAGCTGCTCCGTCTAAATTGGTGAACAGACAAATCAAAATAGAAAGATATACGTTTATTTTAATCAATATAGAGATAGGAAAGCGAGGCCTGTTGGCAATAGTCCACGCCTTAGAAAAGGCCGTCGAGGAAAAGCAGAAAAGAGACCAACAAAGTCAACAAAGATGCATTACTCCGTGACATCTTCGACATTGAAGATTGCAATCTTCGCCGATGACCAGATGTTGCTTATTATATATATAAAAAAAGTGAAACCAACGCCTCTGGTAAAACGGCGATGATGCAAGCAGGTGGGTTTCTTTCGCTAGGAAACTGTTTGAATTGGGTGGGTCTGGCTGGACGCCCACTTCTTCGAGTCCTTATTGGGATATCGAGGCTGCCCACGTACCAAGTAACACTGTGACAAAGAGTGTCATGAGGATTTTCAGCTCCATCGAGATCTGGACCCTCGTCTGTCGTCGATCTTGAAAAATATGGTGCCGAATCGATGACGCAGCTCTCAAAACTGTTATGAGTTAGTGGATGATAAATAAGGCGGTGAGATCAAAATAAGCTTTCTCAGTTGAAATAAACAGTGCAAGTTGGAATTTGAACCGTATGGCTTCGATTTATTTCGATTCGATCATAAAATTTATTTATATTCTTTATTGCGCTTGGGTAATTTTTAATTATGATTTCATCACATGCTAACAGTTCCCACATAAATTCGCATAAAAAGCAATTGCATTATCGATGAAAAAAAATTATCCTTTCACTCTTTTTTTTTAGGAATACGACCCAATCATAAATATTTGTCAGTCGCCAGATGAATTTATTGAATTTCCATCGAAACTGATCGATAAATCCGCAAAGATCTATTGGGAAGTACCATATTTGGATTTGCTCCTTGTGGGCGCAAATCGAGTCTCATTCTCAGAACTCACTTCGAATAAGCAACTGTTCCAAATGAGTTTACTGTGAATGGTTTAAATCGAAATGCACTTTTGATCCGTAAAGATCTTTGTCGTGAACCAAGAGTTCAAACGAAGGGGAATAACATACAAAGGAGCAGCAGCTGGATCCTGATCAAAGGAAACTTGCAGATGTGCAAAACGATCGTTGAATTGCCAAAATTTTGATTCGAAATTTTGAAAATTCGACCCAAAAATTCGCGTAATCAAAATACAATCATCGATATGAATATAATATATTTGCACCTCGATAATATTTGTATGCAATCAGTTCAACGAACAGTTGGTATGCAAACAGAGCATCATACACAGAATAGGGCTATTATTCATACAAGAGTGTGTCATAGAAAGGGTGGTATATGCATATGAGAAGTTTAGGTCTTTTTATTTCTTGTTTACATTGTGACATTTGAGGATCGTCCTAGTGAAGGCTCTTTGTTCTCGACATGTGGTTATGTGTACTTATTCAAAAAAGTGGCACGTGTTTAAAAAAACGAGAATAAATAACGACACGCTCGATCCGTATTCAAAAATTTGGGCCTGGCCGAATTTACGTGTATAGATTGGCTATTGCGTGACCTTATTTTGAGGACACTGCTCTCCTGATAATTCGAATATAAAATACGAAAAATATTTAATTAATTTAATTAGAAAAATGTTTCTAATTTGCAAATTTCGTTAATGAAGTCGAAAATGAGGTTAACTCATATTGCAAACATCATAGGTTTAATAGCTGTTTTCTTTTAATGATTAGGTAATTATTTTTTATATTAAATTAATTATTTTAATTAGATATTATAGTGAGGCATATGAGTCGAATAATATAAATGAACCAAGTGAGCCGAGTAATTTGTCGTTTGGACCATTTGTCATGGATACGATCTGAGTGATCCAAGTGATTCAAGTGAACTGAACGAATCAAGAGGCATAATATGCAAATGAGGCAAGTGAAGCATTAATATTTGAAAATATTCTTATATTAAGTGGATCCCATGTACCTACAGATAAATTACTTCTAAAGCCTCTAGCAATTTTCTATTGCTACACACTGAGACAAGTTAACCTTTAGTTACATGTAAAGTTCTAAGTTAAGGATTTTGATTCCATCATACGTCAATACATTATGGATAGCCAACTTTTGGTCAACAATTGCAAAAACACAATTCCACTGCACAAACAAAATTAAATATTCAGAGGGGGCACTTGACCCGGTGGCCGAGTGGTGTCCGATGCTCCGGTAACTCCGAAAACCGGAGTGTTCGGTTTCCGCACAATGAGCCAGGGTTCGCAGCCGGAGTGTCTTCATCATGGAATCAGGGACAGTGGAGACAATGGCTGAGGACAGGAAGTCAGTGGACGATGACCAAAATGGCGAATGGGAAACGCGATACCGCATTCAGCATTTGTGCGCACTTGCATAATTGTCGAGTGCATTCTGTACGTGAGTTCGATGACAGGATGTTTCCGATTTGTCCGGATAAATAAAAATGCGTTTCGGTCGTAGTTTTATGCTTATGAGCGAAACGGGACTAATTACATGATTATAGTGCGTTTAATAGACGACTGAAAAGGTCGAGGGGTTCAAGTGAGTTTGCGGTGATTTCGAGAAAAGCGCGTTCAAAGTTGGCCGTGTTCCTACATGTATTAGGAGGTCGAGTGATTTGATGATATATTGAGGTACATGTTCCGTGTTCGTTTATATCCTTTTGTCACCAAAGAAATGAACGTACATATAAGTGATTCCTGTACATTGGCTAAAAATGTCACTTGTACCCCTTGGCCTTTTCGATCGTAATGTAATAACGGATTCTTTCATTGAACAAATCCAGGGCAGGTCTTTTCACCTCTGGTTTGAATGATTTTAAACTACACGCGGTTCTCCAATTGCTAACTGTCAAAATCTGGAGGAAAGAGATGGATGTATGTATTGTTGTATGAACTGTAATATGTCTGTCTCTTTCGGCGACTGTTTTGACAGTTCATAGTAGGAGCGAAAGCGTGCAGTTTAAATTTGTTTTATACTCAAGCCAGAGGGGAAAAGATCTGTCCTTAAACTATATATCAATTGATAGATATTAATGATCTCATTATTTTTTATCTATGACGACATTCATCGTAGTTATGGGGTTTATATAGAAAATCGATTTTAAATCATTCCATTTTCATTCACTATGGATGCGAACTAATTTTCGTCATGAACTACATTTATTTCGGGGTCGAATGTGATCATAGCGATATTTTAGGATTATAATGAGTTAATTATTATTAAATTCACATGTGTTTAAAAGGGGGGTCTACTCTCCATAGAAAACTGCGCATTGTCATTTATGAATGCTACAAAATATAATTTGTTTCGATGTAAATTTGAAATGGGAGTGTGTAATTGCACTTTGGTTCATAATTTTGTAGAACTGTATTTCGAAAACAATACTTAATTTTTGTTTATAAAATTAACATTGTTTACATTATAATTTATATAATACTTTTGATGAATTAATTCAATGATGACAAAGACTTTTTATTCAAAACATTTGCATATCAGTAAGAAGCGAATATGATCCATATGCAAGTGCAATCATTTGAAACTTTTGCAAGAATTTCTGAAGTAAATTGAATAAAGCTAAACTTATTTTAGATAACAAAAAAATACACGAGAAACAATATGCAAATACCATTTCTATTCAGTGAACACGTTTTTATGATCACATCGCACTTTGCGCGAACGTTTCGTTTAATAAATAAATGAAAAACGAATTCTGATAGATTGTTTCACAGCCGAGTAACGAAGATAATTTCCATAACGACATTACTGAAATTTTATAGATGGCAATAATCCTGATCGACTGGTTAACTGTTGTTCATTCGACTTCCGAGCAACTGTACTCTAGTGATTTTCCGAAACATGAATATAATTCACTGCGATAAATCTAGATTCTTTTTTCGTTCATTCGTCTTCATTGTTTGTTGATTTCTTGTAGAAATTTCAACAATGGACTTAGGAGCGTGCGACACGAATTCGAGAAACATGTAAAAATGCTAAAACACACGTGAGAGAGGCAACGAACCTGAAAATAATAAAGAAACGATGCCAATGCTTATGTAATAGGTGGATATTTCTGTTGTTAACTGTTGTTCAGCAGTTTAAGTTATCGCGAGAAACTTGTTTCAGAAGTTGAAAATCAGTTGGGATCAAGTCTAGTGAAGAATACACCTCTGTATCAGGTGACTTAATTCCAGACAATCAGATCAATGATATCTATATTTTTTTGCACTAAATCAGACTTGGTTTATATCCATAAATATACGTTGTTAACTATTCAGTAGTTTAAGCTATCGCAAGAAACTTGTTTCAGAAGTTGAATTGAAATTGGGTCGGATACATTGTAGATCAGATGGGATCAAGTCAACTGATACAGAAGTGTAGTCTTCACTAGACTTGATCCCAACTGTTTTTCAACGTATTCAACCAATTTCAATTCAACTTCTGAAATAAGTTTCATACGATAACTTAAATTGTTGAAAATCAGTTGGGATCAAATCATCTGATAGATATGTAGACTATACTAGACTTGATCCCAACTGATTTTCAACATATCCAACCCAATTCAAATTCAACTTCTGAAACAAGTTTCTTAACTTAAACTGCTGAACAATTTATAGTTATGGATAGAAACCAAGACTGATTTAGTGCAAAAAATGTAATTGTCTTGAATCATTCTCAATTCAAAACAACTCGAGTGAATATTTAAGCCAGTGGCCAGATTATTGATATAATTCGGCGTTGATACTCAACAGGCTATGTACTATTTTCGAATTAGACAGAAACGAGTAACAAAACAGCCGAACCCATCCGATCTGAAAGTGAATGGAGCCGAAACTGTGACAAAACATCATCTTCCAAAATATCCTCGGTGTCCCAAATGTTTCGCGAATCGGAACGTTTATTTTTGCATTGTGTACGTCCTCCGAACATCTACAAGGGAAATCAGCGGTTTTGAACTCGATAATTGTGTTTTTTTAATTCATGTTTTAGAACTGGAAAAATTCGAGCTTATGAGAAGATAGCGAAAATTGATAGGAGTGCGAATTTCGTGCTACTGATAAAAATTTTTCGACCGAAAACGTGTTTATAGTGTCGCTTAACAACTGTTTACATATTTAGTCATGCATGGAAATTTAAATTTCGATCAAAATATTTTACTAGAGATAAAATCGTATATCGTTGAAGTGTTATATTGACTAAACAAAAACGATGAATCACAAGTGTGATTACATTTCGATGAAATAAATTGAATAATTTGATTTGGAGTGTCACATATCGAAGCATAGGAATGTTCTCATCCAATCTAAATATAATAAAAAGACATTCGATCACCGTTCAGCCAATAAATACATCACACATAAGATGAGATCGAACTAAAAATATGCATGACATGAAGTATGTGCTGAAACAACACAATTGGCTCAACGTTCACTATGTCAATGTGTCAAGTAGGTTGTTCGGACAAAAACTGTCCATACTTAACACCTTGAGTTCACTTGGAAAATTAAGGTGTTTCCATGTGAATTATGAACGAACAGATAGAAATGTACATATGTCTAAAACATCTTTCAGTTAAGTGAAAGTAACTTTTAAACTGCGTGAAAGCATCCTTAAGTTAAGCTGATTATAAATGTTTTTAAGTTGTAAGAAACTTTATTTATACCGTAGCAGTATAATATGTAACCCGTTGAATATCAACGGTTTTTCGTTATAAATATTTATTCAATAGAAAACCAGTTAAGTGTTTGAATAATGTGTGTTTGAATGCAATTCTTTACACATTCGTGCAATGATAAATGCATTAAACATCAGATAAAATTTTATAAATATTATATAGTAAAAAAACGATATATGACGATCGAAAAGTCCAAGGAGTACAAGTGAAATTTTTGTCGAAATTGAGTTATGCACAGGAATCGCTTCTATGCAAGCTTATTTATTTGGTGGCAAAAGGATATAAACGAATTCGAAACGTGTGCCTCAATATATCATCAAATCACTCAACCTCCTCCTAATACATGTAGGTATATATTCAACTTTAAACGCGTTTTTATCGAAATCACCACAAAGTCGCCTGTACCCCTTGGTCTTTTCAGTCGTCATATATATTTAAGACTGATAAATTATTAAATGCACTAATTATTAATAGGTATACATAGAAATGAATGCATATCAAAAACACCATCTGGCATTTGGCACTATGCGTGAAATCGCCTCGGAAAAAAAACCGATTTGAAAAGCGAACGTCCACGAATGACCAGACGATAGACGACCTTTCGCTGCAGCATCAGGTCCTAGGCTGGACGAGTGAAACCGTTTCGAGTTCGTCGACCCGAGCCGTGCGTATATACGACTGTACCGTTCGATTTTACCGTTCCCATGACCCACACTTTCGTCTCCGATAACGACAATGATGACGATGGTTATGCAGACCTGTGATGTCCGACGAAGGTCCGATCGAAGGTTTCGATACCTCGAAGCAGAACTGGGTTATCGCAGTCAGTGTAAGTATTCGATGTAAAGTGAATTTGGATGTAATGACGTGGTTTTGCTTTGAGATATCGATTGATTAATGTTTTATGAGATTTTTTGAAATTTAGGTGATTTTATTGTTGGGTTGCATTTATCTTGTACGTACAATTGATTATGTATTATTAATGCTGGTTTAAGTTCACCTGCTGTTCTGATATTGAGTGATACTGTTTGTTTAAAAGACAAAGAAAAAAATCTGTGTTACTGTATTTAGAAGGTTGCTTTAAGTGAAATGCATAAAATTTTCTTTAAAGTAGAAAATTTTTGACCTACTTCATTAATATGTTCTTTTTTATGAAAAACTTCGATACCTACAATACAATTAAGTTAAGTTAGAATAATTATTGCGCTAATGTTCTATTGCACAAGTATATTCTCTTAATCACCACCAATTTTAATATCACAAGCCGATTCAATACAACAACAAGAAGCGTCTATAGAAAGATCAAACAAACCCACTCCTCTCTTCAAATTTCGAAGTTCAAAAACAGGAAACTCTTTAATTTTTCTATCATGCTTAATTGCAATCACTCGAATTATCTTCGTCCGATCTATAATTGCGAGAACGAACCGTGGGCAGTTACAGTAACAGAGCAAGAAGAATGGAGCAAACTCGAGCTGCACCCACGTAGTCATCGGATTACATCTTTTATATGACGACCGAAAAGGCCAATGAGTAAAAGTGACAGAAGAATCGCTTCTATGTAAGCTCGTATATTTGGTGACAAAAGGATATTGCAACGTGTACCGAGGTATATCATCAAATCACTCGGCCTCATCCTAATACATGCTCAACTTTGAGCTTACTTTTTTCGAATTCACTTGTGCCCCTCGGCCTTTTTAGTGGTCATATATCGTATATCGCACACGGTGTTGAATTCTCGGTATTGCAATTCATCGCAGAACCTGATAATCTAACAGGAACGAGTCTTTTGTGGAAACTTTCGAAAGCAGCTCTAGCATTTCTGATGCCTCCCATCGAGTTAACTGTGCACTATTAATAGAGAGATATAGTTGAAATTCTGTTATGCGAGAAGACATGTGTTTAGTTGGTTAAAAATAGGGACAGTTTGCTGGGGAGGGTTGTTTTCTCTGTTGGAGATGATTCCGAGGGATATTCGTGAAGCGTTTACTCGAAATTAGCTAGTTTTTTAAAAAAAATGTGAGTGGAATTCTATTCTGAGTCATTTGAAGAGAGCAAATGTTCCTTGAAAATAATAGTCGGGTAATTAAATTTTTAAATGATTTCAAATTACTGAACAAGAATAATATATTCAGAAGTGTAAGTTTTTCATATAATGACACGTTGTGTCGTATTATTCTCGAAAACTTTCATACAGCTCTGCAATTTTCTATGAAAATTTAAATTTACTGAAACTCTCATAATATTTATACAGAAAAAGTTTTGAATATTAATGTGCCACATATTAAATAAAATTAATTTTTAAGCCGATGACACAAGTAAGTAGAAAAAAATGACATTCATTTCCTAACACTGACATTAGAAGAATTCGAAGCTCGCGAACGAAGATAAAACAGCAAGGTGAGCTAAGCAACAAATCATCGACTCTAATTGAACATCGCTTACCATATCGTCGAACAATTCGATAATTCAAGTACGAAAAAATGTTAATAAACACACTAAACGACCTTCCAACAGTAGAAGAATACTAACGATCGTAGAAAAATAAAATTGTACGCACTTACGGAATCGAAATCGCAGTTTTCAATCGACAAACACGATTTTCAATTCCGAACGCATTAGAGTGCTTCGTATGGTGAGTTCTAAATGTAAAAAAAATCAAAACGATAGAATAAAAGTCTATGAAAAAAAAGAGACGTCCTTGGAAAATGGAAAAATGTTGGTTTTTCGCGCGAAGCGATTTATTACTTTGAGGTTACATCACGCGGTGAGATCACACTTCGTTCGCAAGATGCAATTTGCAAACTGCAAATTAAAACGCAAATCAGTCGCGACTCGATGTTAAAATGTACATAAATAGAATGGAATTGATCTATTATGTATGAGATATTACGTATAATACAGGTATATTACGTGTCTGTTGAAGAGTCTCAAGTTCATGATGTTAAGTTGTGAAGTTGGTGTATTTTCATCGCATAGATTGTTTTGTCAAATGAGGATTGATATTTGTCGTATTGGATTAACTAAATATCTAATAATATGACTATAGTTTAGTTTAGTTTATAAATGAATTGTTTAGATTAGACTAGAAGTTCGTAAAATTTACATGTTATAAGGAAAATGAGATGTAAATTATTAGTTACGCATTTAGATATCAAAAATATAAACATTTCGTATTTAAAAATCAGGATGTTATAAATTTACTATTAAATATAAGTGACAGAAAAAATACCAATCATTTGTGGTTTTGTTTAAGTGACTAAATTTCTACAAAATCAGGAAAAACGTTCCTCATTTTTGAGTCATTTACAATCAAACTACACAAAATTATATGTCACTTGTGGTATAGATAGTAGGAGAATATTAAAAAAAAATACAGAATGAAATACGAATCTGAATCGTAAATCCGAACGAAATCAAATCGGATTCAATAAAAATCAAAAATAGACCCAACACTTCTAAAAACGTCTACGTAGCTCATATTTTCAGCGAGTTCCATAAGAACGACCCCATGAACGGCGATGACGTCACAACGAAAAAGCATAGCGTTTCATTTCTCCGAAGCACGAAATCCGCTCTCTCGATGTTGACTCGTGATAAGAACATGATCGATACAAGAAGAGGTCAGTAAACACAAAAGAAAGGGTTGCGTGTTTGGAAACTGGTCGTTTTCAGCGAAAGCGTGAAATGCAAGAACGACAAAATAAGGGTGAAAATCGAGGTGAAAGAGTTGAAAGTTCACAGAACCGTTTTCTGGTCGCTCTTGAGTGTTTTGATTTAGGATCGGTTGATTAATTGTTGTATCACGTGTTATGAGCGTTTTTCAGGTCTGAAGATCGCAAAGGTGATAAGTTTATGAATGTGTTGAGTCAGTTTTGAGGTAATGACAAAACGAGTTTTCGCTGAAACGATGAGGAAAATGGTAACGAATTGTGTCGATTATAACGGTTGACTTGGCGTTATCGTTGATAAAAATATATTTTTATGTAAAGGGGTGAATATTCGAGTTAAATTTTATGTAACTAAGTAGAATGAACTGCAAATTGTATGTTTAGTTTAGATAACGATCCTTTGTATTGTGCAAATGAATGTCGCAGTACATTTTCAGTATAGATATGTTAACTATGTGGCAATTAAAGGGCGAGGACAATAACGAAAGGACACGAATAAGTAAAGAACATAAAGACATTAAGAGTCAAATGACATAATGAATCAAAGTAAACGAAGTCATGAAGAATCTAAAGAAAAGAAAATGTGAAAACTCTGAAGTCGGTCAGAATCAACCTTGGAGCGTTTTCGTGATCTGCAAACTTCGCGAACCTGATCGCGCACAACCAACAGTCTTGACAAAAAAGCGATCATAGCAATTTGACGTGAACGATATATGTACTTATACACTTTATAAATAAATAAAAAATCGAAGGCCGACATGACTGACACTTACGAATGTGTATAACGGCGAATTCGTGACAAACGAGCTCGAAATGTCGACGAAAAAATCGTACGTTCGATGGGCGGGTTTTCACTTTTCAAATATTCATCGACGAAAATGTCGCTCATTCTACATAAATATTTGCTGCAAGGACAGAAATTGATTTTTCGACTTTTCAAATATACACGATGAAAGTATAGCCCGTCGAGCATCAACGGGTTTTATGAATCCGATGTATCGATCATAAAAATTCACTGTGTAAACTAGACGTTACTTTGGAAGATTTGAGGGAACATAAGGCATATGAATATTCGCATCGAAGATTTCGCTAAAGTAAATTCAGATCTATAATAAAATGTGACGATTTCTATCGTTGGCTTTATTTGGCTTCATAGTTTCTCAAAATGCATATCTAATGGAGTGTGGGTGTGCTCAGGCACCTAGATCTTTCTTTTAACAGAGTGGGATGTTTATATGAAAAATGACGTCTTAATCGTTTCCGCATTGGAAAATATTCTGAATATGTCGCTGATAAATCGAATAACCTTCGCCGAAAGTGTCCAATAAACTTGGGTTGGAAAATATTTGAATTTTTATTCTGTAAATACGAGTTGAGTTCAGATAACAGAACGGAGAGATCTACGCAGTGGATCGGAAAAAAAACTGATTCGAAAGCTGAACCGAACGGATTAGAGTTTTGAATAAAACGCAATAAAATGAACTCTCAAATTGTTTTAAACGGATGCGACGAATTTAAGATCATAAATCAATAGATTAAACGAAATATTAACAGAATCAATAGAATAGAATAATTGTCATTAGGGTCGTTTAATTTTTCCTTATTTTATTATTTTAATATGTATTACTTATTTTATTATACTCATGCATATTTTCTCGATACACTAATACAAAATGATAATTTCAATTTACTGCAGTTCTTGAAAAAAAGAGACATTTTGAAGATTTATAAAAACTCCGATCCACTCGAGTCTACTTTCGAACAAGATTAAATCCACTAATTAAGCAAATCTTGTTTTTATCTTATCTCAAGATCCAACTCGTAATTACAAACAAATTTTAAACCACAATATCGTCTTAAATTGTAAATTAACAAAACTTAAATTTACCAAAACATTCAGAAATCACAACTCAATCTGGAACCCAAATTCTAGAAACACAAATGAGCTTATAACAGTGAATTAATAAAATATAAACATCATTCTCCAAAGGCTAGTCGAGGAATCTACAGCTTAAATAGATTCTAGTAAGAACAATTCTGTAACAACAAATTATAAACATCATAGCTAGTCGTGGAATCTACAGCTTAAATGGAGTCTAGTAAGAACAATTCTGTAACAACAAATTAACAAAGCCCAAACATTCTTCAGAAGTCAAAGCATCTAACAATCACAGATAAATAAAAGGTAGAGAGTGGAAAAGAGACTATAACGACAAATGAACGAAACTCAAAACATTCTTCAGTGAGCACAAAATCTAACAATCACAACCGATCCGAAAGCCTAAATTAAAGCCTAGAGAGTCGTAACGAGGCTTCAACGAACCAGCTCGACGAGTTTGATGATTCCGGGCACCGTCTTGAAGTACTCGACGTCGAGCTTCAGCCAGCTCAGGGCGTGCTCCCCCTCGGCGGGCTTGTTGGCCTGCTGGTTATTGTCCACGGTCACCACCGTCTCCGGCGCCATCATGCTGGATTCGGATGGACGAGATCTCGGATCTGGGGTCTTCCGGGGACCCTCACGCGGCCGCGGACCGTAGAAGACTACCCTGGCCCGAAGAAACGAGGCTCCGGTACCGTAATGTCCCCCCACTTTGAATTGTGGCAGTCGTGCTCAACTGGTGGGTCTGCTAGGAATCGGTTCTTCGTTGGAGTTGAGAATTACTAATGTGTTTTATCGATGTCTATATTTATTGTGCTCGAGTTGAAGATGGTTGGCGCGACGCCATTGGATGGATTAGGTTAGGTTGTTGATTTTCAGTTTAGGTTATGCTGAGTTGGGTTACGTTTTAAATAAGGTTAGTCCACATTTTGAGTGGGATTTTTAGGTTTTAAAAAAATCTCCAATTGGAGGCATTTAGGGGAGAAGGTTGGGAGTGAATGTTCATCCCCCAGCGTGTTCCTCTTTCTAGAATGAATCACACGCGTTTCTTTTACGTTAAGGTGTTGTACTATTAAGAGATTTGTGGTACAAATTTAGACCGGGAATCTTCAGTTTGTTACACAAGTAAAAACAATGCGTAGACTGCATTCATACATCTGGTAGAAGTACAGTTAGTAAAGCAGCTCTGGATGGGTTGGTCATGTTGGTATTATGTATTTTTGTCTAATTTTAATTCAAATGTGTTCAATATCAAAAACACGCTTATGTAATATGTATACATATTATGTAATAAAATATCTAAACGTTTTATTTTGTAATCAATGTTATTTTTAAAAAATACAGTGCATTATTAATTTCAAATCATTTTTTTTATGTATTTTTATATAAATTGTATAAGTTTATAGTCAGGAAATATCAGAACAGTGTAAA
This sequence comes from Cheumatopsyche charites, assembly GCA_024721215.1. NCBI lineage: Eukaryota > Metazoa > Arthropoda > Insecta > Trichoptera > Hydropsychidae > Cheumatopsyche > Cheumatopsyche charites. The sequence goes on from CM045578.1 coordinate 12,909,974, forward strand.
TGCTATCATCAATAAGTTATTTTTTTTTTAGTTTCATATGGTTTGCATATCAATTGTGTGTAAAATCTGAAAAATATAATAAATGCTTATTATATGTATCAGGTATATATATTTTATAATAGGGTTCGAAAATTCTGTGAATAGTGGATATTACGAAAAAAAATTCATAAATAATATATTGCATGTTTGTATTAAAAACTTTTGATAAATTGTATCTTAAAAGAAAAATGGCGTTTATTATAATCATATGTCATGAATATTGCAAATGTAATTTAATTACTTTTTTTACAACATTATATACGTGTATATATCAATAATATAAACTATATTGGCAAAATATTCAATATTATGTACAATATAAAAAAAGTGTTTCATTTATAAATTTGCCATTTCAAATTGTTAAACATTATTTGTACTTAAACAATACCTAGATTTACAAAAATAAAATTTGTGCTAATTTAAATTACAGAAGTCATCTTTTCAATTAAAATTATGATCAAGGCATAGTTGTGAGTCTGATTGAAAATATAAATATGAATATTGATGAAGTAACTGTTAAAGATTCAACACATACTCAATGGAAATGAATTTCAATTTTGACTGAAAATATGATTTCTGCAAATATAGCTTTTAAGAAATAGTTCTATGCTATTTAAAACTATCAAAAACTAAAACATGCAAACTTTAATTTACTAAAAGACAAATCTACCTAATTACTTTGTGCAGAATTTTATAATAATTTTAAAGATTTTCAAATGCGATGAATTGCTATCAATGCATTAAAAATGTGTATATAATAATCAATCAAATGTTCATACCAAGCACTTTTAAATTTGCGATTTGATATAATCACATTTGATGAAATGAAAAAGTCATTTCACAAAATATATACATATCCACATTCGATTTACAACGTTGAAATATTCTTCTTCGATACACCATTTCGACAATTGTTAACTTGAGACGCAAACCTAAGTGAGTTTACAGTTTCATTATAACAATCGTCCAATTGGGAAACATTCACAAGCATCAGAGTCTTTGAGTTTCCTCCCAAGCTCGGCATCAGCAGATGCGTAAGCTTCGAATTCCGGTAAGGGACGTGAGTTTGCTTCTCCTGCAGCGCTAGAATAACCTTTGACAGCTCAGAGAGGGATTTGTTAATGGATTTCGTTTCCTCCATCCTCTGGGATGTTTTGGCTTTTTCGGAACCTGCCAAATCAACCAGATTTAAGTAACTGTTGTATTTTTCTCCCCGTTGCTGATTGGATGCACTGATTTTTAATTTTGTTACTGAATGAGATCGAGAGCTTCTTTCATTGCATAGAGTTGCTGCTGTTTGTCTATTTTTCTGAGATATCATTAGCAATTTGTTCAAGTGTTCAGAAGATATGACAGATTCTTCTTTTAAGTTTGAAACGTAAACATCTGTGCCTTTACTATCTACCATTTTTATGCTGTGTTCTACTTGATCTTTACTTGGATCTAAAAGATCGAATATGTTTTCGTTATATATTTCAAGAAATGAAGCAGTTATTTTAAGATCCCATCCCAATTTTTGCAGTTTAGGAATGTTGTCAAAAATCATATTAATTGCACGAGGTATAATTCCAAAACTATCGTTTATGGAATTTCCTTCCATCGTATAAGTTTTGCCAGATCCAGTCTGTCCATAGGCGAAAATACAAACATTATATCCGTCGAGAGCTGATTGAATCAAAGATGAAACTTCTTTGAATATCTCAGCTTGGGACGTATTAGATGGAAACACTCCATCAAAAGCAAAAGTATGTTTCGTGTTTTGCTTCTTGGTTAAATTTGATGTTGAATTGATTTGGGTTTTCTCCACTTCCATTGTACAAGAATCGATGATGTCTACGTTAAGAGCTGCTTTAGAGTTTTCTTCTTTCAAAACAGGCTTAACTCGGCAAAACACTCTTATATGTCCTTTTAAATCTTGGACAGTATTGTGGAGTATTTTATGATTTTCATACATGCTTTCAATGTTCTTTTGAAGTTCTCCATTTTGAGCAGTGAGATTTTCAATTTCGAGACGTTGTTCTTCGTTCTTAATTTCTAAATGTTCTTTGTTCATTTTCATGGTATTGAAACTCATCAGTAGATCTGAATGTGCAGAAGATAACTTAGATTTTTCTGAAGTTTCATAATTATACAATCCTACAAATTTAGTACACTCTTCTGTTTTCGTTTCGAGATCAGTTTTGAGAGAATCATGTTGTTTTTCTAAAACCTTCAATCGTTCAGATAAATTTTCATTTTCAATTTTCAACTTTGAAATAAAATCGTTGTTTTCACAATTTGTCTTTTCAAGAATTGCCTGCTTCGACTTTAAAAATGTTACTTCACACGATAAACTCGATAGCTTGCTCAGATTTTCATTCATCTCTGAAAAGAGTTTGATGTTCTTTTCAATCTCTTCGTCCAATTTAGATTTTAGGGTATCATATTCAACCGTCTTATATTGAAGTTTCATTTTTACATCTGTTAACTGGGAAGAAATATCAGTAGCTTCTTTTTTGCTTTTATCTACGATTCCATTCAAGTCCATTTGTAATTTATCATTATCAGATTTTGTCTGCTCCAACTCTTTGAGCAACAGTGAATTGTTGGTTTCATAATCTTCAATTTTGTTTTGATCTACTTCTAAACGATCAGAGAGTTCTTCATATTTCGTTTTCATATCATCATGTTCTGTTTTCAAGTCGGAGTACTTTTCGAATATATCATTGTATCGAGCTTTGTAATCGTATGGAGCAATCTTGATGGCAGATTTTGCCGATTTGGGTGCGAGTTTAGGTTGTTTTTTTGAGACATCAGTCAATGATGTGGAAGCGCTTCTTTTAAGCTGATTATTATTGTTCGGCCTCAACGGTTCTCTCGGAGTAGATTTAATTAGATTTTTACCAATTTTCATCGAAGAGATTTTGGGTTCATCGGACGTTTTCAGTTTGGGAGGATCTTTTATTGCAGAGCTGAATTTTTTTCTATCCACTTGGAGTGGAACGGGAGTAGTGCTGGGTTTTGCAACGGCTATATGTGAAACTGGTATTTTTGACATCTTTTCTGAAAAATTATAACAAAAGTGATAATATAATTGGTTATTTTGGGTACTGGGTGCTATCTTAACTTTAACCAATTTTAATTCTATCAAAACAATAAAAATGTTTTCCTAATGAAAAAGTGTAAAACTAAACCAATTCTAATCAGTATTAAAATAATGAAAGAGATTCATTACTGTACGATAATGCCGTCGATCACACGAGAAAGATTTTGCAATCGGTAGGTTCATAAAGATTCTATAAATCATGGTAAATTTTAAAAAAGGTAAAATTAAATTGAATTATCAATAAAATTTTAAACATTGTTGTGAGTTTAAAAGTTTCATTGATACCGATTAAGAAAAGAGAACTATGCTTGGAGTTGTAAGTTTGGGTTATCGATGAAGGTTTTTGTTTGAGGTTTCATAATTTACGAGCAGCGTTAGCATATTTATAATATAGATGTCGAAGATATTATTTACGACAATATTTTTCGGCAAAATGTTTTAACCAAATAAAGAAAACGATTCGATAACTTACAAAAAGTTTCCTTGCGAAAATTGATCTCGTTTTTGTTGATAACTAAAAATCGACGCGACGAACGAAGCGAGCCGAACTTAACGGACGCAACTTCAAATTTGACATACGATTTGGCCCTAGCGTTCAGATTTACGACCGTTCGTTCCTGACGTTTGAAAATATTTCTAAACTCACAAAAATATAAATTGAGCGCCTCGATTACAAATTGAAATACATTTATTACGGGCAGATCTTTTCACTGCACAATTCTTCGTCTGTGCGACGGACGTTTCGCTCGCGTTTCCATAATACTGTCGAAACGCGCTTTTCGATATGCGACGAAAACGCGAGCGAAACGTCCGTCGCGCAAATTGGGGATCGTTCGAGCGATCTGAAAATCGGAAACTGAAAAGAAACGTTCGTTCGGAGCGTCGAACGAATTTTGCACGAGTTCAACGTGGCCGTCCGTTTCGCGGTTTAGACCGCTCGCGGTCGTCGGCGAGATCGCACGCGTCCGCGCGCGCTCCGCTCGCTCTCGCCTAAACCGAACGTTTCCGTGCGTCTTCGTCTCCGCGTCCGGTTTCGTCTCGCGGGCGACCCTCCGCGGCGGGAAGTCGGCCGCTTCCCGTTCGCGCGCCCGCTCGTCCTTCGCTCGCTTCCGGTCGGAAGTCGCGTCGCCCTCCGGACGCGCCAAATTCGAACATGGAACAGCACACGGAGCCGGGGCCCGAGCCTCCGCCCAATTCGCCTCCCCCGCCCCCGCCTCCCTCCGCCGACGACGATCCTTCGGCGAAGCCGAAGAAGTCCAAGTCGAGCAGGAAGAACCACAGGCACGGGGGGACCAACAAACAGAAGCGGCCGCCGACTCAGCAGTCGGCCGCGAACGAGGGGGCCGCCGGCGGCAAGGAGACGAGGAGGTGCTTCCACCAGCAGCGGAACTTCCGCGCCTCGAGGAAGAGGGCCCAGCCGTTCCCGGCGGCGGCCAAGTTCTTCCTGCCGCACCGGAGGCCGCGCAAGAGCGCGTTCATCCCGCCGACCAAGTTCCTGCTCGGCGGCAACATCTCGGACCCGCTCAATCTGAACGGGCTGCGGGACGAGGACGTGAACCGCACCGTGAACGCGGTGACGCCGCGCTCCTCGCCGCTGCCGACCCCGCCGCGCCACAAGAACAAGATCGAGGTGATCGTCCCGCCGAACATCCGGGACCCGCTCAACCTGCTGACGCCGCTCGACAACGACGAGTACGAGAAGCAGATCGAGGCGGCGCCGCCGGCCCGCCCTCCGCCCCGCAAGAGGAGGAGGAGGAACACGGCCCCGGGGGCGACCGCGCTCGCCGAGCCCGAGGAGGCCGAGGCGTCCGCCGCGCCCGTCCCCGCGCCCGCCTCGCGATCCCCGCCGCCCGAGGAGGACGAGGCGCAGCCGTGCGGGGGCGACGTGCCGAAGCCGAGCCCCCCGCCGGCCGCGTCCGCCTCGCCGGCCTCCCCCGTCGCCCCCGAGGAGCCCGCCGGGCCGATCCCCCCCCAGTCGGCGGCCGCTCCCGTTCCCCATCCTCATCCCCATCTCCACGTCCACGTCCACTCGCACTCGCGACCGAGGAAGAGGCTCGCGAGCGACGCCGCCGACAAGATAGTGAGCCCCGTCGTCCCCCAGCCGGGATCGTGGACCCGGTTCCATCCCCACGGACATCCCAACAAGAGGGCGGCCCCCCCTCGACCTCCTCCTCCTCCGCCCCTCGCGCCGCCCAAGTTCAGAGCGGCCGACGAAAGATACCAGTTCGGAAACTACGACAGGTGATCCTATATTTTATATATTAGAAAAATCGCACGTCCGCCGCCGAGCGGAATCGAACGGACCGGGGACGGCAGCGTAAGCGTCCTCCCGCTTCGTTCGACCTCGGGCAAAATATTTATTATTTTTTCGTTTCAGATATTACGGGTACAGGAATTTGAACGCGATGATGGACGTGAGGTTGAAAGTGTTCGAAATGAACCGTCACCTGTTCAACGACAAAGACATATTGGATATAGGATGTAACGTCGGTCACGTCGCAATAGCGGTGGCGAGAGATTTCAACGCCAAATCCGTGATCGGAATAGACATCGACGAAAATCTCATAGGTATTTGTCGTATCTGAAATTAAACCGTTTTAAATAATCGAGATGTCTTCTCAATACTGTGATTTTTCAGCTCGGGCGAGAAAAAACGTCCGCAACTTCGTCGTCGTTCCTCCGAATTCGCCCCCCAAAGATAAGGACGATCCGGAGTCGACGATCACGTCTCGGTGTTTGCACGCGCTCGACAGAAACATCAGCGTAGACAGTACCGGCGACGAAAACGAATCTCTCAACGTCAGCGCCGACGCGAATCGAGACAAAAAAAAGGAAACGGTCGACGACAGACCGGAAACCGAAAGCAAGACGATTCCGATAGATAGGCCGTTTTCAAACAGGAACTTCAAAAAACTCAAAAGGAACCGTCGGTCTCATCACAGACTGTTGCAAAATGTACCTAAACAATTTTTCCCTATTTCATGCCCTATATTATATGGACCCACGGAAGTCGTAGGATTCCCAATAGATGGAAAATCAAATGTTTTTCCTCACAATATTTCATTTAAGCAAGTGAGTACCTTTTAACGATTGAACTTTATTTATTTTAATCGACGTCATTAATGACCGCATTGCCGTTTCAGGCCAATTACGTTTTGAAAGATGAAAATCTCATAAACGCCGAACCTCCTCAATACGATCTTATTATGTGTTTATCCGTTTCAAAATGGATACACTTAAACTGGGGAGATTCCGGAATCAAACTGGCATTTAAAAGAATGTTCGCTCAACTTAGACCCGGAGGTAAATTGATACTGGAAGCTCAAGGATGGGGTAGTTACAAAAAGAAAAAAAGGCTTACAGTTTGTATTTTCATTAATTTGGAATTTTTACCATAATATTCATCATTTTTAATCATAATTTATTGTTTTAGGAGACAATATACAAGAATTTTTCAAATATAGAATTTTTTCCGCAAAAATTCAAGGATTATTTACTATCTCCGGAAGTAGGATTCAGCAAATGCTGTGTATTAGGAGTACCTCAGCATTTAAGCAAAGGCTTTCGTCGACCGATAGATTTGTATATAAAAGGTGATTTCACTCCGAGCAAGGTGCAATGGTCCGATTCTTATGCTCCTTCTCATCATCAACCAGATTTGAATATTGACGAACAACCGAAAAAAGTGTACGCATATGTTGGCATTCCTAATTATTATCCCAGTTCATCCAGATGGAGTGAAAATAATACTCCGTCATACGGAGCCGCTACACCGTGCACTTACCAGCATGAGAACAATTCTGCGGAAGAATCACCTTTTTACAATCCTCGCAGTGATAGCTACTTGCCTTCGTATTCTAGTTCTGATCGACCAAAAACCGTTTATGCGAGCTTAAGTTCTCCATTAAGCGATTACGGAGGAACTCCATCTCATATGTCGGAAGGTGGTGGAAGTTTACCTCCACATAGTGGTGTTTATGCAACGATGGCTTCTCCAGCGTCACCATTCTTAGAACCGTCTCCCGGAAACTCTACTACTCCTAGTCATCCGTTTACTCCATCTCATTCGGCCAGTTATGATGCTAATCCGGCCAATAAAAAAGTATATGCATCGTTACATTCTCCTCATGAGGATTCTTGCACAAACGGTCGGGGACATCCCATTTATTCTCCGAGCGTAGCTGGTGCTTCTCGTCAAGGAGGTAATTCTCCGTTATACACCGGTTCGACTTTGTGTCCTTTGCCTGAAGTGGAAAATACGAACAGCAACGATTCGACTGTGGTGAAGAGTTTGTCAGATCATATGACTCCTGTCGATAGTCCGTCAAGCGATTTGTTGGCGAATTCGGACCCTGATCACAGTAGTCCTCGAGAGTCATTTGATGCAGAATAATTATTCAAATGTGTACATTTGTGTAAATTTCGTGTACATATCTCAAGTCATCATAGGAATTATCTTACGAGGAGACAGTCTGACATGCGACTCACAGATTTTGATGAATTTTTTTTTATATGTAGATGAAATATAGACATGAAACTTTGCCGAAGTAAGAATTCCAGATGAGCAATAGTTTTTGCGTAAAAAAAGTTCAAAGTTTGCATTTTTCACAACTGATGACGTGGATCGAGTCGAATACGTGAACGTTGACGCACTACATTTGTATGCGTGTTGTTGCAACAATACTTACAGCTGCTCTATTTCGTATTTATTTTTTTAATCATTATTATACATTTTATGAAAATAAATATTTTCACAATTATTTGTAAGATTACATATGACGACTGAAAAGACCAAAGGGTACAAGTAACTTTGATATATCTCGGCACACGTTCCAAATTTGTTTATATCCTTTTGCTACCAAATAAATAAGCATACATAGAAGCGATTCATATACATAACTCAATTTTTCCAAAAATGTCACTTGTACCGCTTAACCTTCGGTAATACATTGTATTCTTAAATTGAAATTTGAAAATTTACAGTCGGAAAATAAATTTAATTTGAAAATATGAAATTATTTATTGTGTTTTATTGTAAAATCGTAATTGTAAAAAGATATTTCTTGTCAGCTGAAATTAATTTTGTTAATTGTAAATAAAAACAAAAAATGTGAAATACGAAGTAGAGTATGTATTCGCATATTGTATACGGTTCGCATCTAGTTTGAACATGTTGTCTTGTAGTGGGGGCTCGCCTAAATTGTGAGTGTGTGCGACATCGACACTAGCTACGTCACAGATTGCCATTTCATACTAACTTTGAACTTTTTTTACGCAAAAACTATCGTTCATCTGGAATTCTTACTTCAGCAAAGTTTCATGTCTATGTTTCATCTACATATAAAAAAAATTTCATCAAAATCTGTGAGTCGCATGTCAGACTGTCTCCTTGTTAAAACTATACATGGGTTTTGAAGGCTTTTATATTTGTAAATTCAAATATGTACGTACTCTAAATTGCATGTAATGTTTTTAAAGTTGTATGATTTTGTGAATATTTTATCAAACGATCGGACGTTGTAAATGATATTTTACTTTTTATTCAAAATTTGTGATATTAAAATCGTTAGGTAGCAATATTGATTGTGTGTATTGTAACGTAACTTGATTCTACATCTATTCTGATACTTCTCGTAATATATCGACTACCAATTTTTAAGTAAATTATGCAATTTCATATTTGGTTGCAGCACAAAATAAACATAGAAAAATTTATTATATTTCAGTTATTATTTGACTGATTTGAAACTTCTTTCTTTTGGAACAAGATTCAAAATTTTGATTGAAAAATTATATTGATAACAGAATATCAATTCAATTAGAGGCTTTTTTCACATAAAAATGGTGTAAACACTAAAAGTCAATTTATCAATTCCATAAAATTTAATTTATCACAAGTGTACTCTTGTAAGTTACTTTTATGCTTATTTGATATACGAAGTTTGAGCAAATGAAAACAATACTAGTCTTATTATAAACAAAGTAACTCATTACATCAAAATTGATTTAATCTTCTTCAAAATATTCTATTTGTCTATAGAAATGTAATAATATTCACAATGGTTCTAAAATTGGAAGGATTTATTTAGAAGGTCCTTCAGCTTCTCTGTTGTGGCATTTTTAATATCGGAATTTTGTGAAAAAATGTTACTTTTGACATATTTTTCATTTTTGAAGAGAGCTGTAAGTCATACTGTGCTAAATCCAAAGAATTAAGTGAATGTAGTTAGGCTGAAACCTTTAACTTTTTCTTTGCACATAATTTTGCAAATATTTCAGAAAATTCTAGTTATGTTCAAAATATATAATTTGATCCTCAAATTGAACTATGATTATAAAAGGTCTTCACTTTAAATAAAAATAATGAACAGAACCATTTACACATATAATTTAACTTTGAGCATTGTTTTCTTAGGATGAGTAGTTTTTTTTTATCGTAACCTCTGTTTTGATATCTATGATCATATTTTTTACTTAACATTCGTTTTCAGTTTTGATTTTGGCTATAGAGTCAAAAGAGTTAAAAAAAAATTGTGCTTCGCAACTAACAAGGCAAACACAGCCTCACTTTTTTGGCTTTAGAAACCCAATAATTGTAATAAGTCATAATTCATTCAAATTTGGCACTAACTCGATGAGTTGGACTGTCAGATGTAATATTTCAAATGGATGTAACCTCAGTAGTAGCTTGGATAAAAATTTAATAAACTCTTCATTTGCTCAAACCGTGTAAATTTAGGTTTATTTTATATAACCAAATTTTTTAAATTTCAAATGCTTGAAATATTGATAGAAATGAAATTTTCGATTAAAATTCAGCATTTTTTTTATTTGTAAATCTTGAGCTTATTTCTGTGTATAATATTTCACAACTTAAGAATACATATTGTATTAGATTTTTTTCAATATGCAACAATTGTGCCAAAATTATTGATTACATTCGAAATTGTAGAAATGGGAAATTGAAATTGTAATTTTGAAACAATTTACTGTTCTAAGAAATTTTGAAATATTTATTGTTTCTCAATATAATGGTTCAAACATAATTATTTCATATTTTGTCACTCTGATAAGTATATATTTGTGAATTCTCGTTACCACTGTATATTTGCCATTGAAATGGAATTTATTCTTAAAATTAGGTTGTTTCTTCGTTTTAGGGTTCATTTTCTAAGTGTTCCAATAGTTAGTAGAGATCAAAAGCATTTTTCCCAGCGTCAGTCAACACGGTTTTTGACTGAACCAAAGATATGTATTTTATCACTGATCTCGAGTATTTAAGCATAAAATTACAGATGTAACTTATAATTTATGATGTATAATGGATAATTACCTTTTTTTTAATGAAAACTTCAAAAACAGATTATACATTTTATTTTAATGAACTTCATTACATTCTGTTGCTTGTATTCATAATATTTTTTTGTAAAAAATAAATAAATGCTTCATATATATAATATTTATAAATCTATCTGCACATCATTCCAGAGCTTGTTCGCCTTCTTTCATTTCTTTCAAATTAAGCAATTCCATTTGTCCATTTCCTTTTGTCTCCGAAGAAATTAGTGCATCTAGAGTCCTAAAATGTCCAGGATCTATGAGACATACAATAGTTGCCGTTCCGCCTTCCCAGTTTTCATCTTCTACACTGGTGGTAAGAGCAGTTATCTTCTCACGTATCTTCCGAGGATCTTTCCCTGATATTGTGATTCTGACCCTCATTTGCGCTCGTTCTAAAGGTATAGTGGCTTTTAGCATTGGAATCACATCGAGTGCTTGCTGTTTAGCATTTCTATTCACTTTGACAGAATAGTGAACGTCCTTCATTGCTTTCTCTATTATGGAGACAGGATATGGCCTTTTTGTCTCTGGATTGATGCATTTGTCTGCAACTGTGGTCGCAATATCTTTGAATAGGGCATCTATTTGCGATTGTCTCTCTTTTTCAGACACTTGAAGTTCTCCTTTGTCTAATATTTCTTTGCAGATTTCTGTTTGATCGTCTTTGCCGAATATTTTGATAAGATCTTCTTTTTTGGCAACTTGACCTTTCGATACATTGATGAAGACTGAATGTGATTGAAGTACTTCATCTATATCTTTTTCTCTGTAATGATAAAAATTGAATGAATACGTAATGTTTGTAATTTTTTACAATCAACAATTCATATTTTAATATTGAAGTAAAATATTGAGACTGAAAATTCAAGGGATAATTATATAAATTTATCCATAAGTGGGATATTTTAGATAGTAATTGAAGTTAAAAAACAAAAAGGTGAAATACATAAGAACTTTTTTAATTAAAGGATTAGATAATATTTTGAATGAATACTGTTCCATTGAATAGAAGAGTATTGTTCTAAATGAAAGTGTCTTCTTAAACGAGGAACAGTCATCATAAAGAAAATATTGTTCTTTTAAATAAATGAAAAAAAACGTAGGTATGGTCACTAATCATGAGTAACACATAATTGCACAATTATTTTGACTCACACTTTATTTCTCCACGAAACGACTTTGTTCTTGTAGCAAGCAATTTCAAATCTTTTTCCACCTTTTTTGAGTCTCACAACGGCCACATTTGTGAGTCGTATCTGGTTGGTGGGCGTGAATATTTTTGACATTTTGACATAACCTCCGAATCACTCGATGCGTTTTCGACGCAATTCGTTTTTGACAGTTCCCTTAGGTCGTAGCACCGCGAACTCGAAGCACACTCATATTTTATTCAAAACTTTTTATTTCAAAATAAGCTTACAATGATTTACAAAATCACTAATTTAATGCGATTTGTTTAGTGAGTGTGTTTCTTTTTAACACAAAATTAATTAGTGAAAAAAAAATGTCATTTTTGTTTCAGGCAGCACCATTACGATGACAACTTTGACACTTCAGTTCTATCGTCAACTTGAACTAGTTCGGTTAGGTCAAGAGATACGTTTACGTTTTTTCAATAAATTTTCGAATATTTGAAGGGAGTTTTTACGTAAGTTACTTAAAATTTACCAATTTAATACATATTTTAATCCATTGTATAATTTATACAAATGTTTTTTATAAAATATAAATTGTACGATATTTTCCTGTTATCTAAACTAATTCATTGAAACAATCACGTTTACATTTACATAATATGGCATATGTTATGACGTTTGCGCAATAATTCTCCACTCAAGTAAATCAGTAATAACTTTGCTTAACATATTTAGTTATAATGTGAAAGGCTCAAGGTGATTCAATCTAATTTCGCAATCTGTTCATTGTTTTGTGCATTATTCTCATAAACATCAGTTTGTACATTGTAATAGTCTGTTTATAGTCTAGACATCTGCAAGTCATTCAGATGATCGTAAAAGCATTCCACTAGAATGTTTGTAGATAATGTTCATTCTGTGCAAGACTGAGTTTACACAGATCAATAAAACTTTATAAAAATCACCCAAATAGCCATATTTTGTTATGAATAAAACATTTTGAGTTGTTTGTTATATGATATATGGACTTACCTATATAAACATAGCATAAGTTTTTTTTCAATTTGGTTCTAAATATAATTGATGTTATTAAAAAAAAATCTAGCTTTGTCGACAATTAAATGGCTTACAAACAACTTACTTTGAACGTTCAAATTACAATGAAATTCTAGTTTGTTTTTTTTTTATGCTTTATCTATGTCTTTGTATTATTTTGACCTTTTGTTCATTCGTAAATATATGTACGTACATATAAGAACAGAATCTATAAATTTTATAATATATTATGTATGTTACAATGAAATTATACAGTCGTTAGATAGACGATTAGTTCATTAGTGAAATTGCAATTACAATTTACAGTGGACTTTAACATTAATAATTTAGAATTAATTCTCTATAACATGTTGAATCTGACAAAAATAATGGAATCAATATATAATTTTATAATTATTGTAGCTAATAAAATACAAAATGGAATTGATAGCCCAATCATTGGAGGGGTACAAAGACATAGTTGGAAATGCAGCGCTCATCACCACAGTTGCTCAATTTTTCTCTCCGGCCTTTATTTGTTTCGATATTCGGAAACAAGGCAATACCGATAACATACCGGTGATGCCCTTTCTTGGTGGAGCAGTCATGTGAGTATTTATAAATCACTTAACAACTTTCTTGATATTCCGTACTCAGATAGTCTTTCATCCTTTCAGAGGTGCATTGAATTTCTATTTTGGCGTGCTGCTGGACGATGGAATAATGATAAAAGTCAGTGCTATTGGTCTGATCTTGCACTTAATTTATATTGGATGGTATTATGTGTATACAAAGTCAAAGATGACCACCTGGGGTTACTTTGGTCTTTCTATGGCTTTCACTGCAGCAATTTTCCATTATGTGACAGGACAAGACGATCCCGAGTCAGCTAAGCATAAACTTGGAATGATTGTTACGGCACTCATGATGGTTTTGATCGCTTCGCCACTTTTCAGTCTCGTATGTATTATATTACTAATAAGATCATATTATGTTTAAAAGTATTTATTAGTTAAATATAACGGTCTTTCTTGCAAATTGTCAATTTCCTTTGCTTGCTTTGCAGAGTTGATTGTGGTGATTTTGTAGTGACCTCCTTCAATTGGTTGAATATTCACTATTGAATCATTGCAGATTTTTTGCTTTAAATTGGATTTGAGTTTATTTGTTAAATAGAGCAACTGTGCCTACAGTTTAATTCGTAATTTGAACTGTAATTAATGTAAATCCAATTTTAAAGAATTAAATCTCTCAATAAACATCTTAATATATCAAAATATTCTGAATGATAATAAAAATCGGATTATTTTTTCAGGGTGAGATTTTACGAACAAAGAGTACAGCTGGAATGCCTTATCCAATTATCATTTCTGGTACTGTTGTTACATTTTTATGGTTATTGTATGGAATCATTATCAGAAATGATTTTATTGTTGTTAGTATGAATTCAATATTTCTCTTGATCGAATGCTCAATTTTATATTTTATTTTATATATTATATTATTTTAGTTCCAAAATATTATCGGTTTGGCTTTGAGTATGGTGCAAATTGCTCTTATGATAATATATCCATCTAAACCAGTTCAAGACGCTAAGAAAAAGAAGAAAACTAATTAAAATACATTCAAATGGTAATAAACAAATAGTGATGCAATATAAGTTTGTACTAAATATTTTTACTTATCAAATATTTATTGCATTGAAGCGTTATGTAGTATAATACTATTTTTATACTTTTTTGAATGTGAAATTATGATTGTTTAATGTTATCATTGTTTTTTATTGTTAAAATAACTCGACAATAACAAATATGGTATAAGTATAATATATGTATGCAATATATTTCGTTTTGCAATATTTGATATTTTTATAATATACTTGTGTATATTTTCACAGAATCAGCATATTTTTTATATTGTTAACAAATTTTTGTGTCCATTATATACATATATTTTAACGAATTATTAAAGTTTACATAAAAATGTTATTGTTGAAATTTTAGAGAAATATTTTGTAACATTTCTAATATCTGAATTTACTAGGCATTTTTTAAGTTTAACTAGAGATTTATTTTATCTGAAATAAAACTTTTTTTAATTGATATGTTAAAGATATTTCATTAGTCAATTAGAACAAATTATATAAAGGTTCGTTTTAAATAAAATACAAATTTACTTGATAAGTCTTTTTATTTAATTTATCATTCATATCTATTCTTTATTGTTTGTCATACTTTAAATAAGATCATATCCACATGAAAAATCAATGTTAGGCAAATTTTCTTATCACAGTATTTGTACTTCACAAATTATTCATACAAGCTAATTGTATGTTAGAATTAAAGATTAACAGCTTTTTATCAATAAATACACAGTAAGAAAATTATAAGTAGATGAGTAAGAAGAGAAAAATAAATGCAGTTTAATACATGTAAAAAGTAAAGATAAAATTAAAAATATTTCGGAATGTAAAATTCAGTTACGAATTTTAAGTTTTATGTAAGTATGAAATATCGAATTATTTCAGAAATAAGTAACACATTTAAGATTCAGATTTTTTCCTGATAAAGAAATATTGGTAAAAATAACTATTTTTTTTCCATATTATGACATAATGTTAATGAATATGAAAAAAACATATAAAACATCCTCAATAATAGTTTTATGCATAAAATATGCTATTGAAGAAAAAATGCAAGTCTTTCTATGGCATAGAAAATTAATTACGAAAATTTTTCTTTAAACAATGAAGAAGAATCACTTTTAATAATAAAAAAATTCAGTATCAACAACAAATGTAAGTCTTATTATTTATTTACAAATGCATAATTGAAATAGTTCACAACACTTGACTTAATTTGGTATATTTCGTAGAAGCTTGATGAGGATATATTACAAATAAGAAGAGCTGAAATGCGGCTAAAATTATTCCGATACCATTAGGAACCTGAAAAGATCATTAATTACACATAGCATACAAAAAAAGGAACTTTAAAAGACAAAGTCTTCCTTACCACCATAAACGAGTCATTAACGATAACACCATATAAGAACCACAATATTGAAACAATCAATGACATTAAAATGACTGGAAAAGGTAGAGACTCTGTACTCCTCACTTTAACTACGTGCAAAAGCATCGTCAAAGGAGCTGCTACAAACACTAAAGTTATCATACACGTAATGAAACCTGAAAATTGTTCAGACAAAACTTGTTAGTGTCGTTTTCGTGCATGATTAATATTTTTAGTACCCGAAAACCGAAATATTGGCTTTTCAAAATATATGTTTTCTTTATTATGAATAAATTTGACAATAATACTTATTAATTGAATCGATGATATAGAAAAACCGATATGACGACTCATGAGTATTAAAGACATTTTATTGGATGTACCTAATCTTCGCAAAGCTAAAGCGTGGTTAGTTTCATAAAAGGAATAGCCAAATACAAATCCAAGTATTAGAACAATTCCAAAGACTTGATATGCTAAAGTTGATTTACGTATTGTATACTGTTGGTAAATGAAAACATAGGAGATTTGAAGTGTTACTCCAATTATATTTACGATTATTACAGAATAGTCATCTTTTAAAAAACCATAACGTAACCATAGACTGCATCTGAAATATTATTATGATACAAAAATTGAATACAAATGCATTTTCATTCATAGATACTTACGATAAGACTCCACAAACGAATGGAAAACCAGATGCATCTCCCGTACTACCTTTTCTTACATAATTTCGACAGACTAGACTGAAATTGATAAGATATATAAATTAAAAACTCAGCATTCTAATGAATGTATAAAAATTGTATATGTATTAGGTAGGTATATTTAGTTGAATGTATTTCATGCAGTTGTTTCAATAAATCAAAAAGATATCATCTCAATGAATGAGTTTATTGTGATGGTAAGGTTCAATTTAGAAAACTATATAATTTTATTCATGTATCAACAAACTCATGTAATTTTTAATCTTAATTATATTATTGTTATACAAAATGTCTAAAAATTTTCGCCTGCCTGCGGCACATTGTGTTTTAGTTTAATAGATTAATTATGAATTTGAAAAATCTTGTCAACTAATATTATTACTTCCATTAAGGATAAAAGGATCATTTTCTAAGTTCAAGAATATGAATATTTTCATCTTTTACATGTCAATTTTGCATAGGGGTTTGATATGTCAGATGTCTCGAAAATTGTGAATATGACAAACATCTACATATCAAAATTTCATTTTCTGAAGGGATATTTCAAAGATTTTCAATAATTATGAAAAAATTTTTCGTCTGCGAGTCTATCGATATTTTAGAATGCACTCTAGAGTACAAAAAGGTCGGGAATCCCTGGTCTATAGCATAAATATAAAAATGCGACTGGTCGTAGCAGTGTTTTCCTAGTCAAAACACTTACGCTCCAGCGAGAAATTGCACTACGGTAGTGATTATGGCCGCGGTGGCCACGGAAGTCTTCCATTCCTGGGCGATAGTCAGCCACATGGCCGGTGACGATATCCGCTTCCGCTTCCACTTCCGGTCTGCGGTTCTGCACACCGATGACAACTTTGTTCAGCTGGTGTACGTTGCGCTTTCGATTGACAGCTGTCAACTTGACATTAGTCGTAAGACGTTGAAATACCACCATTAATACGCTAATTTTGAAATTAACGACTTTCCGTCAAATCGGGTGTATTAGGACGGTAGATTGAATTGGGCCAAATCTTTCAAATCAAAAATTTTAGATATCTAACTATAATATTATGAAATTAAGGCCAAAGCATACGTCTGAGACTCCGTTAGAAAGAGATGAACAACCATTTAATTCTTTGTGTGTGAATGCGACAGATTGATGCGTGGTTACATGCCCCCTCTCTGGCTCTTTCGCTCGCACACTAAAATTTGAATATGTTGGTCTCTTTCGACGTCTCAGACTAATGTGCTTCAGCCTTTAATCATACCGGAATATTTTGAAAATGGGAAGATTACACTGAAAATTTTGATATATGTATATGTTTTTGAGGTGTGTTTCCACCTTGAGTTGAATTTGTAGTCGTGAAATGCGATTTTGTATTCGAGCCGATTATCACCCTCTACAAATTCCATTGAAAATACGAGTTAGGTTGTTTTTCACACATCACCTATCTGTCGAGTTAATTGTATACATACTTAAATATTTCTTTATTTACGATTTGGGACTACTTGATCCCCAGGAGATACATTTACCATTCCAGGAAAACTGAACGCAACACATTATTTTCAATGTGTTAAATTATGCGTTTTCGAAGAATTTCTACAACTTTAAAATACTGTAGATTCATTAAAGAATTTGTAATTTTTTTTGTTTTATGTTATAATAGTACATTTATCTATGTTTAAAGTGAGGTATATATTAATAAAAGAAAATTTGTAATAATAAATGTGTTAAAATATTCATATAGCTGCTTCGACTGAGTGATGCCACTATCGTTTTCGTTTATTGTATGAAGCAATTTAATCATCAATAATTTTCATAATCATAACCTCTGATTTTCCAGATAAATTATGTATTTATTACCTTTATTATTTAATTACAATTATACGCATAATTGATTATTGCGCATGAATAAATGATGTGAAGAAATCGGGAAAAATGTTCAATGATATTCAGTTTCAGATTCTTTTTATTATAGCATATTTATCTAGTTATTAAAATTGGACTAGTCATATTACAGTTACGAATAAAGGCAAAAATCAAAATAGAAAACTAAACATGTTTAATTTTTTTTTGATTATATTTGTTTACATTTATCATCTTACTAATACAATAACCAATAAGGTCTGCAACTATAAGGCATATCATATTATAATTACATATTTATACATATACACATATTTACAATTATCAGTATATTTAATTACTAATTATACCTAAGTAAAATTACACATATTTTTATTTTGACAATTATATTACATTGTACAGTTTTTTTATTCTGATAAAATATCTTTTCAATTCAAATCGAAATCAAACTCAAGGTAGAACTGATGCAATTTGTACTATGAGCTGTCAAAACAGTCACAGAAAGAGACATACATATTACATTTCGTACAATACCTACATCCATCTCTTACACCCAGATTTTGACAGTTGACAGTAAGAAAAACATGTGTAGATTAAAATCGTTTTATTCTTAAACCAGAGGTGAAAAGACCGGCCCTTAATAAAGCCAGTACTACCATTGTGAAAAATCGTGTTTTTGAATAAATTGAATTGAGGATCACAGGTCGAAAAAAAGACAGAAAAATTGAGCTTTTTTTATGCACGAATTTTCAACTCGATGGATTGCCAGTGCTCGTAAAAAGATGTGGTTTATTGTAAAACATAGGAATGAGTTAGAGAAGGTACTGTTTACTTCCTCGTCAGAAACCCAGCAACTAACTCAAAACAATGATGCAAATTTCAATGATACACAAACACAACCTATCAGACCTGTTAGAGAGTTCGACGCAATTAGCCTTTCCGCAAAAAAGAGGTGGACTGAAACATTGACAACTGTGAAATCTTCAGAAGAACTTGTATTTGCAGTTATAACAAAATACAATAAATCAGGTCAAAAGACACAAAGCTAAAATAAGGAATTGCAACATATATCCGTCTCACTACTAAATGTAAAATGCGAAGAAAGATTGCTATTCGGAGACCAAGAGTGAAGTACAACTGTAAAGTTTGCTTGATCACTCCACCGGAAGACTTGCAATAGCACAAAATGACATCATTAGTCATGATAAGTGAGCTTGATTCTCAAATACTCTAACTGAAAACAAAGTGGGGATTCGACGAAAGTTCTGGTCACTTTATGTATAAACATGCGTAGAAGAGGTGAAAAGAAATCAAGACTGGAATGTGATAGGATAAGTTAATATATACCATTTAAAACACAAGTGACATTATAATCAATATTTGAAAACAATTATACTGCCATATGTGGATTTTTTTTTATTAATTGTTGATTCATGGGGTGGACAAACAATTAAAAATTTATAGGAAATTTTCAAAGATGAAAAGGGGGAGAATTCGTGTACATTGAAAATAATACCACCGAAATGTACACGCTGTGCCAGCCATGCAATGTGTATTTTTACAGACAAGTCAAATTATTTATTAAACAATTTCAGCATGCTCTGACATTATTTCAATAGCAGAGGGAGATATCATCGCGTGAAGATGCAATAAAACTGCACTCATTAATATCGCATCAATTGAGTGCACCAATTTTTAGACCGATGATTAAATATGCTTGGTATGCTTCCAAATTACCAGGTGAAAGAACGAATTTTGTCAATGTTAACGAGGTTTGTTTTTTAACTTTAGTGTGGAAAACAAAAATGCTCTTGTAACAATGTCGGATTCATCAAATGTGCAATGTGTGAAATAATATTGTATCAAATGTTTTTATGATAAATATCACTCGGCCACTTTGTGATTAATTTATTTTACTGTAATTTAACTATAAAGTGTCCTTGTAGGAGATGTTCGCCACGCTTATCGGCGAAATACGCCTACAAGCGGCACCCTCGCACTCGACCATCAATTTATCGGCTTTCGTACGGTGTTTACGACAAAATTTACTTCGCGGCAACAACTCCTGCAAAAGCTCATTCTCGTTCATCACGAAGAGGAAGAAGAGTAGCCCGAGAGGTCCCGAGTCGAAGAAGTGGCACGAAGACACTTTGTGTCGAATCTGCAAGACAGGACGGCCAGATGTTTCCATAGGGATCTCGCTGGCCCGTCGAGATTGGTGACCGCGAAGGCAGTGGTGCCGACTAAGAGGACGTCTCGTCCACCTGCGGCGATTGTGTGTTACCGATGCCAGGAAGCTGGACACATCGCATCGAGGTGTCCGAGACGACTAGAGGATGAAACTGGGGTCCCGCAACGCAACAATGCTGTTGAACAATGTAATATGAACTGCTGCTCCGTGGAGGAGACAACAGGATCGCTGACCCATAAAGGTACGCGTTACCTATTTTTATTTGATTCTTGAATAAAATTAGAGATATTGTCTTATATATTTTATTGACTCCTCCTACGACTCCCTACATTCATTTGATTGCAATGAGATATGGTACAATTTCTCTTGATGCAGTAGGAAGCACGTCCCAAGAGGAATTACATATTCTCTCACAATCTGTTGTAAAGGTTGGAACATCTAGTGAAATCAAAGATAAAGAACAAATAGGTGAAAAAATATGTAGTAACACTATTCGTATTATTAACGAATTTCGTGTTTTCAATCATAAGATACTCTCCACAAGGATATGAGAGATTATTATAATTTCACGTCAAAAATAATAAGTGAATTCAATAATAAATATAAGCAAATGATAAATTCTAATAAGAGAAATCTCGAAGATCTGAACACAAATGTCGAACAATCAATTGTGAAATAGGTTTAGAGTGCTATGAATGCGAATGCAGGGTGTATTTCGACCAAGCTACAATTTGCAAGCAATATGCATTAAATAGCCATGAAATATGGGATAGTTAATATCATTCACTTATACAGTGAAGAACACAAGACTCCTAAGAGTAAATAGATCTTGAGCAATGGTCATTGCATGACAAAGCATTGTAGTACATTTGAAAGGACTAAGTGAATTATTTAATGTATATTTTTCCACTGGTAATATTACCAATACTTAGAGATGAATACTGGATCCATTTCTATATAACCTAAATTTAATGGATGATAGTGATTTAAAAAAAAGACGATTTTATTGAAATGCAAGAGTGTGGACATATTCAAATGGAATTTGAACAATTGAAATTACAACAATTTTGGTGTACACAGTTAGAACGTTATCCACAGTTGGCGAAAGAAGCATTGCACTCACTTCTACCATTTGCCACCACCTACCTGTGTGAAATGGGATTTTCATCGCTTTTGCATATAAAAAATAAAGTGAGAAATCGCTTAAATGCAAGTGATGACTTACACGTATCTCATTCAAAAAAGAGCCTCGCATCACAAATATTAAAATGAACAAGCAACAACAGCCCAGCCATTAATAAAAATTAATATTGTTTTGATATATGCTGGATTTTGTAGAGTAGTAACACGTATGCATGGTGATGCGCACGCGTCAGTCTCTCTAGCATTGGTCAACGTGTGTTTGACGTTTAGAGCGGCTCCATGTGGTTTTGCATTAATAAACTGTGAACCATTGTTTGGTTGTTTGACTCCCTCCACGACTCCCTACATATGACGACTGAATTTAACAAAGGGCACAAGTGACCGTTTTACCGATACTGAGTTTAATATAGAAAATGGTTCTATATATGATACAGAACCATTTTCTATACTTCACAAAATTTTGATAAAAAAAAGGCCACTTGTGCCCTTTGTGAAATTCAGTCGTCATATAAAATGTACTATGTTTTTAATAAACATTAAATTTCGCAAAAATATATTTATCCAAACTGAAAAATTGAAACACATTTTCAACAGGGGTGAGGGAACCTATTTTAAGGGGTGCGGCTCACTTTAAAGATTAAGAACCACTGCTCTAGATGAAGTAGCAATGACGACTGAAGAGGAAATACTTATCCTCTTGGGCAGAAGATAAGCTAGATATAGTATATATTAAATCGAAGAATGATGAAGATGCGTATTTTGCATCTTCTGACTTCGTTTTATTTTATATGAATGCAATACAACAGCATATGCTAAAGAAATTTGGAACACATATTGTTGCTGTAGATGGAACTCATGGCACCTGAAGCGGAAAAGAGAGCTATGGTTTGACCACCTTGATGATAGTCGATGAATTTCAAAAAGGATACCCTGTTGCTTTTATGATTAGCAACAGGGTAGATAAACTTGTTTATATGAAATTCTTCGGCTTCATCAAGGATAAGATCGGAGGACCCATTACACCCAAAGTGTTCATGTCCGACATGGCTGTCGGATTTTATAATACATGGAGGTGTGTGATGCGTCCAGCAAAATACCAACTTTTTTGCAGTTGGCATGTGGCCCGAGCATGGCAAAAAAATATGAACCTTATCTCTCATTCCGATCCTGAAATAAAGAAGTGTTAAATACACTTAAGTTGTTGCAATACATGCAGAATGTGGACGAGTTTGATAAAGATGAACACACTTTCATCAGATTATTGAGCAGAGATAATTCGACAATAGCTTTTAGCAAATATTTTAAGGATAACTACATGGACAATAGAAGGCAATAGGCACGATGCTATAGCAAATATAGTACCATACGTACCAACAACTACATAGAGAGTATGCACAATATATTAAAACAGTTATTTTCAGGGCGAGATTGATAAAAGATAAGACAATTCATCTTATACTGAAATACCTCAGGAATCGAACTATAGAGAGGGCAATAACAAATATTAAGGGAAGAGTTCTAAATACCCACACTCGAAAGATTCGTGAACAGCATTCGAAGGCGGAATGTCTGATCGTCACAAAAAATAAGGAGACTTTGATAGAAAACGAAGAGTGGAAAGTGACAGGAGACAAGTCAACATATATTGTGTGTAAGATATTGAGTCACACGTGTCAAACCGTCAAGTGTGATGTGGAGTGGTAGCCCTACACCGAAGGCTATATATTCCCCAGCGCTGGCGGTTTACGGTCTTTTCCGCCCAAGTCACAGAACGAGACGGACGCGTCTCATTACAAGCTATTTCGGCAATGAACAACGTTGTGAAGTTCTCGGACGTGGTGACGCTGTTTACGGGGAAAGAGGATCTGGCAACACAGTGGTGCCAGATGGAGGATGCGGCGTCGTTGAGGGATGTGACGGACATCGCACCGATCGTGCCACTGTTTCTGCGAGGGGACGCGCAAGTTTTGTATCGTCATATGCCGCCGGCTGACAGGAAGGACACCCAGAAAATCAGGAAGGCTCTGGAGTCAGCGTACAGGACATCTGGAAACGGAATCGTGGAGCGGAACCATTGCACGATCAAGACGGCCGCAGCCCGGACAGGAGTGCCCGTTGGTAGCCGTCTTCTACTATAACCTGGAAGCGAAAGCAGAAGACATGGGGAGTCCAGCCGGGGCAGTTTTCGCATATCGTTGGAGGCATCCAATGCGGACCCCCGATTCTCTCGGACCAGAGCCGGTGGCACTCTTCGCACCAGGAGAAACCCGCACCGTGCGGTAACTCATCTTCAAGCAAAGATTAATTCAGTTACTAAATGGTTTGACAAATGGCTAATCACGGTCAACCCTCATAAGAGTGGTGCTGTGATGTTTTCTCGAAGGAGGAAACAACCTTTCGCCCTCAATAATTTTCACAAAATTAAAATAAACAACGAGTTATTAGATTGGGAAAAGCAAGTTAGGTATCTCAGTTTAACCCTCGATTTCAAACTTAGCTGGAAACTGCACATTGATAAAGTTACATTACACGCGGGCTCAGCTACACACACTACTATGTCGTAAAAGCAAATTAAACATCAACAATAAACTACTTCTTTTCAAAACAATCATTCGTCCAGGTATGTCATATGCCAATAACTCTAAGAGAAGAAAATAAATCTCTTAGGGAAATTTCTGGAAGAGTTGGATATTCTTTTCAAGCAGTTTCACTTTTTTTGAAAATTTTTCGCAAAACAGGCTCAATTGAGCCGAGAAATACAAAGGGTCGCCCCCGGTCGACGAGCGCTCGGGAAGATCGTCAAATTATAAAAATAATGAAATCGGATCGATTTAAATCTGCACCGGAAATTCGAAGCGAACTTTCTTCTACCAGTGGAATACAAATATCAACAAGAACAATAAACAGAAGAATGGTAGAAGTTTACGCTTCGCAACGCGCTGCAAAGAAACCGTTACTGACGAAAATGAAGAAAGCCAGACTGCAGTGGGCCATAAGCCACCAAGAATGGACTGAAGAGGATTGGAAAAGGTTCATCTTCTCGGATGAATCCAAGTTCAATCTGCTGGGAAACGATGGATCTCGGCATGTGCACCGGAAGACGGGAGAAAGATTTCGGCCAGAATGTATCGTTCGATCGACCAAGTTTTCACCGTCAGTAATGGTGTGGGGTTGTATGACAGCCCACGGATTGGGTCCTCTGATATTTATCGATGGCTCAGTTGATGCTAAAAAATACAAAAATATCATTCAGAATCAAGTTTTAGAAGCAATAGAAGAATTAACGCAGCATACATCCGAACCCATTTATCAAGACGATTCTGCTCCATGTCATTGGGCGCGAATAGTAAGAAATATTAATTTCTTTTTTTATTTATTACATTTTAGAAATAATTCTTGATATTTAATTTTATTTATAGATCAATGAATTCAAAAACCACCTTGGAATTTCGTCATTAGAGTGGCCCGGAAACAGTCCAGATTTAAATCCAATCGAAAATCTTTGGTTAATGTAGAATGTAGCAACGCATCAGGTGACAAGATTTTGAAACCTTTATGTATAAATCGTTCACAATGACCACGCGCCTTGAAAGGCAGAAATCTACGCCAGTTGCCGGTCCACTGGATGTGGAATAAGAAAGCGTGGATGACGGCAACCTTGTTTGCTGAATGGTTTGAGAATTGTTTTTTAACCGAAGTAGAAGCTTATTTAAAACGAAAAGGTCTGGAGTTCAAAGTGCTCTTGATCCTCGACAATGCTCCGGGTCATTTATACATATTAGGGGGACCCAAAAGTATTCGCGTATTTTTGAGACCATATGTTTGAGCTCAGTTCGTGTCTGGACACGGTGACGGCAACATCTTTGTAAGTTTTTTTTTTTGTAGAACTATGGTTTAACATTATTTTTGTGCAGAATTTTTTTTTTTATTGTTAAGGGTTAAGATGTCCAGACCCGAAACTAGCAAAGTTCACATCCGGAATTGTATGCTGGTTTTTTTTGATTTGGGTTGGAATGCCACAAAAACTACTAAAACGCTCAAAGATCTTTATGGTGAAGTGGTTACAGCTCGCAGATGTCAATATTGGTTTCAAAAATTTAAATCGGGCAACAGAAGTTTAATTGACGAGCCGAGATGCGGAAGGCCTTCAAATTTTGACAATGAGGCGCTGAAATCTCTAATCGAGTCGGATCCACGACAAACAATCGAGGAATTGTCGCTGAGACTCAGATCCCCATGGACCACTGTACAAACACATTTAAAACTCATCAGTAAAACGAATAGGATGGGTGTATGGGTACCGCACGCCTTGACCGAGGCCAATAAGAACGAGCGACGCAACACGTGCCTCTCCTTGCTTACAAGACAAAAAAGTAGTCCCTTTTTGAATAGCGTTGTAACTGGTGACGAGAAATGGGTCGTTTACGATAATAAACGACGAAAAAATCAATGGCTTTCTCGGAAAGAAACCCCAGTTCCAACGCCTAAGCCGGGATTGACCATAAAAAAGGTCCTTTTATGCATATGGTGGGATATGAGGGGGATAATTCATTACAAATTAATGAGAGCTGGAGAAACGATAACTGCACAAGTTTACTGTCGACAATTAGATGATTTGCAAAAGAAATTGAAAGAAAAACGTCCATATTTATTCAATCGAAAAAGTACGATACTGCTTCATGATAATGCGCGTCCCCATAAAGCAAAATTGACTCAGGAAAAAATACGGGAGTTAAACTGGGAGGTGTTACCACACCCTCCTTATTCACCGGACCTCGCCCCGACAGATTTCCATCTTTTCAGGTCCATGGAGCATAGTCTGAGAGAAAAACAATTTAAAAATGCAGCTGAAGTGGACACGCACTTAAAATCGTTTTTTGCATCCAAATCGGAAGATTTTTTCAAGAAAGGGATCGAAGATCTGCCAAAACGATGGGAAGATGTGTTGAATATTGATGGAGATTATGTTTTATAATTTACTTGTGAATTTTTTGAAATAAATAAAATTGAAGTTTTTAAAAAAAATACGCGAATACTTTCGGGTCCCCCTAATAGAACATGATAATGTAAAAATATTGTTTCTACCCCCAAACACTACAAGCATTATACAACCCCTAGATCAAGGAATAATTGCTGCATTTAAAAAGTATTATATCAAGAATACATATAAAGATGTCTTAGAAAAAATTGAAAATGATTCATCAACATTGGAAAGTGCTTGGAAAAATTTTTCTATTCTAGATTGCTTGAATCATATATCATTATCAGTCTCTGAATTGCGTCCTAATACATTGAATGCATGCTGGAAGTCTTTATGGTCTGGATGTGTTACAGACAATGCAATAATTGAAACAGCGTCGATATCAACTGAAATCATTAATTTAGCACATAGATTTGGTGGAGAAGGATTTAATAGCTTCAACTATGATGATGTAGAAGAGTTGCTTTTGGATAATATTATAAGCGACGATGATATTATCATTTTAATTGTGAATGCGGAAAAAGAACCCGAAATTAATAATGATGTGGAAGAAAATAACGATAATTTGGAAGAAGTACCAACTCCCTTCACGCCAAACATGATTCAAGAAGGGATGCAGCTTTGTAGGAAATTAGAGAATCATTTTATTCTGCATGATACAAATACAGAACGAGCTTTTAAATTTCAACGTGAATTGAAAAAATGTATATCTGGGTACGAAGAATTGCGTAAGCAATTAATCAGTGAAGCAAAAAAACCACAGCAATCTTTGATCACAGATTATATTGTTCAAACTGAAAAATCTACACAAAACAGCGATGAAATTAACGTTAATTCCGAGACTGCACATAATATTTCTTCCCAAGAAAATGATTTTGTAATGTTATGCAGCGATGATGATGATGAAGATTTCTAATTAATTTGTAGGCTTTTATTATTGTATTTTTCTTGCATTTTGTATTGTATATTTTCTTGTGTAATTCTTATTTCTCTAATGGATTATATTTAGTATTAGAGATTCCAAACATACTTAATATTTTACCAGTTATGCTATTTAATAAAAGAACGATTTTAATTTTTATTGTCTTATTATTTTCTTATTGTTGTTATATTAATATGACGTTTTAATGAAGGTGAGGTGAATGTATCTGATATTGTAAAGTGAGAGAGTGATTGGTTTTTAAAAATTAAAGTGTGCTATGATATTGTCATGCCGGAGAAAGAACGGCATGACGATATGATGTATGGGGTTTTAACGAAGGTGAGGTGAATGTATCTGATATTGTATAGTGAGAGAGTGATTGGTTTTCAAAGATAAAAATGTACGGTTGAGACTTGAGGTACGTTGATATGGTGTACGGGTTCTTGCTTATAGGGGTTATATCCGTCAAGCTACCGCGTTTCAATGAACATTTTAGCGTGTTACGTGCTCGCAAACCACTCATAATGACGCATTGCTTTATAGGAGTAATGTAACCAACTTATACATAACCTCTAACCATAGTTTGACATATGTCAAACGAACTTTTTTGTGCGATTTTTTTGTATATGAATTTCAAAGTTGTGCGGTTTTTGAAATCCATGGAACGTATCTTCACTTTTTCTATGTAAATGATGTCTTTTTTGTGCGAATTCGTTTTGTGCGATATGCCACGGAACGTATCCCTCGCACAAAAAGAGGTTTTAGTGTACCAAAAAAAGTTCAAGACATTGAATTACACCATCCTGTATTGAAAGATACAGAGGTATTTAAGAGAATAAAGAATTTAAAACTAAAAAGACATGAGAAGAGGAGGGTTTACATTTCCTATTTTTTTTTTCCATTTAGGTATAACTTTAAATGAGGCTACTGCTAGTTTGGTTGCTGGCAAAAAGGACTGTGTCACTGTCAGAGAAAAAGGTTCAAAGTGCCAAATTCAGAAACGTTTAGTTTTAAACAATCTCTCGGAGCTTTATCAATTGTTTAAGGAAAAATATCCTACCTATCAAATAGGATTTTCAAAGTTTTCTCATTTGAGGCCAAAAAATTGTATTTTAGCTGGTGGAAGTGGCACACACACTATTTGTGTGTGCGCAATACATCAAAATGTTAAACTGATGATGAACAGTCTAGGGTTTACAAGCATTATGTGGAACGGAGATGTTACTCCATTAAAGACATATTATTGTTACCTTGCCAAAATCATGTGCAATCCAGCTTCACAAGAGTGTTACACAAACAAATGTAAACAATGCCCTGGAGTTGAGAAGTTACGCTATGCTTTAATAAATCACCTTGTTGACCTTGTTGATAAAGTGAGATATAAACAGTGGATTACTGTCGATAGGTTTACTATGGAGTCTATCACAAAAAACGTAGAAGAATTTGTTGAAGAATTTCTAGAAAAACTCCTAAAACTCATTCGTTCATTACGAAAATGCCAAAAGAATTGTTTTTGGAGAAGAAAGAAAACTACAGTGACGACAGAAAGAAAAATTACAGTGACGACAACAGAAAATATAAATCGCGTGAAAGATGAAATATCAGAAGATCCTCACAAATCTATCCGAAAAGTTAGAAAAAATGTTAGTTTTATAATATTCATATTGTGTAATTACGTTAATATATTTTGTATATATTACGATTTTCTTTTCACAGTGTTGGAGGTGGCACATATGAAACTAATTAAAATGTCCTTTCCTTTTATATTTCGTAATTTCAATTTTCATAATTTATATTTTTGAATTAATAATGTATTATTTGTGTTTGTAATATATTCCCTTAATTTTAGTGAGACCATTGAGTTTGATTTTTTATCCACATTACAATCATATCTCCAATTTATTAAACGGAGCCATTGTGAAATAAATGCTTTTTATCAGTCAATAAACTTTCTTGTGAATGATAAAATTTAAATGAATATCATTAAAATGACTACGAAAAGCTCTCGGTGACTCTAATCATTAAACGGTGCCGGGATCAACCCGATAATTAATCGGAGTCACACTACAAGTATTGTTTAAACCTCAAACGATCATCGGAGATCGCCGATCTTCAAATTTATTTTTTATCATAGAACGGTCGCCTAGATTCACAAATGACCGTCAGACATTTTCAAAACGATCAAAGAATTATCGGTTAATATGAGAAGAGTTTCGTTGGTTGCGCACACACCTAAAACTTCTTCGTCTCTTTCGAACGAAACGAGTTGCTGCTTACCCACATTGACGAGACTATTTTCTCCGGCTCCGTTTCGACGACGGAGTCTCTGATCGGATGCCCACTCCTGCTGGTAGACGAAAGCGTGCCTGGTGGCTTCGCAGACGACGCTGTATTTGAAGTTCGGTGAGCAGGCTGCGAATTTTTTCTCCCGTTTAGAAGACTGAACATAGCCGAAGGCCAAGAGGGTGCCTTCATGTTTGATCGTCCACGCGTCGTCAGACGCTTGGTACGGTTGCCAAACGCAGGCGTCGGCATCGTATCTGAGTCCGATGGCCGGGGCCTGCGAAGGATCCAAGATCACGTTCAATATCATCGGATGAGAACTCAGAAATACTCGGTGAGTTGTTTCGTACTTCTCTGCATGAAGTCTCACTGTGAACAAAAAAAAAAAATATATATGTAAAGAAACATTTATGTTTTTTAATTTCAATTTTACCGCGTTCGATTGTTTGGTCTTTAGACCGCGGTATTAGTTTTTAAATATCACGCCACAAGAGAGAATACTGTGGGTAGATTTTGCAACACGTCGCTCAGAAAGTGACAACTCATCGATCGATTTTGTTGAGAAGGAATAGACTTTTAATGTCGTTTCTTTGTTACAGGTAAAATCTAAAAATGTAATGTAATGTAATGTAAAAATGTAAAGTTAGAATAAATTAAACTTTGTTACAGAGAAACACAATTGTTTGTTCCATCAATCACAATCCTTAAATAAAACTAAAATTAGGGAAATCTTAAATCCACCCTAGCGACAGTGGCGCCACCGGTGGCTAATTGTCGAAACCGACCCAACTGTCAAACACTAGCGCCCCTAGTGGCTAATTTTTGCATAGATCCTAGAAATTACCTACCGATCGTTCAAATTGCTTCTGGAAATTGTTAAAAAATGCGTTTTTCATAGGATACTGCGCTTTAAATGCAAAATCGGATGAAACCAAGCTGCTGATTTGAAGTGTGATCGTGTAGGAATATATTCCTACACTTCAAAACAGCGGAGCACTTGGTGAAATAAAACATAACATATATGTTATATTTCACTTCGGTTCACTCTTAGCTTCTAATATACTCATTCCTCGCTAAAATCTCATTTTATATCTGAAATATACTTATAAACTTTGGGAAGAATCTAGTGAATTGATCATTATATCATTGGAATCAATAAATCCTTATTAAATCAAGTGAGACACCAAAAGTTTTTCAATTTCAATAATTACTGTTGAAACATAATGATAAATCATTAACTATATTATAATATAATAATCTCTTGGAACAAACAAAATTAGTTTGACAGTTCGTTTGACAGTTGGGTCGGTTTCGACAATTAGCCACCGGTGGCGCCACTGTCGCTAGGGTGGATTTAAGATTTACTAGGGTGGATTTAAGATTTCCCTAAAATTATTGTCTTATATATATATAATCATAATATAATATGTAAACGTATGAAATTTCAAGCGTGCACTGAGTTGGGCAGGCGCTCTAACTGCTGAGTCAAGCAAACATGTAAATTTTACCCATATAAGTCGTTCGAATTCTATGTGAGACACATTTTTTTTTCACGGTTTTATACCTATTTAATTATATAGTGATTCTATGTGCTTTATTGAAAAATAATTGTGGCGCATTGTAAGTGTTTTTTTGTTTTATACATATTTTTTTAAATTTTAAATTTACACACAGACAATTGATTCAGAATAAAGTATAAAGGCAGACCTCATCTTTTGCACAATTCACTATTTTGCACAATTTCGAAAAATAGGTTTTTTTTTCTAAATAGATTTTGAACACAAAACATCACTCATATTTTAGTTTTTTTTTGATTAAGTCGATTTATCTTAAGTCATTTGTAATATTTTCATTAAATTAGTAAATGAAATTTAATTAAAAATTCAAACAAATTCTTTGTTCGATACTTTGGTCCATTAAAAAAAAAATCGCCAAGCGCCATCGATATCAACTGACAATCGATAGCTATAAAGGAACTACACGATGTATTGTGCTGAAACTTTGTATTTGAATATGGGAAATAGGCATTAATTTAATAATAAAAAAAAAAGATTTTCAAGAATATCTTTACGGGGGCTTTGTAAATTAACAATTCAGGATACTTTTTTTTATATATGTCGGCTTTCGAAAAATTTGACTTTCGCACACATTTTCAGAACCAATTGTGTGCGAAAGTCAAAGTCCTCCTGTATATGAAATATCGACGATAGAAATGTTCAGACGTACCCAAACAAGATTCTTCCTCGTCGGCGAAATCGCATTCTTCCAACTGTTGGCCGTTGAAGAGGGGCGCGTCGCCGTCGGGCGTCACTTCGGTCTCCGAACACAAGTGGGCCAGGCGAGAGTGGACTTCGGCGACGTAGGCCGGGTCGGGCGTCCGCTCTCCGTGTGGGTCTCCCGATTTCAAGAAACTGGTCCAGACGCCGGGATTCTTCTTCGGCAGGCGCACGTTCAACGCGCCCGGTTCGTCGGCGCTCCACGTGACGAGTCGGTCTTCTATCTCGTCGAACAGTTCTCCTCGGAGCGCGACCGACGGTCCGCGTCGAACCGTGATGAAATTTCTTTTGCACTCGACGACCGGGGAGTCTCCCGGGGCGAGGTAGACTTTGACGGTGACGTCTTCCGCGTCCTGAGTCCAAGAATACGTGTTTTCGCGTTCGGCCTCGGAACCTTCGCTGTCGTCCGACGGAGGTCTGTCGAGGAAGTCGGGCGGTCGATCGGCCGCCAAGAACGCGGACGAGCACTCGGGTTCGAGGGCGCAGTAGTGCAAGACTCCTCGGCACTCGATCCGACGGTGAGGTTTCGGCGACCAGCCGTCGCTTCCGTCCAACGTGACCCAATCGAGGACGGCTCTCCCTCCCTCGTCGAACCCGTACAGGAGACAGTGCACTCTTCCCGAGGGATCCTTTTTCGCGTCCATCAGGGAGAAGCCCTTTCCTTCGGGGAAGGCGGCGCGCCCTTCCGGGGACCATCGAGCGCGGTTTAATCGAGAGTACACGTGGATTTCGTCGAGCCCGTCGGAGAGCAGCGCGAGGTCCTCGTCGCAGAAGACGAGCGCGGGGGGATGAGCTCGCGGATCGGAGGCGTCTTTGGGGCTCGGCGCCGAGGCCACTTCGCGGAGACCGGAAGCGGACGCTTCGTAGACGCGGAAGTCGGCCCCGAGGAAGTGCGCCTTCGACGAGTGCGGGTCGAAGAATAAATAGTTGTGGAGCGAGTGCAGCCTCGTGCGCAGAAAGGAGGTCGCGTGCGCTTCGAGGCCGCGCGGAGCGACGCGAGGCTCGACCGGCAGCCGAATCCTGTCGACGCTCAGAGCGGAGTCGGCGGACGCGAGTCGGTAACCTTCGAACTCGTGACGCAGCAGGCGTCGCTCGGTCGTCAGCTCGACGACGCGCGCTCTCTTCGTCATTTCGACTCTAGACGGTCCGCGCTCGCGATCGCTCTCCCGCTTCTTAGGTTATGTTATGTTTTGTACGATCACGTGGGTTCGCGCGTCCGGCGATAACACCGCGAATCGCGAGCATGACCGCGTCGATCGCCTCGCGGAAAATTAAATATAATTATGATCCGTTTTGTGATCGTTCGAAAGCGAAGTCTCTTTTTTCGGATCATTTAATAATTCCGTTTCATCGCTAGTTAATAGATTTTTTTTCAAATTCTTTTTCTGTGTCGTAATCGTTTCAGCTTCTATTTCGATATTTTGCACTGTGGATTTCTCACCGCGCGCAAATTCGAACTTACAAATATCATGTTTCGCAATAGTCGCAAACTGTTTGACGGTCGAGAGTCGATTGATAATTTGCTTCAAAATAGTTTCATCGTTGATATCGTCCACAACGTTGACTATAGAAATCGCCATATCGGAAACTTTTTTTTTCAAATTGTTCAAATTATTTTTAGTTCGGCGAACGCTTTCGTCGTTCAATATTTCTGGAAGTTGAACGGTTTCCGACTCGTCGACTTCAAAATTTTCAGCTCTAAATAGTTCGGGTCGATTTCCCGTAACCGTTGAACTTTCTTCTTGTAGAGTACAATCGTCGATCCACACTTCAAAATATTGAGTATCGCTCGTATGATCTATAGTGTTTATATTATTTTGGATTTGTATGTCGTAAGATCTCTTTATGTTGTTTATATCTTTCCGAGTTAAAAGATCGCATCTTTTCAAATTTTGACCGACATCGTTTCGATAAAAATCCAAAATACTGAAACAGCAATGAAAGTTTGATCAATATAGTGATCGAAAACACTTAATAATGATAAATAGTGTAAATATATTTTTTCATGCCAACTCTCTTAATTCAATCTATAGTTAGGGATGACAGAGTATTTATGTATGTACCTACGTACATATAAAATAATCTTAGTAACAAAATACCTAAGTATAAAATTATGTAGGTAGGTGGGTATATATAAAAGTTCAATACCTGTCGATTGTCATACCGCTAGCCAATTTAGCTATAACATCATCTCTAACATCTTTCGATAAACGAGTATGGTGAATATCTTGCTTGTGACCATAATGAGTTTTATAATAAGTTACTTTTAACATATTGTCTACAGGTCCTCTTACTATTATTTGAGAGGTACAAGAAAATCCCAATTTGCTACTTCCTTGAGATTTGACAAGTCTTTTTCTATGTTTATCTTGTAAAATTTCTGAAAAATCACATCAATCAGTTGATTAACAAAAAAAAACCAAACACATATACAAATTAAAGCACATGAAGTAGGTAAACGCGCTATATGGACGGTAGGTACATAGAAGAGTAAATGATTGTTTCATTCCAACAATAAATTAAATTTTTTTGGATAATATTATGAATTCTTATTGATAAAAGGGATACACGAAAAAAAAACTGATTACGTTTGGAACTTTTTCCGCTTCTGTTACAGTAATAATATGTTGTACCGTGCTTTTTATTTCCGAAAATTTTAACAAAGTCGGTCATACAATTCTTTTCTTCGTTAGTTTTCCAAAGTAAGAATTCTAGAAAAAATATATCGGTATACATTGTAGGTATCTACGTAATATGTTATGAAAAATATATAAAAAAACGAAACAAAAATTTACCTTCTTCTGTGGAAAATTCCAAGTTTTGTTGTTCATGTAGAATATTATGCTCGTTTCTCAAATGAGATCGAAGATCACAAATATATTGGAAAGAAACCCTGCACTCGTGGCATTTTGGTTTATGAAGATCATAATTATATTTCACAATTTGTTTTTCGACGATGTGGTGAAAAGCTTTCGCATGTCGGTTTAAATTCGACGATGATGAAAATACTTTCTTGCAAATCGAACAAGTTTTCATTTTTTTTTTAACTATTCTACAATAGTAAAAAGAGTTTCCAACTGTTCATTTAAAAATTGTATTTATTGCACATGTGAAAACTGGGCATCGCTGCAATAAAAGTAAAATTTGAGCGATATTGATCGTTAGTTTATTATACATATTGTATTAGAGGTCATCATATACCTAATTAAGTATTAAAGAAAAGAGGACTTTTGATCATATTATAACAAAAGGGTAGGTACCTTCTATTGGACAGAATATCTATCATAATATTAAGAATGAACACCGCTATCCACCAATAGAATACGGATAGTGGTTTATAATGAACGTAAAGCAACAAATACATTGGAAGTTACAATGTCCAATATGGATACATATGATATGATATCAATCGAAGCCGAACCGATAGTAGGTTACGATGGATTGCAATATTCAACGTGATACATATTGAAAAACATCAATAACAATGAATAGGTAGGTACAAATAGACGTCACAACGAATAGAAAGCGACGAATTTCGACGAGAAATCGCGATCTGTAGGTAGATTGAAGCGGATCACCGGAAACCAAAGTGCAGAGGCGCGGGAAAAACGCGACGCATGCGCATCGCGCAAAACGAACGAACGATGATCGATGCCCTCCGTTTAGCGTCACGCCTATACGCACCCCTGTCCCGACGCCGACGTCACAAGTTGCGCATCTTCTTCATCGTGCGGAAATAGAGAATAGCGAATGGCGATGGCGGGAATTTCCGGTTTCCGCATCGACGACGGGAAGACGCGCACCGAACGGACGGCCTCGTAATCCTCGCACACATGTAGCCCGTCTCTCCGCACGCTCACCGGTAACATAACCTACAACTTGTACACATCGCATTTGTATGGCGTGTGTCATATGACATCTCGTATCATATCATATCATGTGCTATGGACGGTTTCAGGTTTAGGTTTCACCCACCGCATACTCAGTTATGGAGGGAAATTCAAATTGGCCGACGTCCGCCGTCTCCTTATGTCGAAGTTTTGCCAGGAAGCGTCGATTCCTTTCGGATGCCGAATCTTCGTTTTCGAGCGGTGAGATTGTTATAGGATGTTCGTAGATAATATCGTTCGTTAATGTGTAGCTTTTCTTACGACAGTGTGTATTTTCGAAAGTGATGAAGTGAAAAAAATATATTTTATTTATTCCTAAGATTTCACAATGAAATTACTAATTACTAATTACTAATTAATTTAGATAACGCATATGAACGAAATTGTGATTTCATCGCTGTTATATAAAAATAGAAAGAATGTACCTTCTGCAAACTATTTTACTGATGTATCGAATCATAATCGATCATGCACATTGACATATATCAATATTTGTCGTAAAAATAACTCAATATTTAAAAATTAATCAATTTCCTCCGTATTTAGTTTCAGATAATTAGATGTAAACAATTTTGATTTACGCCTCTACGATGTTTTACACATTTTCAAAAAAAAACCCCTTTCGCACCCCAAACTTATAATATGACCGAAAGAAATCACAAATAACCGGCCTCCAAATGAGCGACTGCGCCAGTATCGTTTCGAAATGCACCGAAAATTTGTGGCGAAAGAAATGTGGAATTCTTTGCGTCAAATGCAACATAATATACACGAAAAAACCAAATTACCTCCGACATTGCGGCGAAAAGCACACCGGTCAACCAATAATATTCACTTGTGCACTGTGTTACAAGGAGATCGATAGCTATTCCAAATTTAGAAATCATTGCTATCGTCATGTAATCAGCGACAGATACAAGTGAGTGATTCTTGTAATATTCATGAGCTGGTATATCAGCATCCATATTTATAACGCTATCTACATATATCACTTTTATTTCGATTTACAGATGCGATATTTGTAACAAATCATTTTCACAAAAATCTCGTCTGAACGAACACATAAACGCTTGCCACAATAGCTCAATCTATTGCAGTATTTGTATGAGGACCTTCGCGACCGATTCGAACTTGAAGAAACATATACACGAAGTTCACATTGCAGTTGAATATTGCTGTGACGACTGTGGAAAAGTGTATGTATACTTTTTCTTTCAATGAAAATGTTCCGCTATCGAATTTATGTAATTCTAAATTTGTTTTCAGTTTACACTCTGCTTCGAGCTTGAAAATTCACCAATCTACACATATCCATGGAAAATATTTCATTTGCGATTCATGCGGTGAAAGATTCACAAGGAAAACTAATCTCCAAACTCACATCAAGAGTCATAGCACCTCTGATTCTTTTGTTTGTAATGTTTGCTTGAAAAAATTTCCGCACAAAGCAAAACTTAATGCTCACCTCTTAACACATTCCGACACAAGAAATTATGAGTGCAAGATTTGCAAAAAATTCTATAAAACCGAAAGTTACCTAAAGAAACATTTGAATCGCCACACTGAAAAAAAGTCATTTTCATGCAATGTTTGCGACAAGAAATTTTTTAATGTAAAAAACCTGAATGACCATGTGAATACTCATACAGGTGAAAAACCGTACAATTGTAGATTTTGTACAAAGAAATTTGCTAATTACTCCAATTGTATCAAGCACATGAATCGGCACACAGAAAAAAGGTCATTTTCATGCAATATTTGCGATAAGAAATTTTTCATAAATGGAAATCTGAAGAATCATATGAATACTCATACGGGTGAGAAACCATACAGTTGTATTTTCTGTACGGTGAAATTTGCTGATTATTCTAATTGTATTAAACACATGAAAAGTCACAAAACTGATCCCAAAACAGGTAAGCCTATAGATTTGAAAGCTAATAAAGATTTTAGGAAAATTGAAGTTCAGAATTCCGTAAAGAATCTCGAAAATAACAACGATATCAATATTTACTCTAATGCTTTGAGACAGAATATTGAATGTTCAAATCAACCGAATTATATTTCTGAGTCCATCATCAGTGATGAGACAGGAAAATCATTTGAATTTTCTTTGCAGGATTGTCTTAGCGATGATCAAATTCTTCAATTTGCAGAGAATGTTTCAAATATAAATTCATTCGACTCTGCAAATGAAGCAATAAATTTGTTGTATCATAACAATACCCAAGTCGAAAACGAAATGTACAAAATTTCAAAAGCTAAACCAATATCTTCTGTTGGTAGTAAAGATGTTATTTGGGGAGCAGGGGGAGGCATTTGTTATCCTCGAGTCTGATTGGAAACTTTATTCAGCAAAATGTAAATTTCAGTGATGAGATTGATTTTAGTCTCTTCAGATAATCTTGACCAGAGCTCAGTAACCTACGATGCATTAGATGCATTTATTGAAGCTTTTATTAACATGCATTGGTAAATGTTTTTTTGATTCGAATACTCATTTTATTGATTTGACTCTCAGTTGAAAATAATTGTCGAGCTCTGATTTAGATTTTATCTTCCTTGGAAAACCTGAGAGATATCTCCAATTATTAATGCAGATTCAAATAAATTACCACTTTTATTAACTTTAAAATTTTATCAGTTGGTTAAAAACACTTGAAAGTCTCTTCAAAGAAATTAGTGAAAAGAATATACTGGTCAATACAAATAAAACTAATTATGAGATTGAATGCAGTCAGTATTTTGATCAGAAAATATGTACCTATGAGAAAAATAGCCAAATTAAGAATGTTGATTAGTTTATGTACTATTTGATCGGTTCGATTTGGTTTTCGATTCACAAACGCGACAAAAAAAACTATACACATCTGAAAATAGAAACAAATATAATATTTTCATTGTGTATAATAAAATATTTAACCTGGAATTAAATTTGTCAATTTGAAAAAAAAAGATAATTGAATTGTACACGTTTTAAGCTAATTAATAGAATTTACCAATGTTGGGTTCAAAATGTACAAATCTACTATTTTTCAATGACTTTTTTCCGATTGAAATTGAAGTTTTTCAATGATAAGATTTATATTATAATCAAAGGTTCTTCACAATATTTACTGCCAAGTAATGCTAACAATAAGAAGTACAACAATGAGTGCATTATTTTTTTTCACAAATTAAATGTTTAAAATCCAAACGTATACCTTATTAATTATGTTTATCTATCAATATTTCATAGATACGCTTACATTTTAATCATATTATTGCAACCGAAGAAATAATCATGTTATCTATATCAATATTTTTCTATTTTAACCCTTTTAATATCTACTAGCCAATATATCGGCTTTTCAAAATCATCTTTTATGTCTTATATTTGAAATAAATTTGAATTAATTGACAATTATATAAAAGCTGATATAGTGACTCGTAGATATTGGGTTAAAAGATTGTTGCTTATCAGATCAAAAAAATGTAAATATACAATAGTTTTCTTAAATTCAATCACATGAAATCATATATTTTCATTATCGTTTGTATAAATGAATAGTATTTTTATAACTCTATTTCTTCAATATTATACTGTTATTTTTTTCATTCACTTAGATGCTACCTAATTATGAAAAAGTACAAATACGTAAAATATTCATATTTACCACACGTTAACTATTTATTTATATTTAGGGTGAATATTGTTACCCTGCGTCAATTTCATTTATTATATGTTTGCATGAAATAGTTTTAGAAAATCCCGCTAATGTCAGTTTATCAAGACATTTTTTTTCTTTCATTATCGGGCCACTAAGTAAACTTATATACCTCATTAAATGTAAACCATTAAGTAAATACTATACACATCTTTTCATTTTATAGTGCCCTTACACTATCAATAATATTGTTTTTATTTTGCTTCTTGGTATATTTGATAAATGACTAAGGTAAGCGGCTATGACTTGTCAAGCATTTTTAAAATCAATCAATTTAAACATTTTGATCTGAAAAAAAAATGCAAGGTTTTCAATTTATCCAATTTTAGATTAACTTGTTTGAAATTATATCGACAAAATTAACCTGATGAACTTATAACCGTTGACCTTACATTCACAAAAATATTAATACAGTATCAAGTATGTATTACTAGAAGCATACGTTAATAATATTATTGATTTTTAGTGAGCACTATATTGAATTTTAATCAATATTTTATATAAGAATTTTCTAATTTTATACATATACAAATCCAAAATGTTTCATGTATGTGCTACCATAGTTTTATTTGTAGATAATTTTTACATAAAATAGGTGTTATTATGACAAGTACATGTTGTGCATTACATCTACCTCCTTAGAATATACATTTAGTATGTTAAGTCTGTTTATATCCATTATTACGTGTTTCAGCTAAATCAGATTAAATAGTGATCATCAGATTGAAATCTCACAAATAAGATTTCTCCGTTCACTCTTTAGTCAAAACTATGTATTTTTTCTTATAATAAAACAACTGATTTGAATACGATTTGTTTTATTGAGTTCGAAAACTGTTCGATCAAACATGATTTTGATTTTGTACAGAAATTATATGAGAAAAACTATATCATCTGCAACCATCACATGATTATCCTCAGTCATTTTGTCAAGTGCTGCATTGATTTCGGAATGCCTGAACTCATCATGAGAATATTGGGCGTTTACAAACTCCTTGACTCTCTCAAGAGGAAGAGATTGTGATCTTTCATTTTTGAACAGCTTTTGTAGAGCGCTTTTGAACATTTGCAACCTGTGAAACAAATAGCAATTATGATTTAGACTTACAGAATTAGTTAAGTTTCATACAAATATCGAATTACCTTTCTGAAGTTATAGATCCTACATCTCTCGTTGATGATCCACTCGGAACTTGTTGATCCATTTGTACGTCTTGTACTGCAGTTGATTCAGTAGTGATTTCTTCCGAGTCTGCTATTTGGTATTCGTAAGGATCTTCAGAATCTTGGGTGACCTTTTATAAAAAATATTTTAAATTATTTATGTTCCAATAAAATTATAATTTAAATGTCTAGTTAAATTCAGTTACTAACTTCTTGTCTAGTTCGTTTTGGTCTCGGGTGTTCAGTAGTATTTTCTTCTTCAGAGTCACTATTTTCATCAGATGAAGAATTCCTTCTTCGTTTTTTCTTCTCCTTGGCTAAAACTTTTTTGAAATAGGCATATTGCACAAGTTCTATAGCTGACTGAGCATCTTCAACTGTAACCTTAACACTCAATCGGAGTTTTGCGTGAGCTGTGGATAAACGAATAAGAGTTTCCAATGTTCTGGCTGTGACAGGTTGAGTCTGTAAGAATTATTTTTCAATAAATAACTAACAAAATTCAAATATATATGTATGATTATAACAGTTATATACCCTGGCTACATCGCTATCCATCATATCCTGATTTCTCAATTTTGAGTATTCTTCGGCAATCACTTCTGATGCTTCTGCGGTGAGTTTCGGCTTCACACCTTTTGCTAAATGGATGTACTTTTTCATGAAATTTATTGTTAAAATTTGATCTTTTTTTGATCTCGTGGAACCGTGAAGGAGATCATCGTATTTCTCGAAAATTGGAGCATTACTTTCCTAAAATATAATATATTTGTAAAAAAAATACAATTATGATTAGTAAAACAGAAAATAAAAATATTACTTCAGCTTCATCTAGGTCTGGATTGTTTGTTGATAACATTTCAGCAAATGATCCCATTGGTAAAACTTCTCCATCTTGTTCTTTTGGATTTCTAGAAATTCAATTGAAGTATTAAAAAAGTATATAGGTACATAAAATACAAAATTTTATTCCTGCTCATACCTGTATCTGTGCATCCTTACAACATGTTCAGAAATCATTTGATCATGGTCGCTCTCAATCATATCCAACATGACAAACAAAAGATCAAAACGTGATAAGAGTGAATCTTGCAATCCAATATTTTCCATAGGTGTTTTGTATTGATCGTACTGAAATATTAATTATTAATGAATAAAATTGCTAAGCGGTGTAAAAAATTAAAGTAAACATACTCTTCCGTAAACAGGATTTGCCGCTGCCAAAACTGAGCAGCGAGCATTAAGACTTGCATGTATTCCCGCCTTTGCTATTGTCACTCTTCCCTGTTCCATGACTTCATGAATAGCCGTTCTATCAATATCGGACATTTTGTCAAATTCATCAATACATACTACTCCACGGTCGGCTAATACCATAGCACCTGCCTCAAGTCTTCAAAAAATAAATATTGCATTAATAATTAACAAATTTATATATTAATTTGATGTTGAAATAGCAAAAGTACCTTCTTTCACCAGTTTCTTGGTCTGTGGTCACTGCGGCAGTGAGACCTACACCACTAGAACCTCTTCCTGTTGTGGGTATTGCTCTTGGAGCAGTTAACAATACGTAGCGTAGAAGTTGTGATTTTGCAACTGATGGATCTCCGATTAGTAAAATATTAATATCTCTAAATATTGAAAATTACACAGTTAAAATAGCAAAAGAAAAGTATATGTACAATATATAACAGTTTTATTTCAAAATAAAACTTACCCTCTTAATCTTGTACCATTAGGTAAAATTTTTTCGACTCCGCCGAGTAATAAACAAAGTATTGCCTTCTTTATATACTCATGACCGTGAATAGATGGAGCCAATGATTTTCCCAGTAAATCAAAAATATTCTTTCGCTTAGCCAATTTTTTACACATGCTGATATCTCCTTGAGATATAACGAGATTCGAATCTTTGCTCAGTTGGCGTATATTGTTAGCGATCAGAATTGTCCTATAAATATTTTTGAATTTATGTACCTACATAGAATTTTATGATAACAAGAGACTATTTTTGATGAATACTCTACCTGAATGTTCCGGCTGTAAAACTACCTTGTTTTGCTGGAAGACATCTGTAATTTCCGACTATTTGAACTCTATCGCCTGGTTTGCATTTGTCGACAAGATCATCATCGCAAATGATATCAACGCTACGAGGGAGTTGACCTGCGGGTGCCTTTTCGGGCATCTCTTGAATACTTATCGTCTGGTGATCTTTGTAATGGGACAGACCGTATTCAGTTTCTAATAAATTACCATCGTCATCCTGCAAAATGGAAAAGATAATATTTGTATTATAGAAATTTATAAATCATTAAGCAATTAATTTTATCAATAATACCTTGGTTGGATATACGACTGATGAAGGAAATGCATCAAAAGAAGTCAGATCAGTATAACGTCTTTCCATTACTTTCTTTGTGGCACTACAATAGTGAACGCTCCTTACGACTTTCGGTCTCACTAAAGAGACGCGAGTGACAATACCTTCGACACAAATGAGATTCCCAAGATATCTGAAATTCCACGTTAATCATAAGAAACTTGCACAAACATTATAATTACACTTAAAAAGTGTAAAATATTACCTGGACGTAAGAGATCTCGGAGTTACATGTTTATTACCGAAACTTCCTTCGAACGCGATGAAAAATTCGCTCTGTTCCTTCGCAAAAGTGGGATCGATAGAAGCGACGTACTCCTTGAGCGCTTGCTGGAAGGCGACCTGCTCCTCGAAGGCGTTGTTCAATAGACTCGCCGCTCTCGCGGGATTCTTCCTTCTCAAATCGTTAATGTTGACTACCAGACGAGGAGACTTGTCTCCTATCATGATCTTCACTTTGTGCATGTACACTCCTTGATCTTCCTGATGGAAGGAATCAGGTATCAGCGAAGATCAGTCGATACATGATAAGTATAATGTGGAAAACTTACTTCATCGTCCAAGAAGTCCAAATAGTCGCGTTGAAGATCCCGAACTCGCTGATCCATGGACTCCATTGTGAGGTCAAGTTTGAAACAATCGACTTGACAACTTCACCTCCATAAACGCCAGAAAGTCCGCGTTTTTGTCATTGCAGCCAACTGCTACTCTTCTCAATGTTGCAATTTTTTATTGGGAAAAACTTCTCATCTCTGGGAAAAATAATCAGAGTTCAAACACTTGATGGGCATTCGACGCGCATTTCTATACAATTATCGCAACGCGTGTTTCGATTCTACATGGAAACCCGTGCCAAACACCCATCTATGTCCAGTACCTTGGGTATTTCATGTGAATTTTTGAACCTAGATAACAATCAAATCAATATCGCAGTTACATTGCATTGTTTCGAGTCAAATTCATCGTTTTGATTTCACTTTTCACTCCAGATCACAAAAAAGAAACTTCTCATAATTGGGAAAAAATGTCAAATCTGGGAAACAACTTCCCAATCCAACAGCTCGCAGTAGCCCTAGAGAGAAAACGTCACAATTGATATTTCGCTGTCACATTTCGCACACCGCGCAAACTCACAATCAGTTGCACTTTTTACGTCGAAACTGGCGGTGAGCGACATTTTACGATTTCCGGAATAGCTTTGCACATTAGCGCGAGTTGTGGTCTTCAGCCTAACCCCTTGAATGTATAGGTAGATTAATCATAGTGTAATGGTTATTGAACTTGTATTTGTAATCAGCATGATTTCTGTACAATAGCCGCTGACCAAGCGTCTAGCCCACAACTGACGAAAGTACGGCGACTG
Source organism: Cheumatopsyche charites (assembly GCA_024721215.1). Lineage (NCBI taxonomy): Eukaryota > Metazoa > Arthropoda > Insecta > Trichoptera > Hydropsychidae > Cheumatopsyche > Cheumatopsyche charites. The sequence continues at coordinate 12,954,483 of CM045578.1, forward strand.
TTAATTAAGCATTTGTAACTGTCCAACGGTCACCAAATTATGTTGTGAAACCAATGTGTATAAAAGACGGCCGAGATTGTATTGCAGTCAGTCTTGTTTGAATAATAAATCAACTAAGAACTAGTAGTGAAGAAAAATTTTACTAGAAGATAATCCAAACCTCAGAATTAGTATAATTCTACATCAAATCCCTAACTCACGTTTTTTCAATATGTGCAAAGTAAGTATATGCACACGTATAATATGCAATGTGCCTTCTATCGCCTCGATGGATGTTTATTTTTGGTGCTGTTTCTTATATTTTCGCTTATGATTTCAGTATATGTATTGTATTATCGATTTCGCATTGTTTTCGCTATATGTTTTTATATATTCGGTGCTATTTTTTCAATTGAAATTAGATGAATATATTTTTTTTAAGAATTGCATGTATTTATTACTTAGGTATATGCTTAACATTGACCTATATACTTATTTTACTTTGTTGATTTGTTCTTTATGAATTCGAAAATTAGCTTGAATTGATTTTGATTGTTTTATTTGATTTATAATTTTCACCTTATCATATTATAATTTCAATGTGCTATTTGATGACCGAAAAGGCCAAGGGGTACAAGTGACATTTTTGGCAAAATTGAGTTATGCACAGGAATCGCTTCTATGCATGAGTTATGGCCTTCAGCCTAATCCTATAAGTATGGATAGATTAATTATAGTATAAGAGTTATTGAACATGTATTTGTACTCAGTGAAATTCGATGCAACATGAGATTCGTCGTAAGCATTTAATATAACAATAGTCGAATCCGTGAGAATCATTCACTCAGCGGATTCGGTGCAACACGAGACTCGTGGTAAGCATTAAATGGGTCAAGAGTCGAATTCATGAGAATTGCTCTTTTGGCGAATTCGGTGCAACACGAGACTCGTAGTAAGCATTAGATTCATGAGAATCTAATTGCTTATTTTTGCACAAATTGCTTATTTTATGCAAATTCAGTGAACAGAGTAATAAAAATTTATGTGTTTTTATTGCATTTGTCTAGATTTGTCGAATTGAATACATTTGAAACTTTGATACTATTTTGACAATCAACTACATCCTCACACATAACTACCATAACTCACACTCATTTCATATATCATCAAATCACTCGATCTCCTTCTAATATATGTAGGTACATGGTCAACTTTGAATGCGCTTTTCTCGAAACCACCGCAAAGTCACTTGTACCCCTTGGCCTTTTCAGTCGTAATTTATATTTTAGCTGTAAATATACTTTACTTTGTATAATTTTGTAATCTGATTTATATGATTCTTTACTTTTTTGTTTATTTCAGTAACTTTTGAAGCTGCGTAATTTCCTACAATTTTGTATTATTTAAATAATTTTAATTTTCAGAACAAAATGACTGATGTTGTTCAATATATTTTAATTCGGCATGATGTATTGAGCAAAATGCAATGGTCGATCGGAGCGATGATAGCTCAAGCTTGCCATGCTACTGTAGCTATAATTCATTCTACTGCAGATGATCCAACTACTAAAGAGTATTTATCCGATGTGAATAATATGCACAAAGTTGTGCTGGAGGTATAAATTTTGTTAATTTAAATTAAATTAATTTTAAATTTCATTGAGTATTTAATGGAATTCGCATTTCATGTATGCAGCTTCGAGATGGTAAAGCTTTAGATGAACTTGTGAAGCATTTGGATGATAATAAAATCATTCATAAAGTTTGGATAGAGCAACCTGAAAATTTAGCTACATGTGTAGCATTAAAACCTTACAAAAAAGAAGATGTTAAAAAATATTTATCCAAATATAAATTATACAAACAAACTATAATCGATTAAAATGATTTTGTCAAATTAGTTTCATAGTACATAAACTATGAAATGTTGATTTAAAAGTCAAACTAGTTTTGTTAATTTTTGGTATCCTGATTGAATAATTTTTGACTGAAATACTAAACTAACATCCTATCTTAAATGTGTTCGAATTTTGAGTCTGATTTTTGATTTCCCTATTTAAATATTACTCAAATATCACTTTTATCACATACTATTTATGAATGTGTGTAAACATCGAAGATTTATGTGAAATTAAGTTGACACCAGACTGAATAGATATAAGATATATGGTTATGGGGTAAAAGAGGATACAGTTTAATGGTAAAATATCAAAAATCGAATATTTTAACCCTTCAGATGTTTTTGAAATTCATTGTGTGAAAATATCAGTTAGCATTTCTTGCCGAGTATGATTTAATAATAAAAAGTCATTCAATATTTTAACTTTTATATTAAAAGAATTTGTTTTATTATAAAATACATAACTCGTTTTCATTCAATATCAATATAAATCAGTGTTACATGACTTCATAGGTATAAGATATAAATCAATGTGTAATGAAATAGAAATTATTATTATGATAAATGAAAAATACAATTATTCATATACATTGTAGTTTCATGTGTTAAATGGCTATGTAATATTTTTTTGAGAAAATACTATTTTTCAAAAATAATGTATCAATTATTATGAACTTGCTAAAAATGACATGAAATAATATCTGTAAACTTTCATATTAAATTGTAATTTTTGTTGAGATATTTGAGATTAATTTTTCAAATATCTGATGCTAGTGATTTATGGAAAGTCAAATGAATTTGCATTTAAAATATTTATACACTTAAAGTGATTAGTTTATTAATAAATACATATATATTTATGTATGAAATTGTGATTAAAATGTACTCTTGATTGTAAATTAAAAATTGAATAAAACCTTCAAAAATTCACAAAGATTATAAGTTTAGTAAAATAAATTTTCATATGTAATAAATTCATAAATTTTTAATAACGAGTGATGAAACATAGTACTTAAAAACCAATCGTTTATATTTTTAACTAAAAAAATGTCATACAAATCTTTCAACAAGAAAAACTTTATTGGATATTTTTTAACATAGTATTTTTTAATTATGAAAATCTATAAGTACGCATTCATTACACATTTGTAATTCGTCATTGCAAATCTTCTACTATAAATCAGTTAATTAAAATGTATTGAATGTAAAAAATATAGACGAAACCTATTTTGATGACTTAAACGATTAACAAGTGACGGACGCAACAATCTATTAAATATCAACTAAACTCATTGATGAAAAAATCATATCTATGTTACAGTGAAATTGTTACAGCAGTGAAATTTTAATTTCGATATATTTGTAAAATCTTATAATATCTGTATTTAAGCAGAAATTTTCTCAATTATAATGTTAAAAATTCAATTATATAGAATGAATGCAGAATTTTATAGTTTTGAAATTATCATTTCACTGATGATGACAGTTTCATTGTGACATCTACACACATTTGAGTTTCTAATTTAGGCACACAAAATATGTATTTTTATTATTTAACATTTCAACAGTTTAATATCTATTGAATTACCATATTATATATAAAAATAATAACAATATTTGAAATATTTACAAATTGACTTAATAAATACACGCAAAAACTTATTTTAAAATTTGTTCAAGTTTTCATTGGGTAGACCCATAAGTGATGATGTATGCAACTTGTGTGTTTTTGTTGCTCCAAAATCTGCTAGGACTGCTAGTTTCATAAGTGATCACTTATGCGTACACCTAATACTACGTATATACAATTAATTTCTAAATATGAGTATGAGTATCTTAATTATCAGTTATTTGCTACTTTACTGAGCTAATGATATTGAACCCGTTAAAGAGATATAGGAATTCTTTGGTTAGAAGTTATATCGAGTTTATAAATATTTTTGATGTATTAACACCGTAAAACGAAGAATTTATAAATTATAGTTTATCGTAATATTAAGTTACAAATGAATCTGCTACTATTTACATTCAGCCTTCTATAATGTATGTATATGTAAAATGTATCAGTGAATATCTTCAATGGATAGTGTTTTGAATTCGTTGTACTTCGTGCCAATCTAAACGAGATTCCTGTAAAGAAACAAACCAATCCATTAATTTTGTTGTAGTTTCAGAAAAAAAATACAGAGTGTGTGTTGGCTTATTTTACACAAGTAATCAAACCATTGAATATTGCATACACCTGGTTAGAATTATGTTACTCACAAGATTTATATAGTCTACTATATGTATATTTAAAGATATGATTTTTGAAAATTAAAAAAAAATATGCCAGATTGAATGATGTCTTTTCCCCTTGACCACCACGATTCTGGCTGTTGCAAATTCGATTTTAATCTTGAAATTTGTCAGCAAACACTCTGTATATTTAAAATCGTATAAAACTTAAATTCTTACCATTGGAATAAGTTTCTATGGTAAAACAATCTGTCGTACGCAAGCAAGTTTTTGTTAAAAAAAAATGTTATTAAATACCACTGCACATGTTTTTTTTATGTGAAATTAGTAATTGTAAATCTTCAGCATTATAACTGTAACACACCCTCGTTTATCACTATCAAACTAAGAAGAAGATTAAAAATTATTAGTATATAGTTAGTCTTTCGCTTGCATTTGACGGAATTGTTAGTGTAAGCTCTTTGTTATTTATCAGGATGGTGCATGTTTGACGCCGCATTATCTGGATAGTCATATTCCTCATTCCCATCTGGGTTATCGTCGTATTCTTCTTCGGGATCATCTTTATCATCCGGGCCGGGATCGATGCCTTCGTGAGGTGGTGAAGGTGGTAGTATTTCCTATCGAGTAAAATTATGTGAGAAGCACAAAATGTTAGTAATGTTATATTGTTAAAAAGCATATTTTTAAACCGTGTTACATATAGTAATATATTATAGTGAAATCATATTATCTATTACAATTTCACTGTAATATCATGTTATTTTTTTACTAATATACCAACATTTAAGAAGCAAATGAAACAAGTAACTTACATTTGAAAGAGTATTATTATCCAAACTAGTGTTATTATAAAGCCGCTTTAAAATTTAAGCAAATTATGAGTTTTCAATAAAAGTTTTAGATATTTAGTGATAATAAGAAAATCTCACTTTTGGAGGTCTCCAGCCACATCCTGGCAGTGGAAGTCCATCTGGTCCAAGTGGACACGGCGCATCCAGTCCAGGAACTCCTTGATCTCCCTTATCTCCTTTGTCTCCTTTTCTGCCTCGCTTTCCGATCGGACCCTTTATATTAAAAATAAAGGTACACATTCTTTGAATGCATACTTATATATTCTAATCAAATTTGAATTTTATTCATCATTCTAAATATTCAAATCACATGCTTGTTTGGTGAAAATGAATATTAAAATGATTGAATTATGGAATATATGAATATGATATATGAATGTGCAATCTTTTGGGAAGAACATCATTCTATCACATGCACAAATGAAAAGATTTACGAATAATAATCAATAGTTATGTTTCATATTTGATAAATAATTCTATTTTGTAGATATTTAATCATCGCACTCACCGGATCACCTTTGTAACCTTTGTCTCCCTTAGGACCCTTAAAAAATATATTTTTGTTGTAATATTAGTTAAATTCATGAAAAACACGATATAAAACTTTTACCTCTTGTCCAGGTATTCCATCAGTACCCTAAAATTTTAAGGTTTTTCTTATTATCAAATGAAGGAAATTTTTCAATAATACACTGTTTGAACTTACAGGAAGACCTGGATCTCCTCTATCGCCTTTAGTACCCGGTTCTCCTTGTGCACCCTTTAATTTCATAAAAACCATTTCATATTTCGAAAACTGATTGTTATATTGAATTAAAGTATTTTAAGTTTTTTTGAAAAGAAAAAGATAAAAAGTCCATTTTACTTTATGAATGTTTTGAAATAACGACTAGAAGTTTTTATTACCAATTTTTCAAATATTTATAATTCTATAATGAGCATTTAATTACCTTCATACCATCTAAGCCTGGTGGGCCCTGCGGGAAAGAAAAAATAACCAAAGGTGTAAACAAAGCCTAAAAAATTTGATATTTTATTAAATTAATATGGAAACAAAATGAATGAAAGGAAAATATTTCTACAAATCAATATTTAAGCCTTTTCCATTAATTTCATAAATTTTTGAATGCGTATTATTTTGAATGAACTAGAAATTTATAATGGGAAGAGGCTTCAATGAATCTAAAGATCAAACAAAAATTACTATGTATGGTTTGGTGAAAATAAATTTTTCAAATTGAACATGTAAGTAAACTTACGCGGCATGATAAATGATGAATTTTGATTATGAACGTTAGCATGTCAAACAAAAAAAGAATATAGTCATGAACATACAGATGATGCAACATTTTGGATGCAAGCACAAAACATAACAAATGACTATGATATGATATGCAAAAATTTTAGACACTAGGAATTTCATAAAATTACTAGTTACAAATACTAGTTTTTACTTTGAACAAGAGTTCAGAGTTTGAAATATTTACGCTCTGATACCTAATCATTTTGTAAATCTGTAAATTATTGCATATCGAAGTGGAAATTTATATAGGAATTTTTTTGATATATATACATATTGTTTTATTTTATATATTTTTTTTTCACTTCAATTGCAATATTTTCATTCAAACTTCTATATTTTTCATTTCAAGTTTGATATTTCAAATATTAAATCAAATCTTTCAAGGTAATTTATGTAAAGGCATGCTTAAATGTTTTGATTTAATATTTAAAATATAGATATTGAAATGGTAATGATGGAAGTTAAAATAATAATATTGAGTTTTAAGTGAAAAATTTGAAACTCAAAATAAAAGAGAAATTTCAATCAGATTGAAGGGGAAAAAATCAAATAAACTCATATCGACTATTGTGAGGATACTTGTAAATTACTGAAGTAATTCTTAATAGAAGTATGATAGTTGGCATGGTTTTTAAGTTGAGAAAATCATTTTCAATAAATATAAAGGATATAGGGAAAATAATAAAGCGTAAGATTCAGCGAAAATATAAATAAGACTGTCTAGTCATAGAGCACGTGCACTTGCACACATTTATTTAGAAAAAAAACATTTTATAAACAATTTTTATAATACAATGTACATCAAACAATCAAAACAAATCAAAAACTATGCCTTATTATTAAAAAATATAACAGAATCGATGGAAAACTGAGAAATGATAGAATTTTCTTTAATTTTCCATATATGAAAGAGAAACACATGCTGACGACTCATGTGTAAATGATAATGATTCTAAATACAAAATAATACTGTTCGTCAATTTTGTGGAAATCATGAAATCATCCCAAATTTCTGTAAGATTTACATAAAAAAAATATTTCTATCAAATGAAAAAACCGAGGTGAGTTGCAATCATAAGTGAATTGATTCAATACATAAAATATATTAAATCTTATGAATGTTTCAATAAAACAAATACAAACTGAGAAATATTTTTGACTAGAGTTTTGTGATGTGTTTTGTGTGTATAATTAATTATATACATTTTTTTTTCAAAATATTTCACAAAGAAAAATGCATTAGGAAATTTTAAAAAATAACCAGTAAAATTTTTACAATATTGCTAAAATATAAAATAACTTATTATGATACAAAACTTATTTAGATATACAAAACTGCTTCGTACAACTAATATTTACATCATTTTGAAATAACTTACTTTGTTTTACAATAATAATAATGATTATAATGAATTTCATAAATTAAACTGAAATACTATTAATGATGAGAAATTACATTTTCATGGAAGTTATTCATATGTATTAAAATTAAATGTAAAAGATATACAGTGATTTCGATAAATAGTCCTTATACAAATTATATAGTCATCGATACAATTATATATCTAAGAAATTTTATTCGAGGAAAATCTCAATGGCGTTTTATAATACTTCGTTGGCAACAACGAGAGAATATTACAAAATATAAACATTTTTGAGGTAATTTTATTCATTGAAGATATAAATGCAAGGGTAATTTGGATTATTACAGAACTAGGCCCTTTATTGGTGTTACTGAGTATTGAATCAGGCATTTGAATTAATTTACTTTCATTCCTTCTTAACTAACATTAATGAATATTATATCATATTTAACGATCGAAAAGGCCAAGGGGTACAAGTGGCATTTTGGCCGAAATTGAGTTATGCACAGGAATCGCTTTTATGCACTCTCATTTATTTGGTGGCAAAAGGATATAAACGAATTCGGTACGTGTGCCGAGATATACCTATCATCAAACCAGTAGACCTCCTCCTAATACATGTAGGAACATGGTCAACTTTGAACAGGCTTTTTTCGAAATCACCGCAAAGCCACTTGTACCCCTAGACCGTTTCAGTCGTCATTTATAATTTATAATTATTATTTTACAAATGGATGGACAGGATTCGTGTATTTAAATCATCATATCAAACGGAATAAGATTACTTATTGTACTCATTTTAAATTGTGCCTATGATTGTGATAGTGGTTTAAGTCGAGAAATTAAAAAAAAGTGTTCATTGTTTATATTGGTTCATATTTTTGTGAAGTAGGTATAAAGCATTTCTGGCAGATTTAACATATGAAATTAAATTTAAAAAAAAATAGAAAAATAATTTAATGATAATTCCAAGTTGAATAGTGCCATTTTTCCTTCATTATCATGACTGTTGTTATAAATCTGTTTTGATGTTTGAACAAACGAGAAAAGAATTTCGTTCAGTTTATTGTTTTCATTTTTAATGGGGCGCCTAATAAAGTCAAATGCAAACCATTAAAAACCATCTTGATATGAAAGAAATTTGACTTAGATCACTATCATAATAATGAGCACATATAATGCATTCATATAATAAACATAGTAATAAAACTATTATAATATTCTTATTGCTTTTCAATCGAAATTTATCAATAAAAGTTAATACAATTTATATAAAAAAAAATCAATTAAAATCCATTTGATTCATAAATCAAATTATATTTTAGGTCTCCACAATTAACATCAAGTACCTACCTATTTGTTGAAATTGAGAATAAAGAATACAAAATCAAATAGCAAAATCAAAGTTCATACATGAATCATCGAGAAATGTTTCGAAAAGTTTCAATATATTAAAAATATAACATTTTCATTTTGTATTTTTCGTACCTATTAGTGATGGAATATCGTATCTAACAAATCTTAATTTTATAATATACTTCCATTGACATTGAAATTATCTAAAAGGCAGGTGTTATTCGTGGTTGAGGATGGTTGTTAGGATTCTGTCCATAGCGAGATCTCCTTCCGCCTCCCTGGATTAAGGATTAGGCCGTTCAAATATTTAAAGGCACCTAAATGTCTAATATTCGAAATATTTCTATGTAGAGATGCACAGGTCATTGCGAATATTTGAGAATCAAAAATTACACAACGTGATTTAGTCTCCTATTAATATTCGTTAAGAACATTAATACAAAACAAAACTCTATTTGAGGAAAGTGAAAATATGTGCATCTCTCTTTTACAATATCATAAAAAAAATTTTGCTTTGTGTTTCTACTGTGTGATATACGTTAAAACACTAATAATATGCAAAATAAATGATAAATATTAAAAAAATAATGATGAACGATATGTGCAGTGATTTCGTGTTAATACTTTTCAATTAATAGACATGATTTGATGATAGAAGCAGATTGTTTTTAAAAAATGTTATTTCTATATGTATGTAATTGTAGGAGACACTAAAACTAAAATATAACTTAAACGCGTATGACCAACGAAAGACTTAAATTAAAAATTGACGAGAACGATCGTAGGCAACATTCAACACAGATGAGAAATGTAATGATTAAAGTTTACAAATCAAAATCGAACAGCCAATATAAAAAGGGGGCACACAATGAATAAACAAAGATTGTTAAATGGATGAAACCAAAAGTGAATCGTAAAAAATAAGGAACACACTCATCGAACAAAATGATTATTGGACACGGTTGCTGGTGAGCGAATTGCTTACCATGGGCCCCTGCTTTCCGTACTCTCCCATTCTTCCAAGTTCCCCTCTCAGTCCCATAGGACCCTGGAACATCATAACACAGCGCATGAACTGGGAAATTCATGCATGTTCGCTATGCACGCTAATTGATGAGTTTCATGTGGAAATTATAAGGCTTTAATGCTCAATATGTACCGTATTATGTGTTCGTTTGTTTAGGATTGTATCAAAAGTATTTTATTTGTATATATAATATGGTATTTATGTAGGCTTACTACTATTTTTTTTTGTAGCACAATTAGAGATACAAGAACTGTTATTTGTGTGGAATATATTGTTTGAAAGCAATTTTGTTCTAAAACATCTAGGAAAAATGGCAACTTTATATTTATAAACTTGAACCATTTGTCCTGGATTTTCTAGGAAATGATTAGTTTTTAATAATATATCCTGCACAAATAAATATGTACTTAGGTATATTTTGGATTGTACCTACTTCGAAAAATAATGGTCAGCCAAATATTTTAACAAAAGTGAATGGGAAACTGACTGAAAAAATAAAATTTATGAAAAATGCATATTGATTTTTTTGAGACAAGATTGGTTATTAACAATATATCCCACAATAATATTAATGTGTCCCGGATTGTATTATGTAAAATAATGGCCGGCCTGCAAATAAATTGATTTTAGTATGTACCTACCTACCTACTATTTTAATTTCAGTTATAAAAATATTAGGTACCCTATCTATTTTATTGCATTTACGGTGTTTTTCATATATTTTCAATATTTTAGTACATGAATGTAAGAAAATAATGGTTTGGATTATTGTTGAGAATTCATTATGACGGTAAGGTGCAGTTGTGTGATATAAAAATTTAATTAAACAGAAGAAGCAACACATATAAAATGTTAGTAAGATTGCATTTGTATATTATATCTGGAAATTTTATTTACCGGTAAACCCATGGGTCCTGGATCTCCTTTAGTTCCTTTATCGCCCTGAAAAAGCAAGAAAACATAAAAAATATATCAAAAATAGTCACTAAATTACTTAAAAATAAAATAAAATCCTACGCTATCTCCTTTGGCACCGTTATTTCCTCGCTCTCCTTTGATTCCAGGAGGGCCTTGTAATCCAGGTAATCCTACAGGTCCTGGAGGTCCTGGAGGGCCCATCACCTATGAAAATTTTACTATTAATTGAACATTCTTTAATACATACATATATACCTATTCAAAAATATTTATTATTTTCTTATTAGATTACATTAGATGAGAACAATTATTATGACAATATTTTCATTATTTAATGAGACCTACCAAAGTGGCTGAAAAAGTATTTTAAGCATGTAAAAGCAATATACCTTCAAATTTGTGAATAGATTGAAAAATTTATAAAAAATAATACTTACTACTTCACTGCCCATATATTCCAATCCCGTACCATCTCCCTGCAAATTCAACATTGGCTATAAGTAGGCATGTAAAGCTAAACATTTTTTCAGAGAGTTATTTCAAAGTATTTTCTTGATAAGCATTGAAAAATATTAATTTATAAAAAAAGGTAGATATAAATAATCAAAGAAGTAGGAAGTTGAATTTTTTCCAGAGTGCTCATAATTAAGATAGTGGTATGAATCAAAAAATTGAGAAAAAATGGTTACAACATTTATATTATAATATTTCAAGTTGCTTGAAACGGAAGAAACATGATATACCTACCTATACCATTTTCATAATTATAAGCACATCTGATTTCGAGTATAGAAAAAGTTGATAAATACCTGTCTTCGCCTTAATTTCTTATATCTCTGTACAGGTTGCGTAAAACCAGGGGCAGCCAATAGGACAAAAACAAAAAAAGGTCATTATAAGTTATTATTAATGCTTTAAACATTTTCTAACTCCCAATCAATAATATTCAATCAATAACCAAACTCATTTTTATGAAAAGTCACTCACAGAATCTCCTCTCGGTCCTTTCTCTCCCGGAAGTCCAGGGTATCCAGGTGGACCTGGTAATCCAGGTGGACCCATCAATCCAGGTGGACCTATGTCACCATATTCTCCCTTTTCTCCTTTTGGACCTTCAATACCCTGGATTAAAAAATAATAGTTTTAAAATAATGTGTGATTGAATTCAAAATCAAAATGGGTTTAGCATTTTCACCGGATGTCCAGGTGGTCCTTGTGGTCCTGGTTCACCATTGAAACCATTTTCTCCAGGAGTTCCTGAGGTTCCTCTATCACCTTTTTCACCTGTAAAGTTTGTTTATTCATATTTAATTTGCAAACTGATGTAGATTTTTTTTTTAAATAGAAATTTATTTTGTTCAATGTTAAGTTAAAGTTAATAACAATAAATAATATTTAATGATTATATTTTAGTTAATTTCATTTAAAATCTAAATTAATCTTTTTGTTTTTAAATAATTTTATTGTGTTTTTTATAAGAATGTATTAAAATTATCTACACTTACCTTTCATTTGTTAAAACCACAAAATAAATGTTAAGAAGTGCTTCGAGGCATTTGCGGTGATTGTTAGATTCTGCTAATTATTTTCTAAAGCATTTTTAATTCAACAATTTGAAAAGTGCTATCTATTAGTACTACAATTAAAAATACAACTAAACATAAAGTAAAAATATATAAATAAATAAAAGCATTATTAAATTAAAATCTAAAACAATACTGATAAAATATGACACTTTGACAATCGTAGCTATTACTAAAAACCACAACGGCATTAACCAATACCGTACAATTATATAAAAAGTAATATAAATGTATTAATAAGTAATATGGAAATTTAAAAAGGTACCTACCTACCTATCTACAACAAATGAATATGACTACTATGACTTGAAATAGGTATTTTGACATTTCATTTGCAGTGTTGAGAGTGATTAATTATTTATTTTGTATAAATGTAAAAAATTGATTCAATAATATTAAAACAATTTTTTTGGTAATACCTAATTAAAATATTTCCATGTATGATTATCGAGACAAAATATATATTTTTTTAAATAAAATATACCTAGGTATTATACATTTTGTTTAATTTAAGTCCATTATTTTCCATATCATGATAAATATTTTTCATTTTAAGTTTATTCACTGCTAAATAAATTACACGAGGTAGGTATTTGGTTTGATTGAATATTCAAAACATTGAACTTGATGTGGAAAATATTGGGCTTGAAGTAGAAAACTTGTAAAATATTTACATAACGAGAATGTGTACCAGATATAAAACCATGCAAAATGATTTGAAATATAATAGATAAAGCGTTCGCCATGCTTAAAAGTGTTTGAGGTAAATATGTATAATATGCACTCATAAAATTTCAAACTGTCATCGAAAATATTCGAATCAAAATGCATCTGAAGGCTTCAATTGAAGATAAAATAACACATCTACTCCGAAGTATAATACATTCACTTGTATATATATTATAAGTATACAAAAGTTTGAAGATAGTCAATGTAGCTCAAGTTTTGAAACAAATGATAATAGCGAGTGTTCATTCATGGAAGTCGACTGAAAATGGGATGAATTCGTAAGCATTCAGTTTTCAGTAGGGTTTTCATATTACCCTTTTTCCACGCTTTCCTCTGGTGCCCTTTTCTCCGGCAGTACCGGTCGGACCGGTCGGTCCGGTGTCACCTTTCTGACCAGGCGGTCCATCGGATCCTGCATTTTTATTTGATTACATGATGCCCATAATCATTTATCTTTATATATTTTTAGGTTCATCTATTTCGAAATGTGCATAAAATACAATTTACATCAATCGAAACAAAATGTTAAAACTGTTATTGAACAAAAACAGATCATTAAGCTTTTACTCAGCGATCAAAAATTAAAATGCTTTTGTTGTCAAATATTTAAAGTTTAGTATGCAATTTCACCACATTTAAAAGCCCAACGATATAAACAAGAATACCTTGAGGACCAGGTGGACCCGGTGGACCTTCGATGATGCCAGTAGGGAATTGATCTCCTTTTAGAGTTGTAGTTAAGCCTCGTTCACCTTTGCTTCCTTTTTCACCCTGAAATGGTACAAACAAATAAATTATTTTCTCATCATTTAATCAATGTATTTAAAAAAATCAATGAAAAATGTTAATAATAAATTTATTTTTCAGTTATAAATATAAAAACCAATGAAAATTATATAGCACTTCTATTTTAAATTCAAGCTCACAATCAGTGGTTTTATAGAAATATTGGAAGGAAATATTCGAACTTGATGTAGAGAATCTGTATATTAGGTAGGTAGGTATATACATATATTTATGGAATAAGTAGCTAGGTATATTTTCTAATATTATTGGTAAAGATACATGTATTTAAGAACATTTGATGGAATTATTTGATGATTTGTAATTAATCAGGTTAGTATGAGGGATTAATATTTCAATGTATTGAATCTTATCAAAAATCGTCTTATAGTAGTTGTATTATTATTTTAATCAATTATAATAAAAATTTGTCATGCCCCAACACCAATATTAATTTGATCACAAAAGCTACAAAATTTGCTTAAAACATCTTACAGGGAACCCTCTTAACCCACGTAATCCAGGTAAGCCTGGAGTACCTGGGAAACCTCGAAGCCCATATCTTCCATATTCCTGTAAATTCATTAATTATTGTGTATTGTAGATGAGCAAAGATAATTTTCGATCATGAAACTTCGGAGCGTCAGTAATTGAGTCAACTTACCGGTGGTCCAGGTACTCCGGGTTGTCCAGTCGGTCCTACAGGTCCTGCAGGTCCAGTTAATCCTCGTTCTCCTTTGGCTCCAGGTTCCCCTGGTGCACCAGGACGACCTTCGCTTCCCGGCACGCCTTCCGTACCTTGAAGACCTTGTGGTCCAGGTGGTCCAGGTTCTCCAGGTTCACCCTTCGCACATAAATTTAGAAGATGAATATTGTTTTTCAAGAAATCTTTTAACATTTTTAATAGTTGTAATTAATGAAATAAAATACTTTGAGATTAATAACTTCAAAAAGCTAATTATAATGTAGAAAAATTAGATTTAAAGGATGTTTTTTCATACATAAGCTCATATTTATGACAATGTTTTGTGACATTGAATTATATTAATTACCTACCTATATAAAATATACTTTATAACAAATACTAAGCATAATAAGTAATAAACATTTCTTGGATTAGGTCATTGTCATAATTATGTGAACGTATAATACTAATGCTGAAAGGAATACAAATAAAGTGAATTTGAATTAACGAAGATGTGATAAAATTTAATGAAGAAAAATTATGAGTATATCTAAGTAAAGCTAATCTAGATACAACATAAATAACTACAAAATATAATATACAGGAATACATTTAATTTCATGCGGAAAATAAAATTACTTACCTTCAGAGTGATTATAGTTTGAGCAGATATATTATGACCAGCAGCTTGAAGACCCTAAAAACCAAATACTACGCATTTTTCATGTACCAAAAAAAGCATACAAAACAATTGTCTCACCAAATAAAAATAAACATCTACTGAAATAGAATATAGCAAAATAAAAGTCAATGAAACAAAACGAACCAATACTGAAAATTTATAATATGTGCACCGAAAATTAAGTGAAAAATAATCAACGCCTAATAATTCCTACAGAAAATTTATTGCAATATTCAAAATACCCAAAATAAAAACTGTACAAAACAAATAAAGCAAATTTTGCATCAGTGATTTTGTTTTGTACCTTTACTGCGACAATTTCAGCGTATCCCAAAGTGCCACCACGTAAAGTGGTTACAGATCTTTTCATTCCCTGAAAGGGCACATTTTCATGAAAAAACTTAAGAATGTTTTTAACGACGATTTATCTATCAATTGGATGAAACGTTAATTTCGAAATTGATATTTAATGTATTGTCATTGGAGTATTGAATTGAAAATATTTTACCTTGACAGCCGAAAAAACGTCAAATCCTGGATTTCCTAATTCACCCTTTTGTCCTTTGTCACCAGGTCTTCCCTATAATGATATAAGAATATTTGGGAATACTTTTTATCTTAAGAATTTAATGTTATGTATGTTACGTCATTGCATTGTTGAGAATAACTACTATACGAATTACACATTTGAGCTATCTGATAATATTTTCATTATATTTTAAGTATAATATTCAACTTACTGGATCTCCCTTAGGTCCATCAAGTCCAATTGGTCCCTGTTGAGAGAAAAAACAAATGAAGATGTATAAAAAAGCTAAAATGTTAGTATTACTATGAAAAAACAAAATTAACTAAGCGTGCTGGAAGCATTGTTAGGTATACACACATTTCATCTAAAACAATTGTTAATGAGGTTATCGACGAAAAATAAACTTAGCGATAGAGAAAAGTCAAAGGACATAAGAATACTGATGAATATTCAACGCGATACAGCAGTTTGACAATTGCAGTATCTTTCTACAGACGACGACCATTTTCACCGACACCGGAAAATCAAAATGAAAAAAACCGAATAAATTGTGAGACAAACCGGAAATCCTGGAAAACCCCTCATTCCTCCGAGTCCCTGAAACACATCAATATCCTGAATTCAATCGTTTCATCATCATTTTCAGAAACAAAACAAACCGCCACCCCTTGAGTTTTCATTTTCAGCTGAATTTATGTTTCAAAAAATTTTTTTAGAGGTTTATTTTTACTGTTACTGTGATATCTAATTTTTAAAACATGCATTTTTTTTGCTTATTTAGTCTTACGAGAAAATTAAGAATGAGAGAAATTTTGTTTTTCACTAAAATATTAAGAAGTAACTAATAGTTAATTCATTTGAATGTGGATTTTTAAAGTTCGAATTACTGTAATGTGCACTTCTAGGAATATTTAGGTACTTTTAATTAGGTCTAAATTGATTGAAAAAAATCTAAATCAAACGAATATTAAAAAAAATCACAAAATTTGCACAAATCGAAGATCGACTAACGAGAATTCGAAACCCAATCAAATAAATTTTTCACTGAGGCGCACCAAAATGATCTCACAGCACAAATAATAATTTGTTTAAACAAAAAAAAGGATCCATTATAATTTCCGAATCTGAAATCTAAATCAGAGGGAGAAAATAAGATAGCAGCGGTACGTCAGTGTTATCTGAGAGTTGGTTTTCCGAATGTGCATCCCTGGTAATAAAACGCGGTAACCGCAAACGACGAATCTGAACCCTCCTTGGGGATTTATAAGCTTTATCTTTTGCACAAGGGGGTGGTGAAATTCGCGCCTCGTCGTCTACAATTCACCACTCTTGGAATCGAGGGTGGAAAAATATGTGAAAGTCGAAAGCGATTGACAGTGAGGGGATGAAGTCATGAGGAAAATTCGATATATTCTCATAAACGAAATATTTTAAGTAATTTAGATTCGTAGGAGAAGTGATGAATGTATTTTTTGGCGTATATGAAAGGAAATTTGCATACGAGTCGGTTTAGAAAAGAGAAGAGGCACTGTGTTACTACGTGACAGAAGAGCTAATGAGCTTCTTCTGCTCTCAGTAGTCGTTTGTGGTACGAAAACAAGGAAAAAACTCGTTAAATAGCGAATGTATAGAGGTTCGTTGTCTAGTATCTTGATTGGAAAAACGCTAACTACGTTTCACCGTCGACGATTTTCAAACTTTCTGAAAAACTATACTTTTGTATATGTAGATTTTATTAATAGAAAATGTTTGAATAAATATCAAAATATACTGAATTAATGATTTGTACAGTAGATAACATTTATTGAGAACATTTGAAAATCATCGACACGGATGCAAAAGCAGAAGTTAAATCAGCTTATGCACGTCCTTCGGTTTAGTACTGATATTTTTACGTTTTTAGTTGGGTTATTGCGGTTAGAGTCACTACCGAGCTTTCGGGGTTAGAGGAAGGCTCTATTCTACTTATTGCGAATATAAAATTTAATATTGCGGAACGCATGAGTTGGTGAGCTTTGTCAAAATGTTAGTCGGTGAGTGCACCATATAATAAAAACCGTTCGACCCGAACAATCGTCTTACCATAAAACCTCGCTCGCCCTTTTCACCCTTTGTGCCCTGCAATTTCGCAACAAACATCAGCAGATGAAAATCACGCACATTAAATGAGACAAAAAATAATAAAATCGGGGATACGAATCGTAAAAATGAGCAACAGAAACGGAAAGGGAAAAAAATTATGGAAAAAAAAAATTGCATAGTGACATTCGATTTTCGAATGAAAATATTGTATGAAAGTAAAATAAATAGTAAAAATAAAAATAAAAATAAATAAATACCGGAAATCCATTTTTGCCCGGTGAGCCTGGAGATCCCTGTGAAATGATAATAAAAAATAAATAAACAAAAAAATAAAAATAAATAAATCTATATTATAAATACGCTAACGATGCTCGAAATTTTCAGCCAGCCCGTGCCTCGAACCCGGGCGTTCAATTTATTAGCCCGCGCCTTACACTCCGAACTACGCATCGTGATTACAAAACTGCACCGCTTAATGTATATAAGGCGTAATTTTTTTTTTATTTCACACATAGATGGCAATAAACACATCTGTGGCAATACGAAATTTGATTAATTCCGAACAATTTTGATACACATGCGCCTACTGCTAGTTAAATATAAATACTGCCTACAATGAATCGAATATACTCATCCCTCGATTTACGCGGTAGATACATTCCTGGAGAAATCGCATAAAACGAAACCGCGTAAATCGATACTTCAAGTTCATATAAATTAAGGGGATAGGTTCCAGAAAACCGCGCAAAACGAGGTACGAAAAGAGAATTTTATTAAGAAAATTTATAAATTTAATAGCTCAACAAATTTATAACACGTTTAAACTTAAAAGTATATATAATTATATAATTGTAAATTCATTATTTCGCCTCTTCACTTCTATATTCTAATTCTAATTTCTTGAATCTGATGCAACACACGCGTTTGTGTAAAGCGTGCCACAAAAAAGCATGTTTTTTTTTGAAAATATGTTATTTTTACTGACCGCGTAAAATGGGTATCGCATAAATCGAGGGATGAGTGTACTGATCAAAGGATTTAAATATTGTCCGGATGAAACAAAAGCGATTTAAATCAATTTGCGAAACTCGCGTTCATTAAAATTCGAATCACGAACGATTGTCTAATAACAATTAGATCTGTTCATCGAGATCTGATTGGAATTTCAACGCGTTTTTTTTTTCAGCATCCAGCGGAAAATCGTTCAATATATTTTCATTAAGCTTCGGGACCGTTTCGCGAAAAGTGCGATTCGACTTCGTTTTTCCCCGAAATAGAAATGGGGAAAAAAAAACAGATTTCCCGAGACCGCTCGGCATTAATTACGTTTTTCATCGTCCGCTCTCGAATTCAAAACTCGTCTCGGGTAGTTCCCGATTAATGTCCGATTGTTTTCGCTTTTGGCCGATTTCGAAATTTCAATTTAACCTCTCTTTCTCTCTTTCGACTTAACGAAAAAATAATTGGAATCCGCTCGAATATGCATGTCCGACAGAAAAACGAAACGGCGATTATTTCATTATGCGAAAAAATACCGAATAACAATACGTAAAGTGAGAGACGCAATGGAAAACTTTGTTTTATAATTCGGAATTAATTTAGCGAGAATTTTTTTTCGTATACGTGTGAATTTCCGAGTTCCATTGTGCGAAAAGTATGCGCTTCTTTTATGGGGGGTTGTAAATATAAAAAAATATTCAAGGGTAATAAAAGCGTAATCGTGTCGAAACAACAACAATCTTCCGATGAGCGCCGCGAGAAAAGTAAAGTAATAATACACGAAATAAAAACGATAAATATGAGTCGGAAAAAAAAGGCGAAGTAATAAACGATCCGCGGGAAATGGATGAAAAAAAACAAAGTTCGAAATAAATAAAACGCCTTAATAATAACGGCTATAAAGCGTATAATACGTCAAAATGAAAAATATCACGATATAAACTAGAGTATGCATGTATAAATGTGAATCAATAATAGAACCTTCGAAATTAATTTTCTGATTTCATGGTGATTTTGTAATCAATAGTGGATCCAAAATATGAGTATGAGTACTCTTTTATTTGTCTAATGGCAAAGTCATGAGCATAATTGTGTAGAAATTAAGAACTTTCTCTTAGAACACAGAATGAAAGTTTGATCGATTAGGATGAATTAGGGATCGTTAATTAGTAAAAATCATTTTTTCGTTAAGATGAGAGTTGAGTTAAGTTAGAATAATGATATTCATCTAACGAACAAGTACCATATTATATAATCAAAATTTACATATTGAAAATTTCAACACTTTTACACAAGTTTTATCTGTGGAAGGAAAGCTATAGGAAATAGTGTTTGCTTAATATCAACTGATGTATTAAAGCCCTTCATTTTCATGGATCCATTATTTACTTTAATTTTTTGATTTCTCTCGAAAAAAAAAGGATTTATTCTTATTGATACACTTTATAGCATGTGAGGAAAAGTTTGTTTTATGTCCTTACAGCTGGACCGGGTTCTCCTGGGTCGCCCTTTTTGCCCTTCTTGCCTCGCTTGCCCGCGGGTCCTTGGGGACCTGAAAGAAAGAAGAAGCAACAATGAGTACATATTGAATCTAAGTTGTATCGAAGAACGTTATACTGAGTCCCACGAGTGAGAAAACTGAAGAAATTCGCGAGGTTCTATGCTTGTTCAAAGGGAATCGTCGTTGGTTAGATTTGGTTCAAATTATTATTATACAACATTAGCACGCTTTAATTTGATTAAATTTTGTATTCAAACACTCTAATTTAAGCATGAAATTATATTATGGATTAATATATAATTCGCGCCTAATTTTATGCAATCTTCATAACAGCACTGTAGTGTAGATTGTAACTTGAGTGTCAGTAGACGAAGATATTTAAATTAGTGCTATTATTGTACAAAATAAATAAGAGTACATTTACCAATCATTATTTCTGAAAAATGATATTCAATAATGTGTATTAGGTTGTCTATTCAAAAATATTGTATAGAATCTATGACCGGGTCGTTCGAACGAACTCGCGTTAAGAAGTTGGGATTTGTCCGCGCAATAAAAAAATATTAGAACGACACAAATTTTATATTGAAGGATCATCTCGAACGAAACAAGTTGGGGAAAAATTCATGCTAAACCAAATCGAATTTCGTTTTCCGAACTAGCGCCGCAGAGCTGGACAAAAGTTTCGCCCGATAACCCGACGAAAGGGGGTTCAATAAAAGCACGTATGTACTAGAAACGAAACGAAATAAGGGCGTTGTTGTATTTTATGACTGAAAAAATACGTATACAAATACGTGTGTTTACGTATAATAAAAGAAAATCGCAAAGACGAGTGTATGAAACGGCGTAATCCCCAAGAATGCCATAAGGACAATCTTGTATGAAGTATTAGAAACTTTTGTACAATCGCTGAATACAAATTTTCCACCCTTCGTGTAACTATTGCGCAAACGTATCCTCACTCATGGGAAGATGCACAAAGTTAAAAAAATAGTATCAGTATGTCTTTATTTAATAAATATTTTTTCATAGTACTAGGACACATTTCTCGAACAAATTTCTCCGGACAGGTACCTAGTCAAAATATATTCCAGACATTAATTTCCTGTATGAAATAACCCTGAAAATCTATCCCTCTACTATCAATAAAATAATAATTAGGTTAGTACAGATGAAGTTTTTTGTCGGGAGTAGGTATTTGTCAATAAGTAGATAATCATGATGATGATCATAGTGATGAATAGTCAACGATCACAATTTCATAAAAACGAGTCTAACATAGTAAATTGACAAAATTTTCAATCAATCGATCTCAGAGACTTAACTCAATAAAAAAATCGAGATCTGAACTATCAATGGAATACCTCAGAAGGAGAATAGGACCAAATCCAGCATCTGGACCACGGAGCCGCTCCTTTGGCTCATTACGAGCATTGTTTAAGAGGGGGTCGTTCGAAGAGAGCAAAAGAGAGAGCGAGTTAAACTTTCATGCTACTTTGCGGCGTTTGTCGGCGAAGTTGAGATATTTTAAGCCGAAAGAAGATAGGGGATTAATTATGACTCGGCCGGAATGCGAATTAAGACGACGACGACTAGGCAACACACACGAGCCCGAATAACAGCCTCCGGATTCACTCGGTCTGGATTCTATTGTTTTGGATTCACTCGTTTTGGATTCTCTCGTTTTGGATTCGCTCATTCCGGCCCTCGGGGCTTTCGTCGGATGTAATATGCCCTTAGATGAACCTTTGGATGGAATCGGGACAGTAATATAATAAGGGCTTTACATGCATACGTAAATGAATCGTATACGAAATTTGTACGAAGTTTACATATACACAGATTAAGAAGATTTAGCGGGATAAATGGTTTATTTATTGTTACTGGTGTTGCTATTTGATTATTTTTGAATTAATTATTAAATGCAATCGCTTAGATTGAAATCCTGAGAGAAGATAATATCAGCGTATGAAAGGTGACGTTAAAATCAATCGAATTTAATTGAATGAGATTCGGTGAGGAATCCATTAAGAATCGTTTTGTAAAACGCTAATTTAACATTTTTTAAAATCAAATATTTGAAAGAAACAATTGAAACATAATATCAATTAAAAAAAAATGGCATATGATTATCGTCAGGATTCGAAAAGAACCCAGCACCACAAGTACACTGAAGCCTTATGTGGTATATGCAAAGGTTTTAAACCGTTACTCTATCAACTGAATTATAGTAGATCATGCAAATTTAATTTATTAAATAAATAAAATATTATTTTTCATAAAATCACAAAAAAATCATTCATTATTTTTCGTATAAAAACAAAAATCCAAAACGTGAATTGAGTATCTTTGACGTAGAACACTCGCAACGTCAATCATTTAGCACCATACGATATTTTATGGTAAATCGAACATCCATTCTATATAAGTTTCATATGAATGCGAATACGCACTCGAACTGTAATGAAGATGACTGTCAAACTGCATTCGAGTTAAGTGCACGAATGACAGCCGTCCGATGATAAAACGTCACTCTTCTTTATTGTGAGCTCGATATTACATTCGGAATACGAACTGTCAGAAAATTTGTCGACTCAATTTTATAAATGTTGCAGGTTATGTGTGATTTTGCGAGAATTTAACGGATTAATTTGAGGTTGTATCGCAAGCTGATTATGATGGATGGGTTCGATTGAGGAAGAAATGTTGAAATAGAAATTGTTTTGTTATTATTTATGATAGTTCTGTATATCTTTGGAATTGTTCGGTGGTCGAGTCGCAATTCCTGAACTGAGAATTTCAGGAATGAGAGCGAGACAATTCCTTAGTATATGTCTACCGATTTATGTGGAAGTTTGTGGTTGATCGTGATGTTTCTGGAGAATATTCTCATTGTATATGGTAAGAAATTTATTTGATCCAAAATTAATTATAGAATTTTTTCAATAAGGTAAAAAATACAAATTCAATAGATACTTTCTGCTAATTTATATAGCGACGAATTGACGTTGATCGATTTCGACTCGGCAAAGAATTTTTCATCAATTCCTCTCTTAAGCAAACTTCGCAAACGAGAAAAGGAAGTTCATTATAACGACGCAAGTTCACTTCTTGAGAGAATAAAGAACCGAAGATAATTTCTTTTGATTTCTGATTAAGCGAGTTATTTTTTCGGAAAGGAATCGCCGAGATTTTCCGCGTTTAACGTCCGATTGCGAAATGAAACAAAAAGTTCAGTGAAAAGAAAAGAAACGAAGAAGAACAATCATTCGGTACAAATTGATTCGGACGCACGAGAGTCTCCCCATAAAATGGGAAAACGATAATAACCAGTAAAAGCGTTTAATGGCAACCATAAAGTGATACCGAGACGATTCGTATAAATCGAAATCCTTATACGATCCGAAAATAAATTACGTATCCGACACCCGAAGCGAAAAAAATCCGATTTATTCTACGAAGAAGATAGTTTAAAATCCCTTCTTATTTATACAAGTAATATTTTGAATAAAAATTTATTAAAAAAAAGATAGTAAAATACGCAAGTTTATGATTTTTTTAACATTCATAATCACGCTCTACATATAAGGAGATTAAGACTATTCGTATGAAGGTTGAGCAGATTTAGGATCTCGTTAGCAAATCTTCTTGATAAAATAATAATTTTATTATACATATGGGTGAGTATATAAAGAAATATTAATCCAAATTTAAGCTTATATAAAAATAAGCTTCATATGAAACACGTGAAAGGTTAGTGCGATATTATTTGACACAAATATGGTAAATATCCCTCTCAGGGATTCCCTTCTCTCAATTAGCCCTTCGGTAATGCAATTTACAAGGCATGTAGAAGGCGAGCCCGGTATTTAACCCGATTGTTTGATAACGCGAATAATTTATACACTAGATAGCACACGAAGACAAATACGACCGTTCAACGTGCACATTTATTATGAACGATTTCGTACAAAATAAATACGAACGAAATCGCGATTTTGGATCGTTTAGAATAATTTATGCGCCTCGAGGTCGATTTTCAGTCGAAACAATCGAACTCAAAAAAAATTCTAACATTTAGGTTGTGTTCCATGGGAGTTTTTGTGCTATATCCTAGTTCGATTTTATTCTGTTCATTCGAAAAGAATTTTCTATGGATTGTGATGAATCTAATCTTATATGAGCTAGTGTAATTTGGGGTAACGCATTTAAGCCCAATTTGAAACTTGACATTTTTGCAATACAAACGTGTTCAATTCGAGTGCACTTTACTCTCATTGTTTCGACAACACGTGCGAAATTTATCCGCTTGCATCAGACGAAATGCAAGCGAAGAATCGCCAACGATACGTGCTTTTGTATGTATGTATTATGTGTGCGAGTACGTATATCCACGAATGCGTTTTTGCAGATGTACGGTGAACTTTATGCAGCAGTTGGTTTTTACTGCGAAATTTTCGCTGCAGCTCTATTTTGCACTTGGCTCGTGTATGTGCTATTTTGAGTTTGCCAAACTGCGAATGAACTTGAAAAATTCCCTAAGGACTTCAAGTTTCGAGATGTTCTTGCGAGTGAGACGATGTGTGATTAGTCTGTTGTGGGAATAAGCTTTTATTTGAAAAACAAAGTTTATATGATGTTTGATCAATTCGAAAATTATATTAATCGGAGGATTCTGAATGATTTCTGACTCTCACTTAAGACCCTAGAAATTATTCTACTGACAAATCAACAATGAACTTAAAATTGAAATTATTTATATTTAAATTAATTCAAATGAGAATTAATGAAAAATTTATTGAAAATCGAAAAATAACATAAAATATTTGCACATGCAAAATCTGAAAAAAAAAACGGCTATTTGCTGATGATCTTATTTCCAATATATCCCTAAATCGTGCTTATATGATACTCGTATAATGTATTATTCATAGATAATTTTAGAACATTTAAGGTCGATTTCTTAATCGTTACTAATCCAGCTTTTCGTTATAACTGCTAATTCTATAAAAAAAATACATTTATTGGACAATTAATAAACGATTGAATGATCGAGCTTAAGTTCATTTCGAATTATCAGACAGTATAGTAAAGACACAAACAGTTGTGCAGTGGAACATAAATATTATTCCTCAGTAAATAATACAAAATACATCAGAAACTATCCAATTATCAATGACAAAATCTTAAATTTTTCACGATATTAACACACCTCCCAGAACTTATCACTCAAATATCGACACAATGATTTCAGCGCTCTATTCGAAGCGCCGACAAGAAAACTACACAAGCACGCTTAAAACTAGTCCGTTTGAGCGAAGGCTCTATATGAATTGAATTCTCGTATATAAGCGAGAACTTATCTGTATGTCTGTGTGCCGAGTTCGTTAGGGAGTGCGACTCTATCGACTGATCAAACACGTGTGTTTGAACGTTTCAGTGAAAAGGAAGTTTCGTATGGCTGATACACCGGCGGGTAAATAAAATTCTCCCATGGATACCAAGTATTTTCAGGCCTGGGAATTGCTCGGAATTGTATCTGACGATCGTGAGTACATACGTTTATTTTTTTCAGGACCGATTTTCGCTTTGTTCCGATTTTTTTCAAAGAAGTAATTCGATCAAATATTTATAAGAGTTTCGATCGGTAGAGTTTGAATAGATCGCTTGTGGTATGGACTAGATCGGACTTAATAAAATCAGATTCAATCAAAGCAAACCTGTCAATTGTATGCTTCACAAGTTGAATAGATTTTGATACAAATATGTTTAAGACAGTGTTAATTCGATAAGTTTTACGAAAAAAAAAAGAACTATTATAAAGTCCTGATTAAAGCTCAAACGCCGAATCGCGGAAGCCTTTACGAACTTTCTTTGTGACTTTTCCATTTGAAAGTTTCGAATTCGAATTCAAGACTCATCGGAACGTGACTCTCGTATCCTCGATTTGCACCGGCTTCGATTCGGTCCAAGTTCGAGTCGGATTCGCGAAATTGCATTCACTTCGCATCCGTGGAACACCGGTTAGAAATGACGGTATAATCAAAACTTTTTGGCTATCTATCAGATAAATCGGAGGTCACGGCTAGCTTATGAAATCGATTAGCTCTAATTTGACTATATACATGGGGTTTTATAGGAGTAATAAGAGGATATAGAGTCAATGTGAGTAATATGAGAAATAGCGATAAACCCTTTGAATATATCAACATGGACATGGACATGGACACACAGACACACACACAAAATAGCGCTATTATATAGTTAGATATTCAGAAAATGTGATAAAGGAGCTAACTTTGAGTTATATGGTAGAGTTAAAATAGAGTTATATTATGCAATAGTTCTTAGAGGTATGTAAATAGTCCATAAGATTAATGCCCTGAACGAAATATGTGACTGAAAAATCATATTTGGGTAATAAAATACTGTCATTGTGAGTAACTCACATAGATTATTACTACATTAGCAATAGTCTATCGATACTATCATTGCTTTTGAGTGTAATAGAAATGGACAGTGAAAAAAATAGTCATGAATTAATACATAGTTAATATCCGATTAGTCAATAGTTAATAGTCAATGAGAGTAATAGTAAAAATATGATTATTTGGCTAAGAAATCTTCTCTAATGGCTGTCAATGAGTCATACTGAGTACAGAAGTCAGGGATAATTTGAACGATAAGAACATCCTATTTGATGTCAACTTAAAGTCCACATTGGTTAAACTGACTATTTGATGTCCTCAATGTAAACTAATCTTCAGTTTTAAACAGTTTCTAGTCCATGAGAGTAACATTCTAAAAATGAAGACCAAACTAAGAAACCATCTTTGAGGCATGGATTATACTATATGTAAGTAATAGTCCATGACAGTAACACCCTAAAAATGAAGATTCGACTAAAGAATCATCTTTGAGCTATGGATTATGGTACAATACACGTGAGCAACGTCCCGTGAGCAATATTTGTGCACGCAATTACCTCGCAAGCGTTTGTCACATCGCCGTTTCGAGCGAATATTTAGTGACCCGTTAACCGCACACATTCCATATCGACATACCTCATATTAAGCGATCGAGATAAACGATCCACCATTTTTTTTCGGCTATGCTGAAAGAGAGCAAAGGACGTTCGATTCACGTGTCATTAATTTCCGACGTGTTCACCGCTAGTGCTATCGAACTTTCACACTTGATGTGGCATCCGACCTTCCCTCGGAAGGTTCGAGTGGTGGAATCCCCTCGACTTTTTGTGTCCCGAGACTATTATTTTTTCCTTCCCGGGATCGGGACGTCTCACTTTGAGGATTGGGCGATAGCAGCCGCGTCTAAACTTTCGAAATCCATTCAATATTGTTCGAGAGAGTGTACACATATTCAGCGGGGCTAATGAGGCGTGGGTCGTTAAGATGCAAGCTAAACGATGTCGGAGAAGGAGATTTATCGACCCAGAATGGAAATGCCGCTTCGTGTGCAAATTCTGACTTTTGAGGTCTCGAAGGTTTAGCGTGTGATAAATTTGAAATTATTTTCAGCGAATATTTATATAGATAACATAGAAAGCGTAATAATTTTGTGGAATTCGAAATGTGGTTATTGCAATAGTATAGCTCGATACTTGTCGAATGGACTGTCAGAATGAAATTCTATATAATATAATTTCAGTTAAAAAGTAACTTAATCTTAAATTCAATATGAAGATAATCAGCTTCATAAAAAAATCTATGGCTCAACTATTACAGTGCTCATAATTCGGCGCTCCTTTGTTGGCGCTCTTAAATGAACCGCGTGCATTTGACTCCACACTGATTTTGCCAAATCAAAATAATAAAATTCCTAATAAATAAGCTCATATCTATCGACATATTACAATTAATACTGCTATCAATTTATATTACATGAAATATGCTGACGCATTTGGATCTTCAGTTACATGGTAAAATGTTGCAGCAGATATTGAATAGATATACTACATAGATATAATACGTATTTAAACGCCAGTAATACTAACATACGCCAGTTAACTCGAACGAAGTTATTGCAGTTCTGTTAACTGCAGAGTTAATTGAACTGCGACGTGCAGTTTCCAATTTCACCTTCGGAAAATCGATCGACCGCAAAAGGCTCACCCGCTTTTCATCGCGATGAATTATTGAAAACCGCAAAGCGAACAAAAGTCGATTTTTCATCCTCAATTAATAATGAGGCTCGAAAATTTTCCAAATGTATCCCTTAAGGTGCGCCCGAAGAAAATTTTTCGCATTCGGTAAATTATAAATTCGACTCTTTTTGAATTCGAGCCAAATTCGTTCTTTAATAATAATGAACACGTGTGTGTTTATTTTCGGTCCAACTTTTAAATTTTGAGTTTCGGTACGCCGACTTGTTTGAGTTGGCCACACTCTAAAGAGTGAACTTTTCATCTTGAAAAACGTTGAAACCAGAGAAGATTCTCTATCCGACAAACTCGCCGAAGTGCAATAGAACTCCTAAAGTCTTATGTGTTTTACACTCGATCGTTTCGCGAACTCGATAGTTTCTCATCTGCTACAAAAAATTACAACTTTAATCAAAACTAAAAACAAATACGACGACTTAATTTAAATAGAAGCGACGATATTTCAGTACAATATTACGTCCTTAATCCGATTATAAGCCGGCCGCTATCAACTCGAGCTCCAGCCAACAATTAACGAGACGATTAAGTGCAGGGGATTTTAACGAGTGGATGTACTTGTTTTTTGCCAGGATTTGCCCATAATTTGATCTCGTGTACGTTTAACATGTGCGTGTCTGTCTGCAGATAAGTACGACATGGGATAGAGTTTCGCAACTTGCAATACTATCAGGGGAGAGCACGCGTTCTGAACTTAACTTCCGAAAGTGTAAATGGTGTGGGGTTGTTGTTGTATATGCAGACTTGTGTGCAAAGGAAGATGTGTATCCTGAGAAGTTTTTCTTTCGTGATCTCTCTTGTAGAAAATCGCATTTGGCTCGGTTATAATTGGGGTCAAAGCGAGAGTTGGAATCAAATTATATAGTCAATCCTTTTATTACAGAAATAATTATGTTATCGCAATTGTCACGCAATTTCTCACGGGTCTCGACGCGTTCGCGGCCAAGTTGAATCAACTTGGTCTGCGAAATGACTCGCGATGTGTTTACGGAGAGTCTCAAGACGCAGATCATATTTTATGGTGGAAAAAGTAAAATATGAAACTTTGTTTGAATCATTATTCGGCACGATTAACGTTCAAAAGTTGATGAGTGGGCATTAAGAGGTTACCACTCTTCATATAAATGTATGGCTACGAGAACCTCTTTTTATTACCACTGGTTTATATATTTCAAAAATTACGTTATAGAAAAAATGTCGCATCGGTTATCATTCTGAAAGTGAATTTGTCGTTGAGCAAAATTAAATTTTGTTGTATCAGTTGCGATCCGAGTATATTTCCGTCAATCGCATTTCGAATGCATAAAAAGATGAAATTCATATCAAAGAGATTTCTTTGGAATCGTAAATAACCGCTCTTTGTGCGACAAAATATGCTAATTCTGTTTTAAGCCGGGAAATCTCTTCCCCTTATTTCACCGGAATGGGATTTCACGTAATTTAATCATCGTTTTTAGTCCGAAATGAATATCATGAGAATGTCACTCGAACTGAGCACGAATAAATAACAATAATCCGGATGAAACGAATTAATTATATGAATTATTCAAGGGTGGAAAATTTTAGTTCATCCACTGTATATTGTTACTCAATTATCGAAAATTTCACCACGAAAAATGAAATGTTTTATTCATTTTCAATATTATACGAAAAGATAAATTTTCCAAGCACCCATACATTTAAAAAAAATAATGAAAAATCACGAAAAGCAATAAATAACACGACCCTAACTATCGACAGGCGCGTGTATCGACTCGGATATATTTTCATACGGAAATTTCGTACATTTTTTCGTATTCATTCGATTTTTCCTGTTTGAGAAAATTGCCTTTTCCCTTCGTTTTTTTTCGTAGCTCGCATCGAGATAAAGCGCCTCGCCGACGGAGGAATCAAATGAGTCGGGAAATTCGCTTCGAATGTATTTTCTTTCGAGTTTTCCCGACGAGAATTTTCCGCCGACGCATATTTCCAAAATCTAACCCACACACGCGGCCCACACTCTTTTCTCGTGTAACACTTCATTAAACAATTTTTTTGCGAACGAAATCGGGCATACGCTTCCACTCTTTGAACATTCAAAGACCTCTGATGTCTTCGATCTGAAAAATTGGAGCGTATTTGTCACTGTTTTCTTTTTTTTTTCTCCGATCTTAAGTATATATATAGATGTAGAAGATTTAAAGGTTAATTAAATGCTTTGTGTATCTATGTGTGAAAAAAATAACAATACATGGTGAAAATTATTAAAGGTGAGCCAATAATAATAAAGTAGTACGCTTATTTTTGAGACTGTATGAAACATTTTTTCTTCATTCATTCGATGGAAACTATTATTTCATTTATTTTAAAACTCGATAAATAAGCGAATTAGTCAAAAATTATTTTCATAGAAATTTCCCAATTCAACTAAACCTAATATAATTTTCATCTTGGCTGAGTTGAGTAACTTAACCCGCAGTTAAAAAGTTAGTACAATGTTTGCATACAAAACTATTCACTGACTCAAATAGTTCTAAAAATATCATTTTATTGATTTTGACCCTTAAAAAAGTTGCCGAGACCTATTGCAGAATATCAGATATCATTATATACTACGATCGACTTGGCACGTACGTATCTTTGCCGTTTATCCCATAGTGGCACTAGGGTCATGGCTAACCGCCGAATATATTATCCGTCGATTATGCATAATACCGGCATTAACAATAACAAGTGTTAACTCCATGGCCGGTAATCCCTTGTCGCGTCTGCATGGAGCCGTGCCAACCGGTTAAATGTAGGGTAACTATGTCCCGTTTTTGCCGGGACAATCCAGTTTTTGCCGGGACAATCCAGTTTCTGCCGGGAAAATCCCGTTTTCGCCGTGTCTTGGGTTTGTCCCGTATTTTTGAAATTTATCCCGTTTTGATGATTCACATCGCTCTATTACATTCACAAGTATTGCGATGTGATATTCTGTTGAGCAACAAATGATTGAAAGATTAGGTTTACACATGTTGATTTTACACATTATAATCCGATCTATAAATCATTAGCTATGTAGTAACTTATCAATGATAGTAACTATCAGTAGTGAAAGAAATGAAAAAAATGGGAGGGGAAGGAGGTAAAAAATTTTGCAGAGCGTCCCGTTTTTGGTCATGGGAAATATGGTCACCCTAGCCAAATGCAACGAAATGCAATTTGTCGAGTTGGAACGCTTGACATGGAGGCTTAAATCGCGGGAAAATCGGCTTAAAAATGTTGGTTATGGGTAGCAGAAATATTCAATGAACGTATATCAAGATAATGTATTGGATATGATATTTAAAGAAATTCGATTTGTTGTGAAAATATATTAGAGTGTTTGGAAATTTATTGATTCAAAATATACATATAAGAAATAATATTAAAAATCAATTAAACATCAAAATATCTACTATATCTCAAAACTCGCTACTGAGATATTTCCCCGAATTAATTACGCACCGAACTCAAGTCAATAAGCGAGCTAAATTCTTAGAAAACTCGAAAGTTAGGCTTCGCAAACTTCAGCGAGTGATCTTTTCGAATCGTTCCCGCCATTAATTAAAGTTCACCTAATTGGCGACGAGCGTAAAAAGCTCGAGCCCCGAATTAGCCACGATTTAGCGAAAAAGCCTCGACACTTAACCCGCTCTACCTCTACACGTGGTGGGGAACGTGTTAATGGATTCGGCGGTTTTTGCGACAGCCCTGCCATTAATTACGGCGAGAATGTGTGCGAATCTTGGTGTTCGGCTAGAACGAGTCGAGACAAATATTTGAACGCCTTGGGTCTGTATGGGAGGACCTTTCGACCCTTTCGTCTATTTTAAGGAGTGCTCGGATTGTCAGGGTTGTTCTTAGATTTTGTCTGAATAATGATAATGGAAATATATGATTATGATTGAAAATAAATGTACCAAACAATACATGGAAAAGTTTAGTCGTTTTTGCACTCCTTTGGATGGCGCTCCGTTGGATAGCGCCCTTTTGTGCGGCGTTTCTTTACGATCGCAACTTTATTTTGATACTATTGATTTGTTTAGTTACAAAAATATACAAATGTATATTTAGATATCAATGTTACATTTATTATACACGTTACAGATAAGTTAAAATATCAACGAAAATAATTTTTAGTCAATAATTTTGGAGGATTCAAAATGGCGGCCGTATAGATTTTAGAAAAAAAATTAAATACTGTAGACTATAATATAATGAATACTTTATATAGTCAAATAAAATAAATCTGATAACATGTTGAACGCCTTTATAAATCACACAGTGTACACTAAAAGAACAACCTTGCGTCTAGCGATTGGGTGCGTTGTTCAAACAGCACTTAATAAATATAACACAGGGTTGTGTTTATTTAAACAAATCTGATTTATATAGGGTCAAAGGTCGTGTGCGCGTAGGCGTAATATTTCCTGATCCAATAATGCTAGGTTTTCGACTGAAATTAGATTCGAAACAAGGCGACGCGTTGCGTGCGTATCTCGAACGCATTATATCCGATACGTGATATATTATTATATTATACGACGAATGAAAAGACCAAGGGGTACAAGTGATTTCATGGTGATTTCGAGAAAAGCGCGCTCAAAGTTGAGTATGTAGCTACATGTATTAGGAGGAGGTCGAGTGATTTGATGATATATCTCGGTACATGTTTCAAGTTCGTTTATGTCCTTTTGCTACTAAATAAATGAGCGTACTTGAAAGCGATTCCTGTACATCACTCAATTTCAGCAAAAATGTCACTTACACCCCTTGGCCTTTTAAGTTGTCATATGGATTAGACGGAGACTGGGGAAATATAATATGTACAGCGCAAGTTGCGTTTAATGGGATTAGTTAAACAAGCCGAAATTGCTTGCTGGCAACTTGCTGGTTCAGTCAGCTAACTCTAGTCGGATCATTCGCTAATCAAATCAGTTCCTCGAAAGACATCAATATCGATATTGACTTATGATTATGTGAAATTTCGTAAAAGTAATCATACTTTAACGTACAATGTAAATTTAGTGACCCTCATACGATGGGTAATATTGTTAATGTGTCTCTTCAATGTAGGTGCTCTATGTTTTAAAGGTAGCATCAATATGTGTTACGACTGATATTACAATACGACTGATATTTTCATTAACATGCTCCTATGTTGATATTGAATTTATATACTGACAATATTAATGATCGTTTAGAGGACACTTTATATGAACATGAAGTTTATAATCCATTTAAGCCAATATTGAAAAGAAGAATATTTATGTTAATATTGAAGTCTAATATGTTTTAATTTGACGCACTGCTATCTATTTTACAAATATTATACCAAAATTTTCTTAAAAATAAAATTAAGAAATCTCAAACATTCGATACGAATGCATTCTGAGAATTTGTCATTTTTTTCAAATATTTTATTTGTTCATTTTTAAAAATTTGATCCGGTTCGATGTCTCCGAATCCAAATAGGGTCAACACCGTTGTCCCTGCGACTTCTTAAGGCAGCAACGAAACCCAAATCCTTAAAAGGACACCGAGAATTCGCGATGCATTTTCATTCCGATGCGTTATT
Source organism: Cheumatopsyche charites (assembly GCA_024721215.1). Classification (NCBI taxonomy): domain Eukaryota; kingdom Metazoa; phylum Arthropoda; class Insecta; order Trichoptera; family Hydropsychidae; genus Cheumatopsyche; species Cheumatopsyche charites. The sequence goes on from CM045578.1 coordinate 12,988,758, forward strand.
CATTTCAAAAATTTTAGAAGAGTCACGTGCTACGATCATCGCGTGTAATACGAGTCATCATCGAAGAGCAAAATGAAAAAAAAATACGGGTAAAAAGGCGTAATGATGGGCTATTACGTAAAGTCCCTTCGAGCCCTCAAATTCCTCGGACGCTTATGCGCGGTAATTATTTAAACTGTCAATAACGACGCGCTTCTGACCTTTTTTCGAAAAAAAATGTATAAGGGAAAAATGCGCAGTTTATCGGTTATTGATGACGAGCGTTTACCGAATGTTATTTTTTTCGAATTATTATTTTCGTTTTTTTATACGATGATCGATGACAGGCTCTCGGCGCTGAGAGAACTCGAATTTATTATACGTAAATAATTATAACAGTTGGAAATAGTTAACGTCAAATATTGTATAGGAGATTTATGTCGTAATGATATTTTTCAATTATTTAATTGAAATTTATTTCAAGACATGAATATAACCTGTTAAGCTTACACTTAGGGCCGGTCTTTTTACCTCTGGTTTGAGAATAAAACGAATCTAAACTACTCCAACTATGAACTGTCTAAACAACCGCTGTAAGAGACAGACATACTACATTTCATACAACAATACATACATTCATCTCTTTCCCCCAGATTTTGACATTTGGTAGTTGGAGAACCACGTCTAGTTTAAAATATTTTTATTCTCAAACCAGAGTCGAATCATGAAATTACTAATATCTATCAATTTATTTTAAATCTGTTGAGTGGAAGAGTCCATTATTACACATCTTCCTTTGAATTCAATTGTTTTTAACACCAAAATAATACAACATGAATACATCATTATTACCACAAAACACAAATTAACATCCGCATAAGGTATTTCATTACATAAATTTCAAAACATTTTGTTTCGAAACAAACATAATTCACAATTTCATCCCCGCATCATACATAGGGGTGCACAAGGTACAACTACATCCCAACCCTAACATCTGCACTCGCGCACTTTCCTTCACACGAAAAAATCCGCACGCGAACATTATTCAAAAAATTCACCAAAATATATAACATCGAACCTTAAAAAAAATGTAATATACACAATAAGATCGTCACAGGAGATAGCGGCGTTGAATTCAACGCCCCATTTTTCCAAACGGGAAAGTTGTCCGAAATTTATGGCTTAGACAAGGAAACCCGAGAGCACAATGGGAAGGATGCCCGTTTATGACGTGTCGGCTCGAAATTGTGCAATTTAAGTAATAAAACGGTCGATTTGATAAGGCAATATAGCGGGTCGTTCCCCATGGCTGCATCCGCGGGAAGAGAACATAAATTGCACACGGGATACCGAAGGACTCTCCTACTCTTAATATATGTGACATCATCCCTTATCATCGGAGTCAGGGTTGTCGCTTTCGGTGATAAAATTGGTTGAAAATCAAGGAAGACGTCAAATAAGAACATACTGTAAAGATCGACTTATAGAGATGTTGCTTTCTATATGTACTTTAGATTTTTCATTGAAAATGTGTCTTTGAACAAGGAAGAATAAAATTGACATCTCGTTTTGTGAGGCAGAGCAAGATATATGTATAAATAAATATTACACGTGAGATAGAGCTCAAAAGAATATAGAAACGAATCATACAGGTACAACTGAACGAAGCATTCTTTTCACTTGTATTATTATGCAAAAACAGCTTTAATAAGGATAGATATTATTGGAAATTTTCTTGTAATCAAATAATATGCCCTCACATTTAACAAAAGAGTCAGCAAGTTGTGGGCTCACAAGTATTAATGAATATATTGAATCATTTTTAACTTGCTAAAAATATGTTGAAAAAGAGCATAAGTTGAAAGAATATTGATACATATAGGCTCATCTAATGCAAATACGAAGAGATTAAACTAATACACAAAACAAATAACTTGTACATGAATAACTTACAAAATACGTTGAATTCTATTTAGGAAAAGAAATTGTCAAAAAGTAGAAGAGGAGAAGAGGGGAGAGTTTCAGTCTACAATGGAAATCAATCTTTTTTTTTTCAATAAATCGTACTGAAAGGGTTCGTTTACGTTTCGAAACAATCGTAGTACGTTTTGAAAGGTTTCGAATAAATTATTTTTCGGGTCGTTCGGAAAATTGGTTTCGAAATAATTGCCGACGTCTGTTTGTTCCTGGCGACGACGAAGCCCTCGAATTTTCATTTTAGATTGAATTTCATTGAGTTGTTAAAATCGATAGAAGAGTTTGAATATTCGAGCGAACGTTTAATTTGTGTTATGTACCTACGGTTAGCTATCCTTGAAACTTTTCTTCGATCTCAAAACAAACTAACCTTGCAAGTTAATCACAACTCAAAACAATCCATTTATAACTCACCATAAATATGATATTATAATAAGAAATTTTCAGCTTCAAAAAATAAATAAAGTCAAAGGTCAATATAGAATTGAGATAGGTAAGGATTGAACGGATCGATGCGACCCAAACGAAACAATAGCAAAAGCCCACTACTCCGGACAAATATAATGGCGAGTAATTCTCCGGTTATCGTCTTAATTACCGGATAACGATCGGAAATAATTAACGGAACTGTGTGGCAACCCTGTGCAAAGGACAAGGGCGTGCAGAAGTGTCTCGGGGGGCGCATAAAGAGGAGGAGAAAGCTTAGATAAATGTTCCTAATCTATCCCCTAAGAGGGAATAATTATATGTCCCCGATAACTTCTGGATGCCGCCGGTACTGTGGTAGATTGACTGATAAGTCCCTCAAACTATCCAATTGAATTTATCCTATTCAAAAGTCCACTACATTTATGAAAAATGATTAGAAAGCAGAGAAATGTTATTTTTTTTTCATAAATCCCAATATAGGATTGGATAAATGATCTATGGACTGACCACCAATAACAGGAAAATAGTCCATGGTAGCGTAAAAAAATGTATTGAGGATACTTTAGATGTCTTAAAGATGCTTTTCTGATAGGACACTTTGTATGGTGTTGAAGTTTGAGGATGTGCGGCATGTGGCTATCCAGCTTCAGTCTCAGTTGATGAAGTAAGTTTAGGTTAGGGACCCAAGGCAATAAAGGGCCCCGAGGTTTTCGAGTTCACCGTGGAAGGGAAGGAAGGAAGGAAGGAAGGCCGTAGGAAGCGTCAAATAGCATCGAACGAACACAATGGACGACGTTAAAAAATATTATTTTTCACGTGTTTTGAAATACACAAATGTTGTGTACGAAAAAAAAGGACAATGTGAATCTGATTACTCACTTTCGTTCTGTCGTCCTTTGTAGCACAAAGGAGAGAATTTTTCTCGAAAGAAAACGATAAGAAAATTCAATATGAGCGCTGAAAGGAACGTAATTGAATCATATTTTTTCCACCCCTTAAAGTATGCGAAACCGTTGCGGGCAAATTATACAATAAATATACAGAAAAAAATGTAATTATGCGAGAAAAGACGTCGTTAAACATAACGAAAACAATTTAACCGAAAAAATATCGACCAATGAATAAAATCGATGAAACAATATATGTTCGAAAAGATTTTCTACCCTCGCATTGTTGAAATAAAAAGAGCATCATCAATCATCGAATGAACGATATATCTATTATGTTGCAAAGTGTAACGCTATATTATATTTTGGGGACGTCTGTTATTTGCGGTTATTCGCATCGTGTGTAAATATCGTCGCTTAAATCCTTTGTGCAATCACGATGCGGCATTGTGCAATCACGGTGGGTATTCAAAAATCGTGACCCTCGGGATTCGATACCCCTGAGTGATATTTAATCGGATCTCGTGTTAAAAATTTATAGCGCGTCAGATGAAGCAGATTTATGTGTATCAAACATAATATGTTTCATATATTGATATAGTTTTTAATATTCGATTTAGATTTAAAAAGAATTAATATATATTCCATACAAAAGCATCTCTAATCATGTTCACAATATGTGACTAGAGTACGTGCATTGCACAGTGTGCTGTTCTTTCAAAGTGGCTCAGATTTTTTCACCTTTCACCTCTTAGATTTTTTTTTCTTCCCATTTTTTATGAAATAAATTCATATTCATTGAAAAATTGTCACACTTGTTCAATTTTATCGAAACAAACAAATCAAGATTACTGATTTAAGCACTAGACTCTGAGTCCTAGTTTTAGCGCTTCTTCGAGCGCGATAAAAAGGGCGAACCGCTTCACAATTTACATAGATACAAATCGTTCCACTTTCAACGAAAATAAATAAAACTTGTAGAAAAAAGGCGCACAAAAGGCACACAATATCGTGCCATAATTTAAGCTCGTTCGAATGAAAACGTCACTTTTATCAGCGGCTCGCGTGGGCACATATCGAACGAGGGACACTTTCTTAATTTATGTAAATAAAAGAGTTGTTTTATTACGCCGAAGCCTCTCGGTGAACAAATGAGGCTCACTAACACCCCCCAAATTTCCGAATTTTATTCGTTTTATTTGCTCCTTTTTCAAACGAGAAATTAATGAACCGGTCGCGACGGGTATATGGACCTTAAGTTTTATAAGTGCTTCGTTTTTTCGGTTGTTTGGCTTTTATTTGTGTGTGCTTTTTTTTTGGTACTCACCAAAGGTTAATCTATTGAAAGGATTCGTGCTTAAGGCTTGTTTGTTTATAGTTGAATAATACGTACGTAATACGGAAGGTAAATAAAAGGAATTGACTTCAATACTCGTCGATTTATGGTACTTTATATTATCTCATTAGAGTTTATAATTTAATTTTATTAGAATTAAAATTTGAATCTAATTCGATTATAGAAGAGTGTTTGGTGTTCAATGGTTAGGTCAACGAAATTACACTTGAAGCGTTGTTAGGTTCCAAGTTATGTTACGTTAAGTTGTAACCCTTGAAATAAGCATTCAGTACTAAATATTTCATATTATTTAATCAAAATAATAAGTAAAATATTATTAAATTTTCTATCTCAATAAAATTACCATTCTTATTTCATATTCACTTATGCATAGAATTTCATATATTATATATTTAATCAAGCTTGTTTAAGAATGCCTTTTATTATTCATCTTTTTATGTAAAAAACGTGACGATTAAACATAAGATAAGTCGCAGAGGGAAAAAAATCGTTTCGAATACGTGCTCGTATGCGAAGATAAGACTCTGTTAAACAAAGAGTAATTTGGTATGTAACAACAAGGACCAAAAAGCTTCATTATGCGACGCAGGAAAGGGACTCATCAACGAACAAATGGTGACATTACCAGTTACAAATTGTAGTCAAGAACGAGAGTGGGTGAGATAGAGGATGAGCATAAGAGAGCATGTCCCGATATGGGCGCACATTTCCTGAACCCACTTCGAAATGTACAAAAACAAAGAAAAACGATACGAGACTACAGTGATATCTCGAATTGAAAAGAAAATAATATTAAAAACCAGTTTTTGTGACCTGGAGTTGCTCGAGACTTTGAAATATGTAGATTTTATAATGACTAGCAGTGCCACAGTTCGGAATTAATCAAATGTGTAAATAATATTATTCGGAATTTTATAAAATTTTGTATTGCCATCTATGTGTGAAATAAAAAAATAACGAAAAAAATATCCCATATATACGTTAAAAGTTGCAGTTTCGTAATTACGACGCGTAGCTCGGAGCGTAAGGCGGTGGGCCAATAAACTGCACGCGCGGGTTCGAAGCACGGACGTCTGAAAATTTCGAGCATCGTTAGCGTATTTATAATATAGATTATGTTGATATTGAAATCTTTCAAGGTATGCGCACATTGGCTTTGAAAAGTTTGATCTCAATCTAATGAACTGTTTAAGAGAACAAAGACTAGCAAAAAAACAAACATTAATTTTATATTTATACTCAGATTGATACAAAAAAATGTATACAAATGTACTGAATTAAACTGACTTTATAGTATGTGTGTACGATTACGAGTACAAACAGAACGCATACGATTCAAATACATTTTCCTCAATATTTTTTTCATAAAATACAGTCAATGTCAAACGCACAAACGATAAATATGAATTTTAATTTAAAATAATCGTATTATGAAGAACAATAAATACGTCCAACAATGAAATAAAGAGACTGGTTCCTCGAGACAAAACGCATTAACTGTGGGTGTATCCACTTAAAAAATAACGTTCCGAAGCCTCCGCATCATACAATTCTGCATCGATTTTAATTTCGGCCGAATCGTAGACTATCTGCTCTCATTTCCTAAAATTCTAGGGGGATTTCTACGACTGTATCGCAGGTGAAGAATGGACGCATTAATGTCGGCAGATAAAATGAAACAGCGCCTAGAATGGAAGGACAGGGGACATAATTGAGCCGCAGCCGACGGGCATAAACAAAGATAAGGCTTTTAAAAAGGGACCGGAGGTAATTTTATTGGGACACATTCGGATGTGTCGCCAGAGTTGGGAAAAAAAATTCACGTAAGGGACAAGGGAACTAGGATCGTTTGACTCGCGTAAAAAATTGCTCTATAAATCTTTCGGTTCGTCGGATTAACAAGATGAAGATGCGCTCTTTAGTCTTGCTGCTGGAGAGAAAATTAAAATTGGCTAATTTTATAAGAGCACTGAATCTTCGACGGAGCGTGAGTTTAGATTTTTTTTGCATAATTGAATTAAATTTCATATAAATTCACAAGTCTAGAGATATAAATACAGGTATGGATCGATGTATTATCAAAACTGAGAAAACTGAGATCCTTGTATTAAGTCGATTTTTCAATATTGAATAGATGAAAATTTATGAAATTAAACAAATTTAATTGAAAATATAGTTATTTTGAATCGTTGGGATTGAATATATCAAGGATCGATTAATAGTACGAGTAAATGCTTTTCGATAGATAGATAGAGGTTAAAGGAAAATTTGTATGCAAGTCTAGCACATATCAATTTTGCATAGTGCTACAACACATTAAAAAATAATCGTCCGTTTTTAAATCAAAATAAACGAGAGCAGTTTAAGATAATTACAGCGTGCACGATTTAATCGCCGTAATAACTAGCCGCACTAATAAATACAAGCGCTCTTTTCCTTTTGGGAACGCGTGATCATATTAATTACATCAAATTTGACGAGGAAGTTATTTATTCACTAAAACGAGCCATAATGACAGGACGCAGATAAGACCTAAAAAACTGAATTGAACCACAAAAAATAACTAACGTCCCCCTCTAAACGCCCACCAATGGAAATTCTGTCATTTTACACTTCACATTCGAAGACTATCCCTTTATTTCTTCTATTTTAGACTTTGAATTTGAAGACTATCCCTTTATAGCTATCTCCTGGATGAGAATTCCATCGTTTTGACGTTTTGTAAGGGCACGGACAAACGATCGGTATGCTTGAGATGCGCCGTTCGTGCGGTTAGCCGCACCCCATACATCACGCATAGTTTGACCGCATCCCAAACTTGGTCCCGAACCGAGTCGTAAGTCGAGGGGTGTGTTATGGTAATTTCGGTAAGAGGACCGTCGTTATGAAGGGTGAGATGTTGTCGTGTTCTGGAATCGTTATGGTCTAATGATCGGACGATTTTCCGAAGAAAAATCGAAATTATATGACACTTAGACATTTTATTGTTAGTTTATTTCAAAAATGACGTTTTCCTTAATTCATTTAATCACATAATTAAATTTTACTAAGTTGTGAAAAAACTTCAGTTTAATTGTTTCTGTTGTGACAAAATTAAAGTAGGTTTTATATACGCTTAAGTCACGTTTATGTGAGATTGATCAAATTCAGTGTTCTATCGTTCTCTGTATCATGAATTTTATTTATCTATAAGTCATACTCTATTTCACGACGTTCTGCTCATAAGATGTCGAATTTAGAAAATTGCCTATTTTATACTTGTTCAATAAGACTTTTTGATTGAAAGTCGAGTGCGGATAGAAAAAAAGACAACACCACATGAATTCAATCTAATGATAGCCCTTATAAAGTGAATCCAGAACTATTGATGATATCGAAATGTTATCGAACCTATTTTGACAAATCCAAATCCAGCAATATGTTTAACTGATAATTATTGAGTTAGCGTCAGTAGCTGATTTTTATTTCAATATGCCAATGAAAATAAACCCTTAATCACATACGCTCAATGAAACTATTTCTCATCAAAAATTTCTGTCAACACATATGAGTCCACCTAATAAACTTATCGAAATTTCCCATCTTGAAAAAATCAATCAAGCCACCTGATCTTTATCGCGTTACCGAATCCATCAATCCCACGCACACACGAGATTTCCCGAGAATTTTCCCCCACAAATATAGCAATCTCGCCAAGTCGCATCGTTCAGCAATAACCTTCTTACGCGTACGTGGCATTTACGAGCTTTTCCCGCCGAAAATTTCCTCACTTCCGGAAACTATCGATCGTCTCGCTAATATTACATAGGGGCTCCTTTGTCCATCGATACGTAACTAATTGCGGACGTCCAGAGGCTAACGGAGACATATGGTTTTCCTTTGTGCGGAAAAATCCCGAGAAAATCCCGATCCGAGGATTACGCGATGAAATTATGAACGCGGATAAATCAAATGTCGAATTGCAAGAGAACAGTGGATCCTCGATTTATATGCGGTGTGTGATGGGGATGTGATAGGTTTATGTGACTCAGAATAGTGTGCGATGCTAATTTTGTTAATGCGAATCGGATACTGTGCCATATCGGGAGAAAATATGGTTGTAAGTTTGGGAAAATTAGAATGGATTCATAGTTATATGAATTAAGAATAGTTTTATTTTTGGGTGTTGAATTCAATAACTTTTTATAAGATGAATCTATTTGACATATGTATACGTAATCTGTCTATGTCTACTTTTGCACATTTTTTTGTTTGTCCGTATGTTTCTCTGTACGTCTAAGATAAAGTTCTGATTTTTTGGTGTTAAGAACGTTGAAGAAAAATATATGTAAATGTATATTATTCAATAGTTCTCTTAAGATAATTGCGTAGAAACTTCATATAGGTACATGTTATGAGAATACACATCGATCCATTCACGAGTATTATGTTCATGTTAGTAAATAAATTGCAATACGAGAATTCTTAGATATATCAATATAATCATTCAAGTAGAATATATGCAAATATATTATCAGAATCTTGCAATAAGAGTGTAAACATTCGTTATAATTTCATATATAATTTCAGATTTATCAGTCATTACATTAAAAAAATATTAAACAGTTCATAAACGACTAGAATGACCAAACGTTTAGTAAAAGCTTTACAATTTTCAAGATACCTTCCGAAAACTCTTCTAATTCATCTGAATCTTTTCAGCGTCAACACTAAATACCACCAGAAAATAACCACCGAACTCATATATTTTCCATTATTAACACTAAATAAACTCAACTAGACAAAATCTGTTGAATAGAATTTGAAAATCGAGCAAAAGCTCGTCAGTCTCGTCGAGGAGTTAATCACGTCGGGGCCGAGCGCACATGGGCCGGTGAAATTGCCCAATTTAAGGAGCGAACCTTCGGTCCCTTTCGTATCTCAAATTCTTATGTTACATCTTAATGGTGTCCCTTTAACATCCACGTCTCTTAAGTTACAAGTTAATCAACGCCGGGGCGGCCGTTCCGAGGGTTAAATTTACCGGCCACACCCCCGAAGGTAGTATTACACGTGTGCCGAACTTATTGGGACTAAGCAATGGGCCGACATTAAAGGGAGACGTGTATTGATTGAAATTATATGATGTGAGAATGTTTTTTTATTAATTTTTAATCACAGAGCTAATTAGTGTACGATTACTCGGAAGTTTTTGTACAGCATACGACTGAAGTGATGCACACATTTATTATGGGGGTCGTATATTGCTGAGCGGAATGGAATGGATTAAGGATAAGACGAAAAAAAAATATGCTTATTTGGTTATCCCTCTCTTTCCTATAGCTGTGTTCCTAGTCCGTTCCGCTCCGCTCGGCAGAGAATGGCCCCCATTAATGCGAGTTATTATGTAAGTGGTATGAATTAGCCAAAGTTTGAAGTCGACGGTAGATGAATTTCACATTTGAAGTTATGCAAAGAATGTGAGTTTAGTTAGTGCTTAACTCAAACAAAATTATCGAACGAATAGTCTAATAAATGTTCTTGAAATTGCAAAAAAATGCATTAGAAGAGGGGATTGATTGTTAAAGAACAATTCCAAAAAAATATGTTTCTACAATATTAATAATAAAAATTATATTGTATTGTTATGATTTATTCGTATATAAATATATATCGGGTACAAAGTAACAATATGATTCCGATATTGACAGATTTATTGTTATTTCCTCAACATAATCAGAGCATCATCGGGTTCGAGGATGATTTCCTATGTAGCTCGAAGGTTCGAAACGATAAATAAATTCGATCGGTTCGTAATATATGATTTAGAGCAGAATTTCTCAAATGTGCTCGTTCGATTCAATTATGAAAATCTAAAATGCAATATTTCACACTCTAGATAAAATATGACTGTTTCGTACATATTTATGATGAATATTGAAATGTTTATTTACATTTGCTAGATAATTTCAAGCATATTTTTCTGGCAGTAATAAATTTGAAAACCTTACGAGAAAATAATAAAAAATACCTTGAAAAATTCAGCACGCAACCTATTTGAATCACTTTCGGGTTTAATATTGAAGAAAATAGAGCGAAAATAGGTTTGGGAATCTATGTAGGTGTGTAGTAGATTTTTTATCCGCTTTACACTTTGTAAAAAGGTTTATGGTAAAACACGGTTAGAGTTCTTTTTTCTACAAGAGTAGGTACGCGTAAAAAAGCGTCGTTATTTATTGGCTCGGCTAGATTCCCAGTTTTTATTTAAAAAAATAATTCCTAAGCTTTTTTTAAACTCAGTGATTACAAGCAACTTGAAAGATCTTCGTGTGTGGGGAATACGTTTTTTTTTTCAAATTTACTGAAACATCTTAATCACCAATAAGCGTACACATCGAAAAAAATATTTTAAGATCGATTAAAATATTCGGAATTTGAGTTTCGTATTACGAAATCGTAATACGATACGCTTGTTAATTTTTATTGAACCATAAATCAATCATTTATAATATCGTTCGATTAAGAAAGCCATCGATCATGCAATAGAACAAAGTTTGAAAGTGGATAGGGGATAATTTTTTTTCTAGATTTAATGTGGCCAGTCATCGTTTTAATTTCGCAAAAATAACATTGTGAATTTTTCCTCGAATTTTATTCAGCCAGAGGCCTCATGAAAATAGAATAGTTTGATGGAGCTGCGGAGGCTTAAAAAATATAATAAATAAAAACTTTGACGTCGTATTTCATGTGTACGTAAAATATAATACATATAATGTGGATGTTTCGATGCCAAACTTTCGGGCCATTGTATTATATATGTATTGAAAATAAAGTTTATTTGAATTTAATAAATTGTTGAATCACGAATAAAGTTCGTACATTAAATAAAGTTTCATATTATGTTATATTTAAATAAAAAAATGAATGAAAAATTCATTTCATTTTGAGATGTGAGCTGAAAAAATTGAGAGACAGAAATTTGAAATAACATAATATTAATAAAATTTCATATTAAATATAAATTGAGTTCTTTTAAAAAGCATAGCAATTTTCAAAGAGGCAGCTGAATAAATTTTGCGAAAAAAATCATAAATGTTCTAATAAATGTACGATCACCTAAATCTCATACATTAACGTCATCGTATATGAAACTAACGACAAACAATTCATTCTATAACGAGAACTGTTCTTGTAGATCACAACACTCGATGAGTTAAGATATGTAGATTGGGTCATATTTTAGTCGAGATTGAGTCGAGTTTCATGCTGATTTTTTTCACGAATACTCAAAAAATTCTTAGAAAAAGTAAGAATAAGAGTAGTTTTATGAGAAAATCTCTTTCGGAAAACAATTTTTCGAAGTTTAATACATCGAAAGCAATTTCTTAAGACGTGTAAATACACGTTGTAATCGACATGCTGCGCTTGCCAAACGCAGTGACAACTTCATCTCGTTGTCGATAAAATTGCTTCGATCGCCCGCTGAGGAAGAAAATCTCTCACTGATTTATTCGCCGGACTCGAGGACCAGGTAAAAGTGGGTGTATTCGATGTAAAGCTTTATGCTCATTCGATATTTTTTCCTCAAACAAAATATAATGATTTTGAAAAATTTATAGAGCAGATTTGATGTTTCTACTAGCCCAATTGTAGCCAAATTAAGATTGTTCTGTTGTGATAAACAAATTATTTTATTGAAATATTTTAAGATTCATTTTTGTTGACTCAACTATAGATAAAGTATTATCTCACTGTAGCATTACGAATAGCTTCAAAGCGTATAATAGAAACACATTACGAAGGGAATCCCAACCATTCCACCAATTACATGCACTTTGTTGTGGGAACAGTCATGAAAGATGCATTCATAAAATTAGTTACAAAGTAGCAGCTAAGTTCAAGACCTAAAAGTTAGTGCTGGAATTCGAGAATACTATATAGAATTATGACATAATTTTAAGAATTTTTGTTTGCTATTTGTAAATACAGTAATATTTATGATTTGATCGGATTTCTCACATTATAATGTTTGATTAAGTCTAGACCTTGAGACTGCTTTATTATTAAAGCTATTACTTAATGCATAGTTAATCTACCATTGTCACTTGCCTCTGAATAATCTACGTCGATTTAGCGAACAATTGTATGGATATGTAACGGGAATTTGAATCAAAAACATTTTCGAGTTAATCTTTCCAAACTCTGCACTATACAACAAGTAGATTCAATAAAATTGTTTAACACGATGTGTTATGGTAATACTTTGAGTCTTAACATAACCGTAATGCTATGACTTATTCTATCATGTATCACAAAATGAATCACAGTACTATGATTCTCACTCAAAACTACTTTTAGTATGTCCCAGAACTGAAATAAAGTAACTCGAAAATATGATCACTCCATTTTATTGAGTACATTTGTAAACATTTGGTTTACAAAAAACACAATACCCAATCCAAATTAAAATCACATCTCCCAACAAACTCGAATGCTCCCAAACCTCAACACCACAAAATCCAAAGCAGGTACTACACCAACACCGCAATACACCACAGGTCCCCGGCCTTTGGGCACCGGGCGATTAAGGCTTAATAGGCCATTAAGATGCGGGTTAGGCAGCGCACCGAAAGGAATATATTTACCATCCATCATGCGAACATGACGAAGATGATGACGAAGAAACCTTCTTCAGCTCGAGTCCAAGAAGAGGAGGTGGATCGTCTCGGATGCTAATGCAATTGAGATATCAATCTTTTTTAATTGAATCGTTCGCGCGCCGAATCGAGATGTTAATTGTCGGTGCAATGAGCGTGTGTGGGATGTTGATGGTGATCGGTTTTCGGTTTTCGGGGATGCTGTGTGAGGTCGTTTTGGTTTTTTACTTTAATATGTGAGGTTTGTGGGTGTTTTTGATCGTATCTGTTATTGGTTTTGCGAAATTAGGGGGTTTTTGAATTGATTTTGGGATTTTGTTGCGATTGATTTTTGCATATAGAAAAAAATAATAAATAAGGTTTAGGTTCATATGTGTAGATTTGTTATTTTGAGACTCAACATATTGTGAAGTGTAACTCAATCTAACAGAAAAAAAGGAATCTAATCTAATCCGTCAAGTGTCGTGTTGATCTGCTCTACAGGTAGGTACCGTTTTTTCATTAGTTAAAAAACAAAAATGTTGAATTGATTTTCATAATAATTAATCCTTTCTTAATAAATGCTTAAGTCGATACATACATACATATATTGCATATTTTTCATTATTTTATAAAAAAACGCAACACTATCTTATTTAATCTCATATTAATTAAATAATAAATTTCTTATCAATAAAAGTCTAATATCACATAAATCAAATATCAAAGTCAAACAATGAAAATAAATTTTCGACTCGAAATTCCAACAGAATCTAAAACATATAGGTACACAACTACACAACAAACGCGGAACATTAAATAAATTGACTATCATTCCACGGGCGAAACGAAACGGATTTCCAATCGATACCAACAATTCGAATCGCGCGAACAATGAAAGTTCCATTACGACCAGATATTATTATATATAATATTAATCCTCACAAAGGAATCCGCCAGACGGAAAATTGCACAAATTCGATTTTCAACAATAACGCGAAACCGTCACCATTGACTAATATAGATTTTAGCTCTCCTTCGTTTTACGACCGCTTGATTTATACGGTATTATTGCGCATACAATGCAAGAATGCATCCGATTCTATTTATAAAAGGTAAATAAATAGATGAATGAAACTTGTGAGGTCCGAATTTCTATATAATAGCTCTTCGGGGGTTTTCGAAACCCCGCTGATTTTACCTACCGCCGATCTAAGAATTGTCTATATCAAAAGTATCGGGGAAAAAAATTAAATTATCGATGATTGAAATATGATTTTCGTTGATGAAGCTCTGTTGTGATTGGTCGTTAACAATCTGCAATTATAATAGCGCATTTTACAATCAATGTGCAGGAATTATGGACGTATTAAAATTCAGTACACGAAAACTCGTTAAAATGATGCATCGGTACGACGAAAAAAAGTGCGCAACGTGGGCGTGAAATATTAAAGCGCGTTTTTGTTTTGAATGTACAGCTTTTGCGTGGGACACTATTACAAGTAATTCCTAATTGTTGTTATTAATTTATTCGTTGTGGGATACAAGGTTTTTTCATTAACTCGACACAGACAAGCTTTTTGTTACTGTCACTCAAATATAAATATTGCCATCATATTCAAAATAAATCTAATTAATTCTAGTCTAAAAAAAAGTTTTTTAATTTTTAGATATGAATAATATTGAACTGACAAATTTACAAATATGAGAAATCGGAAATTTCTACCGAGTTTTCTCAAAATCTGTGACGACGTTCACAAGATATTCTTGTCAGTATATTTTATTTCGAACATGTACTTTTATATTCGTATAAATTTCGTACGTGGAACGGTTATATTTTTCTCTTCACGTTGAAACGTCAACATGCATTTTGCATTCGTACTTAATATTGCACTTCACGTCACGGTCGTTTTTCTTCAAAATGGCTCACTCTTATACGACATCGCTTAGTATTACGATCATGTTTTAAAACGTGTAACATATGAAGAAAATTTATGAAATAAGTATTTGTATATTAAGCGAGATGATTCAATGATTTTTTAATAGTCTATTATTAAAATGTGCATGTGAACTTGTTGAACATGACGTTTCGTTGATTTTTATATTTGAATTGTCATTCAAGTTCGTTGAACGAGAATTTGAATTTAAAATTAGTTGAATTCTATTTAAATTTTAGTACATGTATATGATTTTTTTCATTGCGAATTCTTCGATGAGAAATCGCAAAAATAGACGGAATATATTGCATAGATTCGACTGTGGAAAAAATGGACAATATAACCGAGAAGTCGCAATAAATCAAACGTTGTTTTTCAGAGACGACGATTACAAAGCAACGGAGCACGAAAATTTATAGCTACTATCAATTTTAATTTTTCAACGTACGAAATTTATAAGGTTTTCGACACTTTCGCCACGACGACGTCTCTAACGCGTTCCTAATACATCACGGAAAAAATATCAAAACACGCTTCGAGACGAGAAATTCATACGAGAAATTCAGACGAGAAATTTAGACGAGAAAACAAAACCGAAAAAAAATTCGAAAATAGACTTTCGTTCGTCTGGAATCGTGTCTTGTGACACGTGTTCTTGAGCATCTAGTCGACAGAGAAATGTCGAATTATCTAGGCGTTGAAGTCTCCTAAAATAAAATGCTCAGAAATATTTCAGCTAAATCGAGGAAATAAAATGGTTAAAATATGCATTTTCATTCATGTGGAAATAGTTGACTGAGGTTATATTTAAAGAAGAATGCAATTCGTAATCGACTAGAATCCAACCTGTTGAGTATCAACGTCAATTCATTAGCAAGAGTACGGTCACATGTATTATATTATGTGCTTCAAAAAGATTTATAAAATATATATATTTTCAATAAAATAATTCCAAAACACGTATTTCATTCATAGTCAATCTTATGCAGATTTTCCCGAGAAATCTCGTTTATATCCAGAGACGTCCCCGAAGGTTCGCGAAGGGTCGCGTTCCATTTGTTTTGCGGAGACTAATATCAAAATTGTCACATGGCCCGGTGCGTGCGGAGGATACAATAAGTGCGAAATATTCCACACACACACATATATACGAAAAAGAGTCCGAAAAAATAACAAAACGGGGAAAAAAAGGACGAATAAAGGGGAATAAAATAAAAAATATTGCACGGGGTGGATTCGAAGTTAACCGCGTATACGTGGGGGGCTCCCGCTGGGGTATCCCGGTGTTGTGACAGACAGTCGCTCGAGTTATTGTCCAAACAAAAAAAAACGGGGGTTTCACAGTAAATATACGATGTATCCTTCAAAATATATATACCAGAATGTTTATTTGTTAGTATTAAAATAGAAAAAAATACTTTAAAATGTCCAAAGTATCTAAAATGTGACAAATTT
Source organism: Cheumatopsyche charites (assembly GCA_024721215.1). Taxonomy (NCBI): domain Eukaryota; kingdom Metazoa; phylum Arthropoda; class Insecta; order Trichoptera; family Hydropsychidae; genus Cheumatopsyche; species Cheumatopsyche charites. The sequence continues at coordinate 13,005,397 of CM045578.1, forward strand.
GATGCTTAAATTTGAGGCATCTGGAAAAAATCTGTGAAGGTATGAAACTTATGTTTATTGCAGAATATTTTCTATTGATTTCGATTCTTCGATTCGATACGTTTTATGGATGTAGTATTAATATAAGATGGAGTTTTATTTTCATAAAAATACAGGTATGTCATTGCAACAATGATGTTTTTCATTAAGAGCGCTCGAACACAGAAATGAAATTGAACAAGTTGTGAGTATAAGTAAAATAGGCATAATAATTCTTTATTCGATTCAATAATATATGTAATCAAACTTTAATTCATGATCTTAATATAACTTAGCTGTACACATATAATACTAATATGACAGTAATTAAGTGTCAAAGCTCGAGTGTGTGTTAAAAAGCCCTGAAATACTCTCACAACTACTGCTCCTAATAATTTTCTTCCTACTTTTATCATCAACCCATTGAATATATCGACGCAGTTTTGAAGCGTTACATGCATACACAGTAACACATATAGTTATATGCTATTACTTAAATTCTCATTGATATTGCACATAATAATACTTCTACCAATTTTCTCAAACTTATCATAAAGTCCATCTTCTTACTCTTCCAAAACAAAAGAATCAGTTCAAATACGAAACAATCAACTAACATTTTAAAACAACCTAATAAAACGAGACTCGACTGTATTGAAAATAAGTACGTGTTTGCGGTAGGTTTTCTTGCGCCACCCTTTCGGTGTAAATTTGTACGAAGGTCGAGTACCTTCGGCTAAGTGGCCGCAACGTCTATGACAAACAAAACGGTCGTGTTGACAGATGATTTCGGGGACCACCCTTCGGGAGATTCGGGAGATTTCCTTTTGTCTTTATTTCATTTCGTTCTTTTTCGGCTATTTTTTCCCTTTGTTTTAAGGGCAGACGCACGAAAGTGTGTCTCGACTCTTGTTTCTTTTCATTCGGCGCAAAAAACGCGAAACGTTTCGACTATTTTTTTAAGCAGAAACGTCGAGTCTATCATAAGTTAAATATTATCATTTGTTCGTAACGAAATTTATGAATATTTGAATATTAAAATATAAGAAATATTTATATTATTTCTAATTTGTAACACAAAAATATAATATCAACTCAAGTAACGATAACTTGAAATTAGTCAGTCTTAATTTCTGAACCATCGATTTAATTTTATTTCAATGTATTCATAAAATTATATCTATAAGCGAATTTTCTATCTGATATATTTTTTTAAATATTTCTTGCAAAAGAAGTTCAAAACCGCAAATACGCACACGCCATAAGCATACGATTCGATTTCCTTTTTTTAAAGAAAAACGCTTTTTCCTCATGCGCGTATATCGTATCGAAGAAATGTTTGCCTATCAAGGAAACTCCGAAGAAACTCTATTGACATTAAAATATTTATTTGCTCGCCGTAAACGAAACGTATTAGCATAAGCCAACCGAGCGAATCGAAACATGTTCCCGATTTACTTTTCGATTATATATTAAAAGGAAGGAAAAAAATACATAGATGTGTTGAACTTGCGGATGAGAATCAACGAAAGTAACGTAGCGATTTGAAATCTGTTTACTATTCGAAAATAAATAGTAAAGCTAACGAAAAATAAAATAAAATTTATATTTAGTTATTTATAACTTACATCTGTTTGATTATATCTGAGGTGTTTTTTTGAATATTAGAAGAACTGAAGTTAAAATATTTGAATTTGCACAACTTTCTGCATTTGATACATATCAACGGTTTGATATTATTTATTTATTTATGTCTATATCTAGGTTTTTGCATATTATAAAATCTGGGAATTGAAACTTATCGGTAAATATCAGTAACTACCGGTAAATTATCGGCAATTAGACGTAAGTCGTTTCATTTACCGATTGATCGACTAATTAATATTGCAATCCTTATTGAAATCTTATCTTACTGAAATTTTCATTTTATTACACTGTAAAAAGTAAATCTTAATTCCCGCACTAACTTAAAATTTATCGGTCTTGAAAATCGAATTCCGTCGAAATTAAGTTGCTTAAAAATTATTTAAACGAGTTTAAACTGTATTTAAAATCAATAATAAAACGATTGTAATAAAATAAAAATATTAATTGAAATTTTAAATACAGTTTAAACTCGTTTAAATAATTTTTAAGTAACTTAATTTCGACGGAATTCGATTTTCAAGACCGATAAATTTTAAGTTAGTGCGGGAATTAAGATTTACTTTTTACAGTGTACCTATCATTCGATTTCATCATTCCAATCATAGGTACCAGTAAATATGTACATGTATCAAAACGACATACACACACTTTTTTCTACAAAACACGAATTAGTTCCTACAACTCATTTACTCAAGCACACTCAACAACCCTTCGCTAGCAAGTCTTAATCCCCACAAGCGTTTATTTATCACATACACACAGACAAACATACACACACAAAACTCTTCCAAGAGCTGTCAGACACAATATAAAAAATAAAACAACCCTTACACACACACACCCAATTTCGTCCACCTCCAATTTTATTCGAGCACTTCGCTTTTGGTATGCGTCTAGTGCAGGCGCCGGACACCTGCACCCTCGAGAAATTAAGGGGTCGAAAGGGGGCTTCACGCGTACGTAATTTCTATGAGCTTTCACACCGGAATCCACCCCATCCTCAGGTTAGGGCTTCCCTGGTGGATAAGGGAGGGTGTGACCTCCCGAGTGGCTTGCGAAGGGTTTTCGGACAAGTTCTGTACTATTTTGATGCAATAAAGTGATAAAATTGGGAATTGTTAGGTCGATGGTACTAAATAGTTAGGTTTTTATAAACTATAAAATTAGTTATTTTCTTCTGATGGGAATGAATTCAGTTTTATAATATACGATTTTCGTATGTGATTTTTGTCTGCTATGGGGTGCTAGATGTCGCCATTATCTTAAATAACAAACAAATCCTACAAAGCTGATTTTCTAAGACTCAAACGAATCATTGGGCCATTAATAAGCAACCTCGACCAATGAGAGGTTTGAAACTATTACTACCCAAAGTCTAATGATCCGGGATCAGAGTTGGGTTCTCTCAATACATAGCTTAACAGAGAATTACCTAAAATCACAAATGATAAGTAAAAATTTTTTTTTATATTTAGAAGAATCAAGGTCTGTTCGAACTGAAGATAATAACAAGTCAAATAAACAGTAATCAGCTCTATCAATAAGAACGTCCGAATTCCACGTGTTTCTACTAGAGTTGATGCTATCTTTTGTCTACTGTCCAATTGACTTGCCACTGTCTTTTTCAGTAAACTGTCACGGATAGACAAGATACTGAGAACTACTACCACTCGAATCCCAAAGATCCTCGAATAAGAGATTCAACTTCTCTCCACAACTTAATAAAAAACCACCTTTCACAAAACACCACACAGCAGATTTTTTAAGACTCGGACCATTAATAAGCAGTGAGGGATAGACAAGAGGTTTGAAAACCGCTGCCAGTCCGGAGTCCGGAGTCCGGAGATCCGGGATGGGGTTTGTGCGCATTTTCCCCGGAAAAGCCGGTCGTGCTGCGGAGGCCGATGCGACAAAAAAGCACGTCACGTCGGAGCCATGCGGCGCACATGTTCGCCGCAAAACGGTATCGCACTAAAGCGACTACACTTAAATATTCATGCGACTCCGTCTGTGCCCGGGAAAGATTCGCCCAATTGCCCGAAAAGGTTTTCCAACTCAAGATCAATTCGATTTTATTTTTATTTTTGCGAAATCAATGAAATTTAGAATCTATCAGTGGTCTTGATTTGTATTGGAATTGTGTATTGGAATGTTCTTCCTCATGCCTTAAAAATGTTTTTTTTTTTTTTTTTTTTTTTATTTTGCGCAAGAAATTGATGATATCCTATATTAAGCTTTATAACCATCTGTATAATTAAATATCAGTGTATATTTTTCTTAAATGAAAAAAAAGTTAACGAGTATCAAATCTGAATCATAATCAAGTAGCTGTACGTTTGAATCATTTTGTTATCTAAACTTGATTAATTCTCATTCAACTTTGATATGTATTCTGAATTAATAAAAAATATATTCATGAATAAAAAAATCCTTATCTAATTCAATATAATTAAATTTTGAGCTATGCTATGAAAGAAGATTAGCGTATGAATAAATGTGTAGAGGTAGCGTCAGACTAACAAAAAATCATTTGTAAAATATAATAATCAATCATTGCTTTAAAAAATTCGATTTCAAAATATAAATATGTACAAATTAAAATTGTTTTAATTATTATCTAGAATATAAAACTACGTTTCAACTGATAAAAAAATTGAACATTAAACAAACCTGCGCAGACTTTACCAAGAATATGATTTTAATGCAAACACTTTCGTAGACTTGATTTAATTCGTAAACAATTTAAAACTTCTCCGTCTCCCAAAATAGATCTCATAATTTATTACCCAACTTGTCCCTAAAAATAAAAATTTGCAAGTCCATCGACCGAAATACCCAACTTAGTACAAATACTCAAGATTCGACCGTCCCACATATCGGATGTAAATTCGGCATCAAACTTTCCGAATACGCAGAAAAAGGTACAAACGCACGGAAAAAAAAGTTTATATCGAATCTGATTGCGAATAAAAAAAAGAGACTTCAATAGAAACTCGAGACGGAACAAAATCCGAATCCGAAGAGCAATCGACTCGATCAAAATTGAATTTTAATTAAAAACCCGTAACTATTTCGCCGGAATCCTGAGCAAAGTAGACATTATGAAGTGTCGCGAGCACTTAACGAGCGCATCGCCGATCGGAAACGCTTCGATATTATTTCCTTTGGCCAAAAGCTATATAACTCGAAGATTAAATCGACATCCTCACTTCGGAGCAAAATCTCCAGAGATTTAAGAGAGAGCTTTGATTCGGCACTGTAATGAATTCGCTTTAAGCTCTCGAGCGATCAAAGCCGGGCCGCGGGTCTCAAAAGAAAGTTCCACGAGAGATTAATAACGGCTTTTTGATCCGCAAATCATTCGCGATGGGATATTTATCCCTTGATGAAAGTGTGATACAGGTATTTTGAGATTTTTCAATTCGAAGCGATCGAGCGAATTTTAAGTGCGCGCTGATTGTTTTTCGGCGGAAAAGCTTATTTCTGTTGATGAAGTTGAATCTCGATTTAATGAATCGAAATCGAAACATAATTATTGAGATTAAGATTGAGAATGATCAGGCCTGATTTTTCGATTGTCGGTTAGTAGTAAACATTTCATTGTAGCTGTCGAATCCAATAGAAAAAAGTTATGTTATGTTAAGTAATTCAACTTACGATTGAGATACCGATATAAATTCATATGAAGTAGTTAGTAAAATATTGATAAAATAGGTAAAAAAATGAAATATTTGATGTCAATGTAATCAAAATTTGACAAATTAATAAAAATTTAACTAACATAACATGATCCTTACTCTGTTCGATCACAATGTGATATCAATATAAGTTGTAATAATTATATGTGCAGGCAAAAGAAATTTCAATTTTAATTTTAATTGAATCATATTTTTATTATCCTTATCTTAATAAGTAAAATATTTTAATAAATCGTATTTTAAAGAAACAAGTGTACTTCACTTTAAAAGGAAATGAAAATTCTCAACTACGTATTATGAGAAAAATTCTCGTAAGATTTCAACTAGAAAATTTCAATTTCATAGAATGCAGTAAATTTGCAATCATGAAATGCAAATTACCGAAAACAATCTGAATAATCTGCAGCTCAAAATAGTCTAAAATATAATATAATAAAATTTATGTCTTTACTTAGTTCGAATTACGCGCAATTAAGTCAGGCTGTAAATTATTATCGAACATCTTTCCGGGGCACGAGCTAACGAAAAAAAAAGACTTTTGTTGGTGCAAAGGTTTATAACAGATTAGTCGAAGGGCTCGAATGATAAAGCTTGTTTGTTAAAAAAAAGTTTTCATGAATAATGGGCGAAAAAGTTGAAGGAGTCTGTGCGTAAAATGAACGAGGTCTGCTCGAATAATCGCCGCGAAAACATACGTTTTGAAAGCCTTTAAACTTTCAGAAGTTTCGAAGGGTTTCATATAAAAATTAGCTGTTGTGACCCTCAATTATAATTTGTTAATACTTGTGATAATATAAAAATCATTTTATATGTACACATCATTCGAAAAAATTTGATTACGATCGGATGAATCGTTCAAGACAAAATATTACAAAAATAGACGAACAAATAATAATAATTTCAATATAAATTATATAGATATAAAATGCATAATAATTTATCGCATAATAAAACGCATCGGTACAAGATCGCTTTATCTTCGGAACGATGTGCAGATGCGATGTAAAAATGGGTAACAAGGACGAAACCGGGTCATAAAACAAATGGCAGTTCATAAATCCGAACAGTACATTTAATGATCTTGTGCGTATGTTTGTTTATGTGGGTGAAGATCTGCTTGTATTTATTATAAGCAAAGTTTAACCAGAGTTGGCCCTCGGCGAGGAAAAATTGGGTTGGCTCAAGAAAAACAACAGCGCGGAAAATCTCATGAATGTTAAATTAACTGCAGGACTGAAAGGAAACTAGTTCGATTTCCTCGTGTGTTGAAATAGTTATATTGAAAGGTACACACGTATTTTCAAGGAAAGTTTTATATTTATACAGAATTCAGAAGTGTATTTTAATATTAAACGCAGGTATCTGACTTTGCATAGAACGAAGATATTTACATTTGATTAAATTCCTAGAAAATTCTAGGAATTGAGTAAATATTACAAAAATATATAAAAAGTTATTGAAATTAATAAAGCAAATATTAAAAATGCTTTTGAATTGTAAACGTGATTAAATTGTGTGATATTTGGTATACATATTTTCATTACAAATACGAAATAAATCAAATAGTAATTATATATAGATGGAAAGCGTTAAATCGAGAGAAAACAGTCGCAAGATGATAATGAAGCTGAAGGATTTTCCATTCGTAGAAACGAATTGACTCACTAATGAAAAGGCTTAATAAAACGTCGATTTTCAGGAAAACGCTTCTTGATACGTTCGTTGGCTGTTGAAAGAAGATAATTTTCATTGGAATCGAACGCGCAAAATTAAACTTTCATCTTAACGTGAAACTTCATTGACTTCTTAATTTTTTCTGAGAAAAGTTCTCTAATATTCAATGATTCGAATAATATATTTTTTTATTTAAAAGAAAAATCAATCTCATTGATAATATAATGGATTATATGAAATCTCAATTATTAAAATTTAAGAATAAACGAATCAACCAGTTCCCAACAACGGGAATCGAAATTGCAATATAAGCAATATTAAGACGCCTTCGAGTTATTTTTGTCAAAAAAATTCAATAAACTTCGAGAAATGCAGCATTATCCGAGTGGTCAGAATTCAAAAGAGAAAAATTGTCCGAAGAAGGCAATATCGACTCTTATTGCACAAAGAAAATTTATTTTTAATATCAAAACTTTATAGTAGATCGATGCAACTGATTATTTAGAGTGCGTTTCAGGTTTCATAAAAATATCGCTTCACAGCGAAGTGGAAGTTAAGTTTTAAAACGTGTGTTAAGAATATTTTATTACTCAATCTCTATCCAACGTAACAAAGGTAACATTGTAGAATAATTTCAAAGGAAAATGCAGGAGAGAAGTTTTCGAAAATTATGATGCAGTTAGTTGGAACTTGGGGAAGATTATGTGAAAAATTTTCACATCGAATCACATGCAATCTAAAACTGCATAAAAGAAACACATAGTTTGATCGAGATAAAAGAAACTTAAAAAAAATATTTTTAATAATATATGAGCCTTTCAGTGTGCAGATTGATTATATCCATAAGTAAATGATGCGTTTATTTATCCATAAATGATAAAACACGTATGATGCGTTTATCGAAATTCCTTGCATTATTTCATTTATCCGTATTTATCAACATACCAATTTCATTTATAATAAGCAACGAATATGGTCACGTCGCACTAGTGTACAGAAATAATTAAATTGATTTTGAAATATATGATTTATAATTCAATGGTCAAATAAATGTCATTTACTTTTTTTTAGGAATTATATTTCACACATTAAAAGTCACGACTATACCATTACATTGACATTCAAACACATTTTTTTCAAATTAAATTAATCTATTAATGCATTGACCAGCTCATATCTATACATATGATAAAAATCAAGCACGTTCACAACGAAAAATTTGGTCATACAATCGCCGATTTTTCAAAAATTTTCTCAAAAGTAAAACCCCATCCATTCCAAGACAGACTAAAAATGGAGCAAATACAGAAGAAAACTAAGCATTTTCACCACTATGCGGGTTCGAATTTAATTTTTTCAACACCCACACATTTCCAACGTACGTCTGGCCGAACTTCCGCATGCGGTCCTCCACAGTGCAGATCCGTATCCGGAAGATTTATGCGATTTCCGCAGGCCGTTCTAACAGTTGTTGCACACTCGCCATATTGCACGAAGCGCAATACGTAGGAGGCGTCGATGGTCGACTCGAATATGCATTTTTTTTTTACGTTTTTGGATTTTATTCTCGTTTATTTCGTTCCGTTTTGAATTATTGCCGTGTGATTTATGTGGGTTATGAATATTTTTGAGGTTGTGATATGATTCGATCGGGGTTTTAGTTTGTTTGAAGGATTTTTTTCAAATTTAGTTTCATTTGTTTATATGATTTTATATTGTTCTTATTTTATATATTCGTTTGTTAGTAGTGAAGATCAGCTAGAGGCTAGAATCGATAGTAAAAGAGCTGCATATGAAGATATTATCTAACTTAAGTGAAGAAATAGCTAAGAGAAATTATAGTGAGCATCATAAGAGTAGATAACCCTTGTTGCTTATAAATATCAAAATTATTTACAATAAGCAAATTTTCATATCAAAGGAAATAAATAATTGAATATCTACATAAATTAGAAAAAAACTAGAAAGATGATCACATTGAGTTCGACACAGACTACTACTTCCCAATTCTATAACTTTAAAATACATAATACATAAAACATTTCCCAATGTGAAATTTTATATCTGATATTGATATAACTGATATTCGATCGAAGCGAAAGTGAAAATTAATTGCAAATTGAAATCGATTCGTTATGAAATCGTATTTATCGAAACGGTCTTAGCGGAGGCATAAAACACGAAACTTTACGCGATAATTTAAATCGAAGTTTGAACGAATCGTAATGAACGAGATTATTACCTAATTATGTACGCTCGAAATTAAGTTCGGAATCGGGAATTAAAACTTTGAGCAATTTTCTTTATATCCGACGCGAATTGCGAACGAACCCTTTTGCGGAATTGTAAAACGAGCACAAAAGTGCAGTTAAATTCAAAAACACTAATGCCGCAGCGTTTAACTGGAAAACAGGTAAAAAGTGCATTTAAGCAAAAGAGGAAAAATGGTTAAAAAAAAGCTGATTAAACGTATAAAACTTTGCTAACATGTACGTGTTTTAAAGAACGCTCTATGAGTTAAACCATAATGTAACGCGAGTACCTACAAAAACTTTTAATTGAAGTTCATAAGTCAGAAAATAGTTGTGACTTAAATAGTTCAATAAAATTATGAAAAAGAAGTTTATTTTTTTCATCTGAAGATATTTTTTCATGGGTACGTATTTAGACACTGGATAGAGGTTTCATTGTATTGTACATTGCATTATAGCAACAAATCATTCAAAGAAAACAAACATAAACAAATTTCTACCATAATCACATAACAACTAGTCTAAAACCTATTCTAAAACCTAAAAAACAAACTCAAAAAAAAAATCTAACACCATTAAAAAAACCGTCCTTTGAAAAATAGTGCCACCATCGTCGCCTAACGCTCTGAGCAGAGGGCGAAAGGCCGGTAACGGAATTAAAAAAGTTTGCAATTCAAATTAAATTGGCGAGGGGGTCTTACCCCGAGGGTAGCAGTAGACTATGACAGCAGCAGCTTCAGCATCAGCATCAGCTGAGGACTTCTGCTTTTGGACACTGGGAAGATTGTGGGGGTGTGCTAATGTAATTGGCCGCTCTGCGAACGATGAACGATATGTCCGCTCGGCAGATTGTCGACTCCCTCTGTTCTCGAGTACCGAATAAAATTTGAATAAAGGTACCGAAAGATGGTCGTTTTGGGCTTGTGATGGTGGAAAAAATGAAGTTTTTCCATGTTGTAATTCGGGGTTTTACTTGTTTGCTTTGAAATGCGGTCGAAGCGTTTGGTTTGCGCGAGGAAAAATTTCGATATGTTTATTTTTCATTTGGAATAAAATTGAAAATTTTCGTTGAATGGATGCTTTTGATTCGATTAAATAAATACTATTTTCAAATATTGGAAGAAAAATTTGGTACATTAGAACTAAAATTCTTTTAATTTGTTTCAATATTGGAAATTATATCCGTAATTTTTGAAATTAGTTACTTACTCGATTTATATTATGGATTATATTGTAACACAAAATGATTAAAATTTTATATTTAGAATAAAGTCCTTGATGAAATAAACTAACCAAACGTTATCGTTTAATTCATTATTAAAATAAAAGTACGTGTATATTATCATATAATTAACTATACAATTGTTTGGTAATAATTTGTTTTATAAATCAACACTATCATTCGAAAAAAATCTTATTTAATTAACATTTAAAAAAAAAGCGAATGCGAATCTCATTTATACATCTCTTCATTACCGACCCGAAAACACTTTCACTTTGAATAATCGAAAATTAAGATAAGAAACTTTCCGAATTTTCAGATAATCCCGAAACGGCGAGCGGAAGAAAAAATACATCCGACTGACTGATTATACAGCGGAGATATCTTCGCTATGTAAAGCGGAAACGGATAATAACTACTTAAAAACCAATTTTTCGTCTCTGAGATAAGCGCCACTGTTTTCCCCCTTTCCCTTTAAATCGGCGAATGGGGAAAGTGTTTCGGGAAAACACTTTTATTCCCGCGTAAAACGGGGACGGGTTCAAATTTTAAAATTGGGCGAGTTTCGTTTGTGTTTCCGTCACGTTTCCGAAGAAGAAACCGAAGGCCTCGAGGCCCAGGAAACGTTTCGGTAATTTATCAACAATTTGCAGTTTGACCCCTTTTTCAGTTTTCGGATGTTCAAATCGTCCTTTCGACTTCGTTAATTGCTTTCAGTTTCCGAATCGATAAACGTATGCCTAATTGCGACCGACTAATTCATTTCATTCAAATATCTCCATTTCGAGCTTAGATAAATAAGGTAAAAACGATTAGATGCAGAACATTTTCCAAAGTGCAAAGAAAATTTTCTTCAGAAAAAATTTGTTCCTGAATAATTAGAAAATTGCTCCGCTTAGTTTATTGACGTCTTTAATATGAAAATTGGCGAATGTGAACTCTGGCCATTTTCAGTCTCCACAAAAAGGACGAATCCACGATAATGGGACAGAAACGTAAAAATCCCCATTCGGAATAATTAGCGGCGACAAAATGTGGCAATTAGTGCTTCTCCTAGGGGAACGGTACTTTTATTTTTTCACATTTTTGTTGAATTCTTTTTTTTAATTCGAAAAGTTTCGTTTCAATTTCGAACCAGAAGAACAAGATTCGACCGAGAGAGTCGGAAGAGAAATGTTATAATTAAAGGACGCTCGGCTCTCCTTTTTATTACGATTATTATCATTATAAGGAATCATAACACAGACAGTTGAAAAGAAGCCGTAAAAATCCGACGCCTGCGTAAAAGTTGAATATTCATTAAATATGATATAACTGGAGAAGGTTTTTAACGCTAAACTTGAATTTCTTAAAGAAAAACTCATGTTCGTATATATGTATGTATATTTAATATATTATACGAAAATAATTATTTGAATGTCTTTATTCAGTGCTCTTTTGATTCAAAAAATTGGGTCAATAAGCTATATTTTTGTACAAATAATATATAATATTTTAAAAGTTGATAAACTTTAGATTAATACTAATTTTTAGTCAAAGTTGTAAGTGTTGCTGAAAAATTATCTTTTCAGATTTTATATATCGAAAACTTCAGGTATAACGCTAACTCTTCTCGAATTATTATTACGAGTGCTCAGCTTATACAAAAAGGGAATGAATGATTCGAGTTTGGTGAAAAATAAGATTAATATTAAAACTAAAGCTAACCAGCGCCGAAAGCACTTCAAACGGAAATTAACTGTGAAGTCTCGGCCGGAACAAATTTAATATAAAATGTTTCAGTTTTCGCTTTCCTTCCATTTTATATATCCTTCGATTTCGCTGGATCGCTTTTTAGACCAGGCTCGATATTATTAACCTGAGAACGGAAACGAAGAGTGGACTGAAGAACGCTCTTGATATTTCCGTCCGAGGGAATAAAAGCCGTGAAGAAATATAAAGAGGAAAAAAATGGAAATAAAAACAACGGAAAATTTCTAAACAAAACGGGGGAAAATCGAGCTTTTCATTACGGACTTTCAGCGATCGTTTGAACGGTTTCGTTTTTTGTATTAAAACGCGAATCGAGAATAGCGTTTTCGCGTACATATTATATTTACAGTGGATGTGTGTGAGAATTTGTTTGTTATGTAAATTTAGTGAAAGAATGAAAAATTACAGCGACAAGTGGATCCTATGTTTGGACGTCGCGTGAAAATATGTGGTAACATGCGAGAGCGAAAATGTTTCAGACTATTCGAATTAATTTCGTTCTGAAAAAAACAGAATTTTGATTGTACACGTGTCAAAATATTTTTTATTCAACACATGTGTGCAAAAGATTATTTTTCATGTAAAATTTTGTGACCCGTTGCCGCTCGTAATTCTATCAACTTTCAGTTGTTCATTTGTAATTAGCAAATACATACTAATTTTTCGAAATTAAAAACTTCTGTCGAAAGGTTTAAATGAGAATTAAGCACAGAAAGGTACTTGAATATTATTTTTCTGTTTCTATTTAATCACATATAGAAATAAAGATTTTCCTAAAAGCCTTTTGAATTCGGATCATTGAAAAGTATTTACGAGCCAATCGTTCTTTACGCCGTTTTTCCAGTTCTTACTAGTGAATTATGCCTATTTAATTCCGTATGAATTTCGCATTACACATTCTTAATTCTTCGCGAAAATATTGGACGTTTACGAGGACAACGTGACTAATCGACCGAATAAATTTCGTCGGATATTCGCGGAAAATATATATCGCTTTTTCACGTGAACGTACGTCGCTTAAGCATTCGAAGGAACTTGAAATAAAAAAGTCACCATAAATTAAAGACGACGAAAAATTGCTTTTTTAGAAAGAGAGAGTTAACAAATTGCCAAAATTTGGCTTTTATTTTTTAACGATTGCATATGAAAACTTTGACACGATCAATCATCATCGTCTAACAAAGAGAAATAACGAAGAAACACTAGACGTTTCTTTTAATTTTGAAACTAGCCATACGGATTTGACTGGATAATAAATGGATTATGAAAATCTCGAGTGCTATTTGCTTAATTCTCAGAAATTATATTGTATTTAGCTGTGCGCGAGTTGTTAGCAATTTGTATCGGAACCCCTTTGTTAGAGATTTAATCAGAAATAACGAGTGTCCTTGCAGTGAAATATAATAAAGGCTTACCCGGAAAAATCGCGGATTTTGCATCGATTTACAGATGTCAAAAAATCACTCCCAATCATGTTCGATTTTTTTACCTGAAACAAAAGAAAAAAGAATTAACAAATTTGAATATATTTAAATATATTATATTAAAGTTGAACTTTAAACAGATGTACTAAAAATTCAAAAAAATTAAATATTTAAATATTTCTTGTAAGTATTGAGTTCGAAGTTCAAGGTTTTTCTGTACATACTTGCACAATTATTTTTTTTACAGAAATGAGTGATTTATTCAAAGCAATTTTTCTTTGAAATATCCGAGTGTATTGTATTCGAAAGTACTTTAAGGAAGCAATTAAAGGAACATTATTAAATACGGTATTTTTTTACAAATCCCGTTGTTAATGAACTGCTGAAATCTTGCGAGCTTTTCGGCAATTTCATTCTTTTAATTTATTTTCGCAAACTTTGTTATTTTTTTACAAGTACACAAACCTTATCCGTTGTTTGTCCGGAGGCGTTCCGCATTTTTTCGATAAAATACCGCTTCAGAAAAATTTTCAAAGCCATCGAAAAATAAAATAACACACAGAACAAACGCGTCAGCTACATGCCGGAAGAATTTTTCAATAAACACGAAATAGTTGCTCTCACAGACGAAAAATTTGAACCAGACATTCGGTTCAATTAACGTCTCCGGAGAGAGGTTCAAATTTAACTGGAACCGACGATAATATTCGTATCACGAATGCGCCAGTTACAAGGCGAGAATTTTTAATTCAACCGAAAATTTCTTCTCGAAAGGGCCACAATAAAAGTCCACAGATACATTTACAAATCTAAATATATATTTTTTGTATATTTGTCTGTTGATTTTTACTATATGTATATTTTTTAAACCGTTTATTCGATCGCAATCAAATAATTCAAAGATCATCAAAAAGGTTACTGTATCATTACAATAAAAAAAAATAATGCGATACAGAGAGTTAACTTGATGTTATATTTAATGCTTCATATAAATTCAAATTAATAATTGTTTTGATAAAAAAATTATATGCTTCTAGAACTCGATTATTCATTCATATTGAGGCCAATTTAAGTTACACATAGCTCTACATTCGTAATGATTTCAAGCAATATTAGATACAAATCAAAATTGAAACTATTTATTATTTCGTAAGTTCACAATCAACTTAAAATTTATAGAATCTCATTCAACAGCACATAACATCAGCTAGAACAAAATAAAAATTCGAATCGAAAATCTTGTAAAATTCAAGGCAATAACTACAAATCGATTCCCAGTTTTACAGCCAAAGTCGTTTAATAAAAACCGAAATAAAGACGAAAGATGAACGAGAACAGTCAGAGATGTGATCGGATTTAGCTTCGTCCATAAAACAAATGGATAGTCGATTCACATTTTTCGTAAACCGGGTGTATTTAGTGCGGGGCAATAAATATGTGAAACGTCGTGTAAACGCGCGTTTTTCAGAGGAGCTTTCTATGGCTGTTTTATGGAAATCCGGAAAATCGAGTTATAAAATCGAACGTAAAATATCATAATGCGGATGTACGTGTCGTTGATGTCCTCTATCGTTTTAGATCATTTCGATATTGGTTTTGTTTTCGGAGAATTATTTTTTCATGATGATGCTTGCAAGGGGATGGTTGAATTTTTAAAAGCTGCGAGAGGAAATTGGGGTTTTTAATGTTACGATTATGATTTTGCTGCATAAGAATAATTAGGTTGAATTTTGTATTATGATAAGTTCGATGCGGGAAAAATACTTTTGAATTAATATTTTGTACAGTTCTATGTTTAATATGCGTTTCGTTTTAAGTTTAATTATTGCCTACACTAAATACGTGCTTGTAATGTGGAATATTGTTTATGAATATTAACTTTGAAAACAAGTATTTTACTAACATTCTAATAAGTATAATAACAATTAATATTCTGCTCTAGTATGAAATTGAATGCTGAAAATTTAACAAGACTTCAGTTGTATCAATAAATTCTAACAACAAGATCTAAACAAATAAAAAAGATCTAGCTCAATTATTTTATGAGTTTCTTTATTTCTACTAAACTCTATATTTTATCATACGCATACGATATTTTAATACGAAACTACACTCAAAACTTAAAATCAACAACTCAGCTCATACTTAACGAAGTTAACGAACGACAAGCGAAACCTTGAAGAGCGATTACCGATTTTCAACAGTACTTAGTAACGCCTTTCCTTCGAGATCGACATCCTTAAAAGGGCGTAACCAGACGTCGAAATCGATCAGGACTTCACGCATTTCACAGAGAAGTGAATACACCTCTGGAATTAAAAGGAAACTCTCTAATTGGCCATCTTCAGCGAAATTAAGAGTCGGAAGGAGTGCTGCAAGCCTGAAAAAATGCAAATGAAGCACACGCAATTAGCAGCCTTTGTCAGTGGGGTGGCTAATTTATTATTTGGAGCACAGTATCCTTCGTGCAAAAGTTGCATTTTGTGTAGGGAAGAGTTTTGCTGAATCGAGTTTTGATTATTGGTGAATTGAGTTTTGTCTGTTAGTTGATATATCGATATTATCTAGTAACAGTAGGCTAGTGATTTGTTAGATCAATTGGGTGTAATGTGGTTTTTTGATTTGGAAACCTACTGTTGGTTGATGGTATCGATATGCTTTATGTTGATTTATTTCTAAAAATAAATGTCGAAAGTTAAATGTAATATTAAATAAAGATTCAGTTATTATACAATATTTATGAAGATGACCTTAACCTAAGATTTTTCGATACTAATGAAAAAATATACGTAAAAATGTAAGCTTCGAGTTACACGACGTCAAATTGATTACAAAAAAGTTTAGTATCATGTCGTACTCTATTTGAATACAATTAAAGTCAGGCTAAATTCAAAACTTTTCAACATCCGTAATACTTTGTAGCTTTATAATGTGATGCACTTTTTAAAAGTTTTAAGAAATGCAGATGACAAATTTAATACATTAGGGTTGTCAAACTAAATATTTAGAATGGGTCAGAAAAATTAAATCTGTAAGAGCAACCTCATGAGAATTTTCACAAATATAATTCAAATTAAAATGGAATGCTATTTTTATGACAAAAAAACATTTTTATATTCCTTTCGGGAGAAACCATTAAAATTTAACAAAATATGCTTTTGCGACATTCTGTATTTGCGTACGTATAATATTGTACGTACGCGACGAAAGAAGGCATTGAATATTAAAACGGCGCGAAGGCAGTACATAAAAGTTGTTAGTCCTCCCCTCGGTTGCCGAAAAAACAGATTGTCATCTTTTGAATATTTAAAACTTTTTCGATAAACAACGAGACGACGACAACGCGACGATCCGAACGTGTCAACCCTCGTAACGTTGCTGCGGCTTCTCATGTTCAAAACACTTTTATGGACGAGCTTAATATTGTCATATTCCGCTAACAAACTCAGCTGAAAGTCGGTTTTACATTTGTATAATATATAATGTTAAAAATATAAAATAATTCATTGTAATTGATAAAGAAATCTTTCTAGATGTGCACACAACTCTGAAAAGTTTGAACTATTGGAAAGAACATACCTATGTATATGACAGACACAAACTTTCAATTAAATATACATATATATAGATAGATGAAGTCTAAATGTATCTCTAGGAATAAGCCACTCCTTATCAAAAATAATCATGGTAAAGGAATCGCTAAAAGCAGAGACCTAAGTTCTTCTAAGTCATACTGCCTTCTACAGCCAGAACTGTAGAGACAAGGAAAATATGTATAAATGGATAAAAATTATAATTCATCAACGGTGTTGAATTGGATGTTTTATATAAAAAGATTCTAGTCTGAGTGTATTATACAACAATCAATTAAAATCAATCTATAGATTCGCATACGGATTCATTAATTAACAAATTCCCTTTGAAGAGCCTTTCAAAGGCTGCGAATCGATTCGAACCATCATGCACAGACGGATCGATATTCCGAATCTAACCCAATTTAAAATTCCAATTATGCACAAGAAACAGCACTCGTTTTTATCCTTGAAAATAAAACAGAGTAAAATTGTTAAAAACGGTCTCGATTCACGCGTAATCGAATTTGTATCGCCTCACGGAATTAAACCGGTCAAAACCTTCGGGAGGCCATTAATAATCTTTGTTGACTCTTCCCCTTTTTTTTAATTACACGAATGCAAACGATGGCCACCGTATTTCATTAAAGACTCGTGTTTGCTCCCGACCGTGTTTAGTACGTTGAATAAATATTCTGCGTAGGGTGACCAATTCGTTCGGTCGAATATTCGAGTTGACGCAAATAAAATTTGAAATAAGACGTCTAATTTTAAAATTATCGTTTTAAGCGTTGTCAAATTCTATTGTTTTTCACTGTTGATATGAATGAAAATTGAAAAATTGATCCTTATTTAAAAATAACATACATTGGTTGATGTTTAAAAGTTCAATTGCATACGTTCTCGTGGGATTTGTTGAAAATTGAATGTTAACTGTTTTCAAATATAAATTAAAGGGATAAGATATAATTAAGTTAAGTGTTAGTGACTAAGTTCAGATAGTAACAGTTAGGTTTACAGAATAGAATGGAATGCTTGTGACAAGTGAAATTGTAAGGTTCGCTTTGAAATGTGTGCAAATATAATGATGTAAATTACAGAAATATGGTTCATATAAGCAAAATAGTAAGATCAAGAATACTTTGACCAGTTTAAAACGAAAATAAAATAATAAACTAAATGAAATATCACATTTAAATATAAATATTGTCTTGAGAAATTAAGGAAGTGCATGTTGATGACACTTTTAGATTATTCTGTATTCATCAGTCTAGATAAAAGATAAGTATTAATGAAAATATATGAAAGCTATAAAAAATCTGAAATTTTAGGCATCCTAATAATTAATGTAGAACGGTGATCGTTTCAGTCTCTTGTATATTGATTGAGCCGTAATCCTTTTATCTCGGAGATCTCACCACTGGCTTTGTTACCAATTATAATTATCGTTCCGAGGCGTGGGAGGCTTTTATGTCCGTCTAGCTTTTATTTTTTGAGTTTCAGGTTCAAATTGCTGTGGGAATTGCGGTCGCTTTAAACGACGTAGCAACGGATTTGTAGCGTTCGTTTTAAAAGGTGAAACTTTCGACGGTGGCTTTTCAAACTACACACACATAGTTGCATTTCGGTCGTTTTAGCCGATTTTACACCTGAACGTTTCGTATTTGCTGTGAGTATAGTTCGACTCATAAGCTTCGACAGATTTAAGTTTGCCAAAGAGCATTGCGGTGCTAAAGGACAATTTTTGTTGAAATGTATTGAATTTGGTCTAACTTAAACCAATAACAATTAAATATGCTATGGAATTTATTTTGTAGATTTTTTTATATTTGATTACATGGACGTTTTGAAAATCTAAGGCGATTGTTAGTATGTGAACAAATTTGAAGTGAAATATGATGCATACCACGAGCTACCTTAACGTGTGAGATTGTAAAATTTTATGTTTAATATTCGCTGGAAGTGCAATTTGAATTTTTCAGAATGCTTCCGTTACGGTATATTGAAAATAAATACTAGACGTTGCATGGAAATTTTTGTTCAGAATCGAGCTCTAAAGTTTTGATTGGATTTCTAAACGTATAAAAATTTTATTACAACCATACAGATTGTGAACGAAAGAAGTTTGGAAAAGTTGAAAATAACGATAATTGGAATGCGACGAAAATAAAAAGAGCTTCACCATTATAAAAACAATAACGATAACCCGATCGAACTTCTCCCAGTCTATTAACAGATCCTTTGAAATCTCGTATCGTCCATTTTAACGAAACTTAGTAGAAATACAGTATTAGTGGGTCGGTTTGAAAAAAAAAACTACAACAGATCCCGTTACACTAACGACTCGGATCAATTAACAATCGCTTCATCTAAAACAGTACACGTGTAAAGCGTGAAATCTCACAAATAATCAGAACAACGCCCACACGAAATTGAATTGACCCTCGAGTTCCCATGGAATTCTGTTCGGTTTTCGTATCCCGTGACAAAAGTCCATTAGCTACCGTTTTCCTTAATCAAACACCGTAAATATTTCACCGAGAGTGGCCTTTTCGTAATGATGTCTTAACACCTCGACTGTTAAGTCGTCGACGATTTCGAGTTTGAGTCGTTTTCGTGTGCTTTTACCATTTTTACCGCTTACAGGACCACTTTATGGCTATCCAGAGACGAATAAATGGTTCTCTGAAAAAATGTAAGGTGTTAAAGTTTCAGGTGATGTTTGAATTTTTACAGCCTTGATGTAATATATTCCATTATACTTGATGTGAAAATAATATTATGATGTCAATAAAGAAAATTTTTAGTGCGATTTTTAGAATGTTTTTGACTCCATCTTGAAATGAAAAATTAAGTCTGTAAATGTAAGGTTCGATTCGCATGGGATTAAATATATAAGTGTTTATTACATAAATCGGAAAAAATCGAATGAACGTTCTGAATGTGAGAGAGTTCGAAAAATTTCCAGGAGTTTAATAACGAGCACAACTTTGGTCTCGATTTTTATAGTGACACTGCAAAAATCTCGCGTGAAAAACGCGCTCTATTTAAAAGTTCATTAATTATTTCAGACCGCTTCGAAAAACAAAAAAACGCACCTCTGACAAATTGGGTCGAATTCATACGCTTCTATTTTTTTCTTCGCCAAGGGGTCAAAACGTAAGAGGAGCGATTCTCACCGGCCAATAACGAGGGGTCACCCTTAATTAGGACAACGGTGACAAATTTCGGTCATTTAATACGAGTCGTTCGAAGATGAGAATTTCACGGACGAGACAAGAATTTTCCCAAAAATGTTAGAATTCGAAGAATTCATTTAAGCTTCTCGAAAGGTATTCGATATAGATAAATATGAAAAAAGATTTTTCACTTTTTCACAATTTTCAAATCAGATCAATTTGTTCTACTCATGATCAATTTTATCATTTTATCAAAGATTTAATGTGTTTTCATAAAGGAAAAATAGTCGAGTTACTGTCGCACTATTTTGTTGCTGCGCTTCTTTGTCGGCGCTCCATTGGAACACGCTTATTTGATTCCTTATCCATAAATTATATATATATTTGTGCATATGTAGATAGTTTGTTCAAGACATGATTCGAAACTCGGCTGACTACATTAGCGAGATACGTTTGTTCACAGTTTAGGAAATATACAACGTTTCGTGCATTGTGTATCTTCGCAACGTGTGATCTACGAAACAACGTTTCAGATTTTCATTCAGCTCATAATGCGCTGAACAATTTGCATCAAAGTTTACGAAACCGTATATTCGGACGAAAGTTCCCTCAACGGAAACTCGCTTGTTAACAAAACTTGCCCAAGAAACTTCTAAATATCTAGACGTTTCGTTAATTTTGTTCTAGCGCGCGAACAAGAGCTCCCCTCTAACATTGAAAACATCATAATAGCGAAGTAGAAAATTACATCTGAATTACGAGACGAGGAAAATTCGATAACGCTTCCGAAACGAGGTTCTTCTTCGGGACATCAACGTCTAAGATTACTCGCTGAAATGGACACACGATATAAAGGGTCGCATTATATATAAAATTTTATATCGCAAAGACAAAAACCCGACTCACATTCAGACAACAGATAGAAATCATAACGTAATGTGCAAAAGTGTTCTAATGGGCCGACCTTATGGCGGGCTGCGAAAATATTTCAAAAAAATAACCGTAGAGTGTATCGCGTGTTCTCGGATATAAAAAGGGCGGGAAAAATAAAAGTTTTTTCTTCACTTTGGGGGGTGAAAACGAATTTATGTATTGTGCGTACGCAAGAAGCTGAGCGTCGCAAATTGACCGCGAAGGTCGCGAAAGCGTCTCTCGCTCGAATATAAAGCCTCTTTTTTGTGTCGGAAAAATGTTTTTTTTTGTACAAAGAATGTTAATCTTGAGAGTGTGAATGTGTAAAATGATATGATCGTTGTGAAAATTGCGATGTTGGATGTTTTAAGGTATAGCGATAGAGATGTTATCATTTTTGTGTTGGAAATTTACTATGTGAGATATTGAATATCGAGATTGAATTTGAATCTTTATTATGATTTATATTGAATTAATTGAATTATTATTTAAATAAGTATACTTTTAAAGAATATCTTAATTGAAAATTGAAGCATTTGTATAGATAAGTGCAACAGCTCATTTACATTCAATCTTATTATTTATCTTTATATTGATTACCAACAAATCAATTTGTTTAGTTTCACTATATCTATTTATCGATAACTATTTCATCCAAAACTCAATAATTCATTTCGAACATTAGGAAAACCCATTTCATCCGGAACAAATCGCCACACAGCCGATCGAATCAAAAATCAAACAACACAAAATCACGAATCGTATGACATTCACCACCTAATGTCACAACTCGAAAGGCTCGACAAAACCCAACAATCGGCTTTGATCCGATCGATCGAATATACTCTTAATGCCGGCATTACGAATTCGACACGGCCGACTTTAACACAAATTGAAAACATATGTAATGTCGAGAGCTTTACATGCAGACTGTGCCTAAGCATTGATCACCCGAGAAGCCATACCACACGCTCTCGAAGGCGAAGCTCGGATTAAACTTATTCGATTATCAACGGTGGACGATTATCCTCGCGCACGCCTGATTATATAAAGCCTTCGGGAAAGGTCGAAAATTTATCTGCGGCGCACAATCAACGTTTTGACTTTAGAAAGTCGGGAAAACGAAAACCGACATTAAATGAATTTGTAGAACTATTTGGGTGAGGTTTACTTAGTCGTATCGCATGGATATTGAGGATATTACGAGTGTAAGTCCCTAATTGATCCCATTATTTGTATGTATATTTGAGTCGGTCATGGCTTCTATGTGGTTGATTTTGTTTTAACAATCTTCATAAGTAGTTTCATTTATATTTTCTAACATATGTTTACAAGCTATTCCAGGAGCAAATTATTAGTATAATCACATATTTTTATCAAAAGTTTTCTAGCATTCACAAAATTGATTACATTCGAGGTCCCCAAAGACTGCAGACTTTCTATTGACACATATTTTAGTAAGGCACTTTTTTGGAATGAAATTGTAATCATTATAATGTGTGCATTTACATTCATCTCGAAATTGATTAAGGATTCCGACTAAACTATCGGCCGATAGAAAATTAGCAGTCTGCGAGGACTCTTACAATTAACGAAATTATATTAAATATAATAATTTCTCACATACCTCGAGTATTTATTAGTTTTATAACATTTATGTTATATATTAGTTTGTTATTAGAAAGGGGTTTTACTTAAACGACAACGATATAATTCATAATCAGCTCGGTCACGCTTGTCGGGCGATATTTCATACGAATGAACGAATTTCGTATACTTGAACTTGGAAATGTCTATTTCATTTTTTTGTGTGATAAAATATTGCTCTTTTAACCGATGGCATGTTTTCACTTTGTCATTATCGAATCGCATTTGCATACTCGACGTTTTCGGTCGCTTCTTCGTTTTTGATAAAATGCTCGCGGACACGAATGTACGTAGATATATGAATATTTATCAGAAATCGTTAGTAATGGCGTAATTGGTGATTTTTCATTTGAATCCTTAAATTCGAGATGTCGAAGAATATATTTTCAAACGTGTACCTATAAAAACCGGACATGATTTTATGGAATTTCGTCTAATTGAAGTCCGTTACGAATTACAATAATTGATGACCCGTTTGATATTATTGACGCATACGACCAGTGTTCGAAACTTACATTTAAACAACATTTTAATCTCGGACGTTTCTTATGACGATAATAAATCAATGGAAGATTTATTAGAATTCCAAACAATGATATATTTTATCGATATATTTACACTGAACGAGTCAAAAGACAGCACTTCAAACTATTCAGATACTCATATATTAATTCCAGTAACAAAATCAAATGAATAGTTGTCTGTCTATGTTCTTTTAAATCAGTCATTTGATTGTGAATTTTTTTATAGTTGAGAGATGCAATGAGTTTATGTCTCGAATAATTCCGAATTACAATAAAAATAAATATTATAAGAATATATCATATGTACTTGGTTTATAGAGGAAAATTAACGTTTCATTCACACAGCTTACTAAATCAACAAAATACGACATAATACATCAAGATCTCCCGAAATCTCGGAAATTCTCGACTTAGACTTAGACGCCCCGAGATCTCGAGATCTCGAGATATCCCGGGATCCCGGCGTTCGCCAAATAAACAGCTTCGTCCATTAGCATTTCACAAGCCGCAGCCGGGACACAGAGTCGAACCAAATTGTAATTCCGACTCACTTGATTTCGCTCCGACCGATTGATATTCAAATGAGGCTGTGTTTGCCGGAGTTTCGCAGTTCGGGGGCCGGGTGTTGTCTTCGAATTACTACGGCGTATGCGGTTCACGAAACGCACAAACGGTCCCAATTAACACTAGACTATTCAACGGCTATGGTGAATTTATTACGCGTGTACGACTAGTGAGGCGCTCGGCGCGTATGACTTAGGTGATGTTTGCGATGGTAATAGACTATAGAAGTGGGAGTTAGTGCTTTAGGAATAGACCATTGGTACGATGTTCGATATTAATTGATCGCAAAAATGAAAAAAAAAGATGTAATCTAACTCAATGTAACCTGTTGAGTACTAAGAGAGAAACACACTGGTCTGAGAACTTCTGAGACGTCATAAAAGAAAGAGATGAACAACCATTCAATTCTATGTGCGACAGCGTTAACGCATGTTAACGAGTTGCTTCTCTTTCTTTCTTTTATGACGTCTCAGAAGTTCTCAGACTAGTATTTTTCCACCTTTAAACTCATTGATTTCTAGATCAGTGAGCTACAAACACATCAGTTTTCTTCATATTTCAAGATTTTGTAGCAGGGACAGATCCGAACGATTTTTTTACCCTATTTAGAATCTATTGGATTTATCCAACGCATTGTGCTTTAACCTGCAAGCTCAGTACACTCTGTAATATCTAATATAAGAAAAAAGACATGCTTATAAAAAAAAAACATGCTAAAAGTAAGTATGCTCTACTTAAACATATAAGACATAATATTTATTTTTTAAAGGCTCTATTTTCGAATTACACAGTTAATCGAAATATTATATTCAACTGAAAAAGTTGAAAAATCAAGTATAAAGTGACTAGAAACATTTTATATTGAAACAATATTGATAAAACGATATTATGAAAACATTTATTCGGCACATGAAAGATGGAGTTTGCTGAAAAGAAAAAGAGTCTTAAGATACTTCAGGTGCCCTTCGGATGACACGTGGCGTGAAGAATACATTTTATTTTATTCAAAAAGCGTTTCGCACACACGCGTTCGCCGAATCGTAACGAATTCAATTTTCATAAGTAGTTTTGAAAGGATTTTTCCCGAAGAGGAACTTCGACAAGTCGCCGTCCTAAATAAATATAATTTGACGCTCGGCCTGTTTGGTTTCTACGCGATTGAAATTCATACCACGATACGTATAATACAATATTATATTATGCGAGATTCTATTTCAATACTTTTTAGAATAAGAGGCGTATTTGTGCAGAGTATGCTTTAACTCGTTCGGACCGCGAAAAACAAAAGCTCCAGTTTTCGGATTGTGACCAATTTGTCAATCCGACGTCATCGTGGATTTTGCTAAAGTGGCTTTAATTAAAACCCATCCACGCACTTTTCTCTATATATCAGCTAAAGATGCGTCCTCAAGTTACGATTTTTGTATTCAGATAAATGATTATATAATTTTATGGCTAACGTGTGAATTTGAGATTTTAGGGTTACGATATCTGTATGATATTGTTATGGTAAGATAATAATTATGAGAAGTAAGAGTTGGAAAGTTCAAGACACAACTTTGAAATTATGATATGTCACATTGCTGTTGTGCGTTGAAACTAGTTTCTAGTTTCTGACATTTCTAGGTTTATATAAATGAGCATCGTTAGCGTATTTATATTAGGCATAGATAACAAATGTGGTTATATGCACTCTCACTATGTGAAAATACAAAGTAATGTACACTGGCATAGTATACAAAAACTAGGCTATACGAATTGGTTCAAGTAGAATTCAAGTGTGAATAGTAAATTATATGATCTCGATTCATAAATAATAGCTGCTATGACCCGGAGTTTCTAGAATCCTATAAACAGGTTGAATATAAAATGCCGAAATCTTCCCATAAATCGACAAAACAAACCTAAAAAAAATGATTTAGATCGAACTTTAAAATAATATACAGTCGTCCCTCGTTTAACGTGATTACTCTGCACGGTTTTTTTCATTATGCATGCGATATTTATCCGAAAAAATATTGTAAACGTATGAAAAAATGTCACGTGAAGTAATCGCGTTAAACGGGGGACGACTGCATACCACAAATAGACACATTAATCAATATTAATTTTTACAAATTTCAGATAAAAGAAACACGGATTCAATAAATCGGCCAAATGATAAAAACGCGCCCTTACCCATTTCCACTCGGGCCTATATTACACGTAATACAATATAATATCGCATACGCATGTAAGAGGGTATTAGCCAGTTTGCGGTGCGACAATCGCGCAAAACGAGGCCCTTATTAAACCGCCTCGGGGGCCCTTTTGTTGAGCCGAACTCGGGAACGTCGCATTACACCATAAAGGGTCGCGGAAAATAGTTAGCGAAAGTTAAAAGGCCGATTGAGTCGAGCGGGAAAACTTTAATTTCGAACGCGACTTTAATTGCCCGCACCTTGTGTAAGGACTTTCAAAGAAAAGTTCGAAAGAATGAAGTTTTTATATCGATTTATTCTTTGAGAATTAATCAGACATTGAATCTGAATATCGAAATGTTAAAAAAGCTAGATATTTCATATTGAAAATTGTTCGGTTAATAACAGCTGATCTGGAGCCAGCCAAATTGTACAGCTCAAATTCGCTGAGTGAACTCGAAATAAAACATTATAATAAGACACGCAGTTCTAATATACGAATCAAATTAGGCAATCTGGACGCCATCTAAGCACTATGTCGAAAATTTGCATAATTGTATTTGCTAGCTCGAAAAACATATCAAAGTTCGCGCGCATAACGCACGAATTCGCCTCGTTATGATAACGCGACGCGTAACCTACATAACGTATTTAGGCATATCACACAATCGTATGTGCTTATTATTATTATATACGTATGATATGCCCACGGATTTTGTATAAGGCCTAGTTCTGAGTTTTTCAAACTTTCTTCAAATAAGTCTACAGCCTTGCCCAATACAAAATTCAGGGCATCGTTATTCGAACATACCTTATTTTGAGATGAATTTCATCTGAATGTTTCACAATTTCATTTCGATATTTACTAACCGAGCCTTCGAAAACTCAATTTAAAATCTAAGATAATTTAACTTAACTTAAAAAAAAGAAAAAAACAATGTTAATTTACATAAAAAAATCGAAATGGAATCGATCACAAATGTGTGCATTAGATTCTGACACAGCCTCTCAGAAACAGTTGATCTACATATACTCAAATCATCATTCCATCGTCCAATGATTATGACACATTAAAGATATAACTATTTATATTCTGACTATAGAAAAAAATATCAATCTCGAATTAACTGAGAATAAACTTTCGTCGTTTGGTATCTCGCGCAAATTCTGCGAATTCCTCGAGATTTGTAAGAGATCACGGTTTGAAAATAGCTGGCCTAGCACAAAAGTAACGAACGAATGTATCCGCGTAATTCCTAATTCGCATTTTACACGAGAATCGCGTGCCGAGGAGGCTTAACGACGAGCCGTTAACTGAGAGCCGTTAACCGCGCAACGATTTCGGTTAAATCTAACCCGCGACCAGACTCACCATTCTGGTTATTCTGAATACGATCGATCTCAAAATGCATCTATAATTTGAATAAAACGTATAAAAATCTCAAAATCTAACTGTATAATAGCTCTAATCTGTTTGTGTGTGTGTCCATGTAACGCTCCAAAGCTGCGCGTTGAACGGGTTAATTGCTAGTTTATTATATTTTGAATTTATGGAAGTGAACTAGATTTAGTAATTTATTCGTTTTCCGTATTTGCAGTCTGTGCAAACGAGTGTCAGGCAATTCGAAGCGCTTATTTATGCAGATACGTTGAGGTTTTGCTAATTAGCAAAGGGCTCGGTCTTTCTGAGGGAGCGCTCGTTATGCAGATAACACGTCGACGTACACGTGTGAACAAAGCCTTATGTACGACGTTCTTATATTCAACGTCATACGTCCATATCGTATCATCAGTATTCCAATTTGAAAAAGATACTTTTGATAAGATATCTCTATAAGTTAAACAGAAAAGTAGGGGAAAATGGGGCGAGTTTTCTGATTTTTCATAATTTATTTTGAAATAGATTGTATTTTATGTATAGTAAATGGTTAAGTCTGATTATGATGAGTTGCAAAACTTGCCCTAGTAAAAACACGCCTTGATCTTCACTATCATATGATTATTTTATGAAGTACGAAAATTTTTAATACGCATAAAAGCGTCTTTAATCATTTGAAACTTTTCTTCGTAAAAATAAAATACGTTCGCTAGATTTCCATAGCACTTAAGCCATCCATTACTCTACGCTCGCCGTTAAAACTTTGAAACTACATTCACACAAAAAAATAAGCAATAGCTGCATAAAATACATACATAATTAATCAGTGTACTTAAAATTTAATCAGCAATCTGACCGAAATACGACATCGATACCGGCGTCTAAGGGTATGCCCACATTAAACTTAACCATCTAACGCGTGTTAACTAAGTATCAAAATATGATATTAGATAGAGATAAAGGGAGTCGTTGAAGGGCTTTAATCCTTTGTGCTATAGCAGAGATGAGATCCGGGGACGTGTCACGATTAACAAACATC
Source organism: Cheumatopsyche charites (assembly GCA_024721215.1). Classification (NCBI taxonomy): domain Eukaryota; kingdom Metazoa; phylum Arthropoda; class Insecta; order Trichoptera; family Hydropsychidae; genus Cheumatopsyche; species Cheumatopsyche charites. The sequence continues at coordinate 13,034,079 of CM045578.1, forward strand.
CAACGAGCACAATCTCGTTTATCGTATCCAATATGGGGATAATAAAATTATATGTGAATGATTGATGGTGTTAAGTGTATGTTCGTAGTGTATATAGCGACCCTTCGAAGGTTTGACTGCGCCAATTAGGCTATAAAATGTTTGCATGTTATTAGGAGAAAATTGAATAAGATAGTTTTCAAATTGTAAGTTATTTATATAGGTAATGAATGAATAAGTATCAAATAGTTTATTTTTAGTAAGACTGTTAAGTAATAAAATTAATAAATAATTATATTTTTGAACTTACTTTGAGATAAATTGGAATGTATTTTAACACAGTTCAATCTAATTAAATCTATTCTAATAAAAAAAAAACATTTCATTTGAAATTAAACCTAACCTTAACTAACCTAACTGTGTCGATAGATTTAACAAAGTGTCCAAAAACTTATTATTAACGATCACAAACCTATACTAGATACATCATGAGCAAACTTCTTCAAAGTAAGAAACTCCCCAATTCAAATCGAATCAAACAAACTTCAACATTGACAAACCCCAGAAAACTCTCCTCGATCCTCCCAAATCTCAAACAATCGAGTGCACACTGTAAATCGAAAAAGAGAGTACGGACACTTAGCAGCCGAAAAACTACGACGAAACAGTCGATCCGACCAGAAGACCTTAAAACTTCCCCGTTCCGTCGAACTTTTTATTTAAGACGCAAGTTTTTTAATTAACCGTCCCTCGGAAGAGGAAAGAGCTCTGAATAAAATATACGCGATTAGTAACCGAGGAAAGAAAGAAAAGAAGCGCCTTTTCCTAGTGTCGGGCGTAAAGTTTGTTGTGTTGTGCGTATCGAGCACGCCCTTAATTAGAAGTGGGCGTTGTTTATTCGCTTTAATTATTTTCCCGGGGAACGGGCTCGAAAAATGTCGGAAATTCTCGGCAGAGGCTCGTCGTTAGGAATCTCGACGATTTTATTTCGGGGAATAAAAATAAATTAACGAAAGCGTTAAAAAAGATCGAGCGGAAAATATGGCGGTGCTGTTTGTTGCGCTGCGAGGTTTTCGCGAGGGATGAAAATTTTTGAATTCGAAAGGATTCAAGTCTTAATTATAAATGTAATTCTGAATGTAATGATTGTTTAAATTAAAATATTTTTATAGAACATAAGTGGCACAGAACATTTAATTACGAGTTGATAGTAGAAGAACCGCTCATCAAATTATTACTTAAGTGAAGAAGCAATCACAAGAATCTTGGATTGTGTGTATTTGTAAAAATCAAGCTACTCAGATAAGTCTCAAAATCATTTTATAAAGCATTTAACTAACAATTTAATATTTAAACTTAAAAATTTTATGTGACTCCTGAGGATTCAACAGGTTTCCAATTCAACTTCAAAACAATACCGAATCTAACATAATATGCAAAAAGCATTAATCACTACGCTATCAATTAAATTCATTATGAAATATGCACGAATTTGCAACTCTATATTTTTCACTCTAGATTTATTACGATCACAATTTTGTTTCGAACGCGACAAATTAATTGCGTAAATTATTCAACATCAAGTGTCAGCTTTCTATTCCACGTAACGAAGTACAAATATGATTCTGAGTATAATGAAATACGAAAAAAAATCATAAAGAAGGAGTGTAATTTATCACGTTTTTGTTTTGATGCAACACGTTGCTCCGATTGTCAGTATGGAAATAATTGAGTTCCACAATGGGATTCATCTATCATTCGCTAGACAAATGCACGATGCGTTTGGGCGTTAATAATCAGTATGGAATAAGCCTACTAATTATGTTTTCGTGAGTCTGTGATATTAGAAAGTGTTTGAATGTGAAAAATATCGAATTTCTGTGTCAAAAATTAGGATTGAGTTTGATGTGTTAATCGAATAATAATTAAAAACAATCAATTCGTTTGAATATAACGATACCGCATTATGTTGAAATATAGATGTATTATGAAATCGATACCAAAATGTAATGTGTGTACGTATGTATAGAGTTTCATATGAGCATATTTGTTTTTCATCTCATTCAACATCGAAAATAAATATGCGTAAAATACATAAAAACAAACATATGAAACTGTTATGAAAGGGATTTGTAAAATTGTAAAAATATCATCGATAGCTCGCTGGAAAAAAGAAGGAAATTTTGATCGGAAAACTATAAAAACTTTCATCAATCATCTATCAAAATATTGACTTTGAAACATTCAATGAATCAAATGAATGATATTTTGAATTTTCACAAAAAAATCAAGCATTAAAGTATGAAATAAGAATCAGGTGCTTCAACTTAATTCAAAAATAATTTTAATTAAATTAAAATTACTAACCATTACGATTTGATAAAATAATTTAAATATATTATATTCATATTTAATCCAGATTTTTTCTAAACTACTCACGTATCAGGTACTTTGACCTGAACCTTTTTTAGTGAATTTTCTGAATCGTAGTGTTCTGCACCGAGACTCAGAAGGCTTCCGATATTGAAACGGGATCGGCAAACAAACCGACAGACGCCGAAGACGGTTTAGGTAAATAAGTGTCCTTTTGATGTTCTAGGATCCAAAGTAAACAGTAATTAAGCCGAAGACGCCGCGGCTAAAACAACGCAGACATACTGCTTCGCTCTTTTCCTCTGATCTTCCGGATATGCCATATTTCATACGGATTCTCAATTTTATTGAAAAAAAAATCAAAAATTTAAAGAAAAAATTAAATTAAATAAGAAAAAAATATGTGAATTGTGCCTCAGACGAAATTTTTCGAACGCAAAATGACGTATGCAATTAATATGTAAAAGGCACTTAAGGAACAGACTATGTATTCATACGACACTCAACCTAACTCAATCAAATCTCACTTAATTAAAACAATAAAAAAATACCTTAAAATCATCAAATACCATCTTAATCAACTATCACTTGAATAAATACATATTTTAATATATTTTTATTATTTTCAATCTAATTTAAAGGTGTTGATTATGCATCTATTATAAAATTGTTTCAGGCTAATAAAAAAAATGAGAATCTATAATTTGCGATGTTGGGATTAGGAATCTGCGATTTATCTCTTTGATTCGTATACGAAAACGTGTATATGGGGAGACATGTACATAACTGTGTGTCGAAGTGGAAAAAAAACCGTGTTTACTCGAATTAACGTTTGCAAACACGTTCTCTGAAAAAGTGAATATCTCGAGCATTCCAATAAAGTTGTTTCTATACTGCTGGAGTTCGATATCGTAAAATAATATTTTTATCTCTCCTCGCGTTTCGGGTTTATTTAAATTTTCTCCTATTCCGTTTGTTTTGCCGTATTTTTTTTTTTGATATTTTTTGAAAATGCGTGCGTTCGGTATGTTTCAGAATCGGTTTCATCTAAATATGTATGAAGATAGAAATTTTCCGAACGTGCTAAATATAAATGTATGGTTGGGAAAGTTTTTCATGCGAAAGAACGAAATAAAACGATTCGATCGTAAATTTTATTTTAATTGAAACACTTTAAATACTGTTAATATACGATAACAGCACATAATTACCGAAAACAACGCGCGCATACTAAAAACACGAGACAAAGCAAAAGCCTATTTTGCGAAGGGTAAATATTTTTCCTACATACATATTAGCTACATGTTACAGTGAAAACGTGATTGCATATAAAATCACAATATAACAGTAGAATAACAAATACACTAATTAAAACTAATAAATTTACAATCAAAGGCAATCATTGTGATATATAATACAATAAAAAAAAATCTGAAACATTGAGGATTTATTTGTTCCTGATGTAGATTGAATGATATAAATTAATCATCAAATTGAAAACTATTTGTATATCATTTAGTAATCTTGAGTTGGTACTACGCTATCATTCAAACATCGAATTGACTGATGGGAAATATTAAAGTTATTACGTCAAGTGCGAGTTCGTAATTGATCATGAATTAACTATAACATCACTGAATTAATGATTTTATTATAATCACAATTTCACTGTAATATATAAGCATACATACATAAATATAATATGTAAGACGAGAAAACATTTTCATACACGAATAAAGAAAACAACGATCGTTTCCTTAGCGAAATTCGATTCCCGAATAATTTGTAAGCGTCGTTGGCCAAAGTGAACCTAGCTCCCCTTTCATATATTTTACATCCACCAAGTCTGGTATATAGAAAACTCTCGTTTTTGACTTTTCATACAATCATACCCCCACTTGTCGGTATCTTATTTTCGCGGATCGGATTTAACTCTTCGGATGTGTATAATAGAAGTAGAAGAAGGGTCTCGTGGGATGTGGATGTTGAGGATCGTTTTTATTGAACTGAGACGTTCGTTGTGTGCTCAAGATGGGGAAGAAATTCATTCCGCGTGTAAATAATAATCAACTGGTTGAAATGGATTCGAAAAATTTCAAAAGATTATCTTTAAGTCGGATACGCTTTGAAATCGGTACGGAGAAATGTTTTCATATAAAATAATATGGTTTACAATTTTCAGAATGTGAAAATTTAATATAAAAAAGAACAGACGATTTGTTGTTAATAATAAGGTTTATACTTAGAAATTTTCATTAAAATGTAAATAAGTTTAATGTTTTTATTATTTGAATTTTAAGCTCGAATGAATTTTCGTCTCATACGAAGTATTTTTTAAATTTAAATGAGATTTGTTATTTTTCGTGAAATATTAGAGAATACAAAATGAGATGAATTAATTCATTGAATGTTTAATATTTTTTATGATCTTTCAATATTAAAATTCAAACATGTACTCATGTACGGAATAATGACTGTCGAAAAATAAAATGAAGCAACTATTTAAAATAATTTCCAATTAAAATTTAAGACCGATTAATAGATGAAAAATCAGAATTTATTAAATTCATTAATCAAATCAGAATTTACCAAAACTTAAAGCTTAAAATTTGAACCCCTATCAAAACCAAGTATACAAAAAGTTTAATATTGATTCAAGATAATTTTCTCAAGATCATTCGACAAATGAATGAAAATTTTAATTGGCAAGAAATTCATTAAAATTATAAACTTAAACATCAGCAAAACAAACTGCACGTCCGAATTTTCCATATCTCAAAACTGAGTTGCTCGAGAAAACTCAAAACTCAAAATCAATGAATAAAAATTTTGTCACGGATGTGTTTATTGACATCTATGTGTGAAATAAAAAAAAGATTTTACGCCTTAAATACGTTAAACAATGCAGTTTCGTAATTACGATGTTAGCTCGGAGGTAAAGCGTCGGGCTTATAAATTGACCGCCCGGGTTCGAGGCACGGCTGTGGCTGAAAATTTCGAGCATCGTTAGCGTATTTATAATATAGATTAATAATTACGATTAACGAATATCACATCCGAATTTCCCAAAACCCGAACTTCGAACCCCATCATTACTAGCTGCGCGAAAAGTCCCTTCGCCAGGCGACACTTGGTCACGAACGGGGGCGCTCCGCCCCTCCATGGGGTCGGGGCTGCGCCCCCGGCCACGGCCATCCATCGTCTGGCACATGAGCCGCACCACGTCATCCTCCGGGACGGGGTTTGACGGCGAGGACTCTTCATCAGGTAGACGTCGCGGGTAGACGGGACGTCAAAACTGGCTCTCGAGTGGCAAGGGTGTAATGATGGTGGTCGGTGTTGTTGTCATGGTTTATAATATGAGGTAGGTTTTGGTTTTAGTTTGATTTTTGGCGTGGGTTGTTTGTTGTTGTGGAGGGATTTTTATAGAAATGCTTGTTGATTTGGATGTATGGGTGGGTGTGTTGTGTTTTATTGGTTGGTGAAAATTGGTTGATGTTGAATTCTATTGACAAGAAGTGGGTTTAGTTAAATACACAGTCTGAAAAATAAGTCGAAGAATGAGAATTTTGAAAGAATGCGAATGGAAAATGTTCTAATGTAAAATTTCGAATAAATTTTCTAATATTCGATATTAGATCTTGGCAAGTTTTTCTAGCTGTAGGTCAAAACCAACAAAATTATTCAATAAAGAAAACAATTCAAGATAATGAATATTTTTGTATAAAATATAATAAAATAGTTTTCAATAATCTACAACATATTTTAATTACATTTGAGCTTTAGTCGTTACACTAAAACGTGTATTCAAGGAAAATCACACAAAACAAAACGATATTTACAGAACTCAAATGGGTCACTTAAAATCATCTAAAATCAGCAATAGAATCTTGATCCAATTCTAAAAACACAAATCCCACATTTCATTCCAATTGAAAAAAAAACATAATCTGAAACTAAAACCACCATTTCTTACACCCAACTATCGCAAAATCGTTCCAGACAAAAACGTCTACGTTAGAGAACAGGTATGCGTTCCATCCCTCCCCTACCTACATATATAACGTCTGTCGTTCGAAACAAACGAGATTTTCTCGAATTTTCCACACCCACGAGCACATTTTTCATTTTCGCATCGCAAATTGAATCAGAACGGTCGGACGAACGTCTATATCGAGCCGCACGATTTGCGATTTTCCCATGACGCGCTTACGCGGCTACACCACTGTCGCACATACAATAAATACAATACAATACAATACAACACAATACACACATTGCAGAAATAATGAACGTACCTGTGGCGAACGAACGTGTACTGGGGGCATTATTCATTTGGTTCACCTACGCCGTTATGGAGAAATATCGGTATGAAGTTGTGAAATGTTTGTACTGGGTTATGGTTGTACACGAGTTATATTTTCTTGTTAAATATGATTATTTCGATATTTTATTTTTTAATATATTCAAAATAATTAAGCACTCATTCGATAAAACTAAAAAAAAGCATGATATTTATTGTTATTTCATAATAAGCTAGTACTTTTACTCTGGACGTACTAAGGTCCTGTCGTCACCTATGGTTTGAGAATAAAACGATATTAAACTACACGTGCTTCCTCTAATTATTATGTGTCGAAACAGCTGTTGAAAGTGAAAGACATACTATAGTTCGTACAATAATACATACACCCATCTCTTTCTCTCAGATTTTGACAGTTGATAGTTGGAAAATCGTGTCTAGTTTAAAATCGATTTATTCTCAAACCAGAAGTGAAAATATCGGTCCTAAGGATTGGTTTTTTAATATTGTCTTAAGTTATATAACATCAGTTAAGGTTTAATCCTTATAAAATAGATAAAAGTCACTAATTAGTCATATTTCTTCAAAGGTTGCGTCGCAAGTTTCATCGCAGGTTGCATAAGTGAATTGGCACCTTAATTGCTGATATAAAATGAAAATGAAATATGATTTGATTTTGAATAGGATTTTTTTGAGAATTACTATGAACTTTGGTACTTGTTCACTTTAAACATGCCACAATGATATTGACATAAAAAAAATGGACTGATTTACTGTGCCTCACCCGATACATTATGAACATATCTCGTATATGGAATTTAAGAGCGTGGGCATGTTGCGATTTAATGCGCGTCTTGTGTTTCCGATTCGAGATGCGAAAGTTGCATCGCTTTATCTTGACTGATCGAACACAAAACGACTATCGGATTAAGAGGAAATCGCAAATGTTAGGTTTTACGATACCAGGTTTGCAAAAGCTTCGTGTAAAGTGCAGCATCAGTGTGGTCTAAAAATCTCAACGAAGTCTTGATTTAAACTAATAAAAAATGGACCTTTCCATTCATAATATTTTTTATTTTAAGGTAAATGTTTCAAAAAATTGATCCAAATGTTTAATAATAATTCGGAAATTATTTAATTCGAAATGGAAAATATGCATTATGCAAGTACATGTAGAGTGCATATGAGTAGGAGAAATCATCTGTTGATTTGAATGATAAAGGATTTTTAAATGAATCGATCACATATGCGGTAATTTGTGTTAATTAGTGCACTCTCTGTGTAATGTCTTTTAAATTCGTGTATAATTCAAATCTGCAATTCAAATAACGATTTGAAATTTAAATGCTCACTCTCAGTGTGTACCAATTTACACAATGAGCAATCGACTCTTAAATACGTTCACGTTTTAAATCAAAATAAAACAAAACTTGACTAATTTTTCATTCAATTCTAAATACAATAAAAAACCTCGCAGATGGTAATTCGAGCAAATTTTAAATACGTATTATGAAACGAAATTAAAGCGTTATAAATATGAAAATATTCTGAATACATAAGCGAGTTTGTCTGCCATCACAAAGGCGTGGCGTATCGGATTGAAGCATAAATCATACCATTTATATTCATTAAGTCTCTAGCTTTTAATAATTAACGTTTTGCAAAAGAATGATTAAAGCGCTCGCAGATGCGGATGCACGAGTGTTAAATATTAAAATAAATATTAGACGAACGAAAGCGAAACTTTTCGCTGAGTGAAAACGAAAAGCGCGCGAGTTTCGAAAACGGAAGGGATCCGTTGAGGCGAGATAGAAGAAAAAATGTTTCTTTTCGAATAATCACCGTATTAAAATGGTGAAAAATTAACTGGAAATTCGGCTCTTTCTCGTTATTCGTCCGAATTTTCGTCGTTAAAAATTTTTAATTTTCAATTGTACGTTTGATGAATTCAACGCGATTCGAGCCGGAACTAGGTCAAGTGTAGTTTCAGTTCGGTTGCCTATGATTTTGAGTAGTGTTTGAAAGTTTCATGAAAATGCATTTTATGGTCGGAATAATTCAAAACGTTAAAACGGGTGCAAATTTTCACAATGAACTCGTAAATGCATTTAAATTATTATTAAAAATTCAAATGAATTCAAATAAAGCTTCATGCATCCATAAACAAATTAATGTTTTTACAGAATTTCAACAATGAAATTGCAACGAAAAATCAAAACGCACAAATCCGAAAATAGCTCAGATCGAATCACAATAGGAATCGAACACAATCAACTTAACATAACGAAACCTTCAACCTCCACAAAAAAAAGAATCCAATCTTCGTTTCCATCGATTGATTGATTAAAGCGTGATTTAACAGCAAGAGAGGGCCTCAACAGTTCGACGTCGACAACTCCATCGCACGACATATGATGAATCGATCGGAATCGTAAAAAAGAATCTCGGATTCGACGACAATCCATCACCTGATGCAATTAGGCCACTGTTGGAGATTGGCCATCGGACTTCTTGTGCTTCGGATGCAATTAGCCGAATCTGATTGTCGAAGAGATAAGATTGTGCTCGGTTTGTTTCTTGTGTACACTCAACAGTGAGAGACCCTCGTCAAGAATCTTTTAGAAAATTGGATGGTATGTTGTGGCCAATGTCTGAAGTGATGATGTTTTAAAATAGGCTAGATTTATCTTAAATATTTTAGGATTGCATGCATTTAACGTAGATTCAATTTTTATATAAGAATGAACATATTGAATTATATTCGACTACAAATGAGATCAAAAGATTCTGACCAAAATGACTAAATAATTTCGAAACGTCTTTGCCCTGACTTTGAGAAAGATATAAGAATGCGAATAGTTCTATGAAATGAAAAATATTTTATTATGAATGATCAGTTTTTTATAGTTTCAGTCTCAAGCGCAAATGAAGCCTGATTAATTATTCCCATGATAATATTCAGGTTACTGGTTAACTAACGATCCTTATATATCAAACGTATCGCATTTGATAGATGACCAATGGCGACGTCATCAGTCACTGATAATTTCACCATTAAAAAGGTTCATTTATACGATCGTTATAACAAAATCTCATTTCTCTTGAAGACATTATGTTGTGCCTTAACGACGACTGCAATTATTCAAACGATAACGCACATAATGAACGACCTAATTGCTCGAGATTCGAATAATAAAAACAAAACACCACTTAATATGGGATGCATGTGGTATTTTATTCATCGATTACGTCAAAAGGGCAAACCATCAATAGAGAATGTAATATGGAATTAATGATCATACCAAAAGTAGTGTTTTAAGCATTCAATGTTGATAACTAATAAAATTGCATTGGCAATTGTGGAGCAGATCGATAGCTTAAAAGTTGATTTAATAATGTAATATAACCTAATTTAACTTATGTACTTTTGTCGTGCTGATGATCTACTTCATATGTGACAAATGAATAGCAGAAAGAGTATAAATGAACTTTTATTTTTATCGAAATTGAGTTAAGTACAGAAAATCATATATAGAACCATAAAAAATAGATAAAAAGAGCACTTGTACCTTTTGTGCTATTCAGTTGTCATGTGTCATTACATAAATTGCACTCTGAATTGCATTCTCTCAACAGCTCGTAGAAACAATTCATTTGCAAACCTAATAAATGCTCAACGATAGCAAAATTTAACTTCAAAGAACTGATCGTTGAAGCTGTAGCTTACTTCGAATCCAAAAATAAAACTTTCCACAAAAAATATAAGAGAAGCACTTAAATAAATCTACCATTCTACCTAAAACCCATTTCAATAGTCATCACTGAGTAACGCTTTATTCAAACGGACTTAAAAATGCACTAATGGATCAATCGACAGGCTAATTCCTCATCGATTAATAACGACCGGATTCAGACATTCGAGACAGGCGACAGATCGACTTCGAAGGTGGACACGGTGAAGAAGAAGAAGGAAGCAATCAAATCGTCCTCAACCAGACCAGAGTGTCCCAGCATCGGAGGGATCTGGGAAAGGTTCTGTCGGCGCCCGATGTCTCGAATTGCTCCGCAGTATCGACACGTTGATTAATGACAGTGCCTTCGGTATAAATAAATACTGATCAATCGGGGGACTGTGGGGATAGGAGGGTGTCGAGGGTCCACGGGGCTATTTATTATCCCGGGCCGTGCGGTTTAGTCGGAAGGTTGTAATCTATCGTTGAGTGATGGTTACCCATTCGGCGAGGGAATCTGGACGATTTGTTCCGTTCGTTTGTCGTATGGGAATGAAAGGTGTGGTTTTTCGGTTTGGGAATGTATTGAAATTGGTCGGTGCTTATGTAGATTGTATTCGATAGAAAAAAAAAATGGATATTAATAAGTGAGGATCCCAAAATCAAGGGGAATTAGTTAAAGTAAGTCATTGAAATTGATTGTCTCGAATTTCCATCACTCATTTGAAATAGCTATATTATATGCCTATTTATCCGATGTGACGTTATAAAACTGTGACAACTCATTTAGATAGGTTATTTCGTGTAATTTACTGAATTTGATGATTGAGTTGTGACATTTTATGTCGACTCAGTTGACAGCTTTCGATATTTTGGCTGAAATACCATAGTTGATATTCATATAATAAAATCAACCTATGGATGAAAAATTCTAATAATAATACTAAACGGATATGCGTTAACATTCAAAGAGTTTAAAAATGGTTCGCACTAAAATTTATACTTTAAATTGAGTTTCAAAACTGAAGTTAGAGCTAATTGGAAGATGATAATTTACAACCCCATAAGATCAGAAAATAATAACTGTTAATGGAAATGTTGGACCAAGATGTGATCATTAAACTTTTATATAGCACTTATACATATTTCGGAAAATGGGTATTTTACGAGCACAATTTTACGACGCTATCACAGGCGAAAATATAAAATGAAAAACACAAGATACTACATAGTTTAAACTCTATCTTCTTTTATAATCTGAACGCATTTTGAATTATAAATGTATTCAGAATAAATAAAGCTGACATTATAAAACCACACAATTGATTATCACGATATGCGAAAATACGCAAAATTACTAACGCGAAAATTTAATATAATTTGACATTCGCGCATTTTCGCACGTGTGTAACACGTGAAAAAGTGGAAAATTGCGTCGTCTTTTCAACGGTTTCTACCGTCAGAATGATATATATATATATTGAAATGTTTAAGCCCTATTGAAAGAAAAGGCAAGAACGAAAACTGCCGTATGCCAAAGGGAACATTCACACTTGAGTCGACCTTCGAACTAATTTATAAAATAAAAATACGGAAATCAATTTTCGAAAAAATGAAACCATCGATAAATACATCTCCAATCAAATTCAAATTAATGATCTCTTGATTAATTTGAATCTATAAAGTAAAGAATTGTTTTTTTTTTATTCAGGTATTAAAACTAGTCAGTATTTGGAATTCTCATTGTTCATCTTAAGTGTGAACGTTCTATTATGATACGAGGAACGAGCGTGAGAAAGAGCGTGTCTATGGTGAATAACGTCTTTTTTACGCGCGAAAATGCCGCCGAGGAAATTCCCAGTCATAAATCAACATAAGATGGGAAAAACGCACGCTGGGACACTTTTGCTCCTTTTGAAAAAATAGGCTTCGAAGGTCAGATGTGTCAAGTGCTGGAGACGTAAAAAGTCTTGAAGTTTCACCAAGAGTGAGCTATTTATGTATGCACTTTTCAGCTGAGTGACGTATCATAGTTTCATATGAATGAAAATAGCATTCACGATATATATTTTTATCACTTCAAGGGATATTTATAGAAACCTTTTTTCGCTTATTACACACTAAACCGAAATAAAAAGCTCGTTGGAACCTTCGGAAAGCTCCGAGGGCTTCCAGAGTCCGTTCGGGCGATTGATTTCATTGTCGAGCAATCGCTTTTCAATTATGTAAAAAGTTATTTGCACGGGCCTATTGGGGGAGGCGCATTTAAAGAGACGCCGACCAAGATTGACCTTTTGTACAAAATTTATATGCCGTAAAAGCCAAATCTCGTTCAAAGCCTTTCAACATCCCGAACACCGTCGAAATGGCCTCTCCTTTCTACGATTCTCTCGGACCTAACGAAATTTCGTATTTGTTCCTCCATTATGGACGAATTATATTATATACGTTACAGCAAAATCCTAAACGGATGTAAAATTATCACTTCATTGGCGAACATATGATTTAACATATGAGTATTGAAATTATAATTTAATAAATGGATCACGAACTTTGTAGTTGAAACTATTGAAATCATAACCAAAGGCGAATAAAGGGTCTATTTCTGAATCAACCCCCATGAATCTAATAATATTAATACAGTAATATCGTATATTTAGATTTACGAAAATTAAAAAATATGAATGTTCAGTGACTTATCTGAATATTGATGCATCTGTCACCAAATGTTAAAACATTGATCATTTGATTCGTTATCAATAATAATTGATAATCGATTCACAAATCATTCTATAAAATTATTTTAGGTTGATATTTCATTGTCAAAAGTTACATTTTCGCATACAGGGGGTGTTGAACTCAAAATTTATGCATGAGTTCGTAACTACATTTTATTAAAATTTCAGTCTCGTTATGACTTTACTGAAATCACGATTTTACTGTAGCATATTTATACGCAGTTAGCTAAAGTCAATTGTATAATGGGGCGCTTTAACGCAATAACGTGCACTTTCGAGTGATTCATTAGCTCTGATAAGGGATGGCTTTCGTCATAATGCGACGTAATTAGATTATTTCTAAGTGTGAAAGCTTGTAAAAGCTCTCCCGAGGGACGGCACCGGCTTTTATGACTGTAAAGAGTATGATAATTCGATTGGCGGAAAACGCTTCAAAGGTATACACAAATTGGTGAATTTCCTACGGAGAGTCATTCGATTACTTTTTTTCTCGTACGTTTTGTATGTAGGCGTAAGTATGTATCGATGAATGGGATTGATAGGAGATCTGTTCGTGTCGACAAATTGGGATTGATTCCGTTTAACGAGACTAATAAACGTGAGTAATTTTCGCGGAATTCGGATCGAAACGACGAAAGGTTGTTTTTGTACGTCGATGCAATCTCGTTCGTTAACACTGATTGAAATTCGAAGAAATAGAATTTGGATTATCGATTGTTTTCTATATTGAATTCTTAAAAATCAGTTCAATTCATAATAAATTTGTACTATCGGATTAATTTGTTGTGTGTATGAACAATTACATTTAATTGAATGATTAAACTCGGCGCGTCTTGAGACTCTAGATATAAGTAATTAATATGATAAAATCAGATTTTTTGAGAAAGAAAATTTATGAAAATATAGATATGGATATTATTATTATGCACAGGCATTTCTATGCGAACAAAGACAAATTTCACCCTTCGAAATATATAAATCGGGAGGGGTTGAAAAGACGACCGCGGGGACGTGATGCGTCCGGATATTTTCATCGCGTACGCTCTCTCAATCAAAGACAAATCTCCAAGATAGACATACACATAGAAAGAAAAAAAATCCTCCAAATAAGGGTCCACAGGGGTGTTCCTTCCGTCCGAGAAAAAAAAATCTTTCGAAATATAGGAACGTTGCGCGATAAATGCTGATTGGGTTGCGCTGCGGAAGAAAAGCGCCGTGAAAACAGGAAAAGAGAGGATCGATTTGAAAATTCGTCATGAAAGAAAAACTGGAGACTCGTTTGTTATAAAGTCTCCAGAACACTTTGTAGTCGTGTTCGAAGTTAGAAACGAAGGGTTGGGTGTATAACGAATGTTTGATGGCGTTCGAGTTAGGCGCGTGTTGTTGTTGTTGTCGAAATATTTTCTTCGTGTATGATTTTTGTAAGTTTGTGAGAATTTATCGTTAGAAAATGCGAGAAACGTGTGCAGATGTTGATTTTCGTTTTGAAAATTTGACATGTATAATAAATCGTTTCTTAGATGCAATATTGTATGGGGTGGCGCTTTTGATTCGAATTTTCATATTGAAATAGCAACCCTAATGTGCAAAATTTGTCAACTGTAGGAAGTTTTCAAAAAATGTGAAGACTTAAATATTTAATACGTATTGAGATACTATAGATCATCGTTACGTATTTGAATCAAATTATATATTACATAAATATGAATCTAATATAAGCCGATAGATCCAATATTAAATACGTTTTACGAAAGATAATCGTTAATCTATACTTCGACAAGTTGATGTTCTTAAGCCACAATCACGTACGTTATCCGAGAGCGCTCTTTCTCTCGGGATTCTACCGCACGTATAAAATAAAGTTCACGAAAACTTACGCTTCAGCAAAAATTGGATTATTGATATGAGGCTGGAAAAAAAAAGAGAATCCCATCAAACCGAGGCCGCCGAAGAAAATTCATCCTGAATTATAGCGATAGCGCCGACGATAATAAGGATTTTTCCAGCTTGGCGAGCCTACTTTAAATCATATAAGCGTCGCGACATAATGGAACACGGCGTCGCGAAATCCTTCCGAAATGAAAAAAGTTTACCCCCGGAACCAAATTACTTCCGAACAAGAAAAATAAGAGACGAAGCAGCAGCAGAGCAGCAAAAGCAGGAGCGACCGTCGCCGCCTCAGACGCGTCATAAACGTATAATCCGTACTATACGAGGAAGTCTTCGAGAAATATTATGTATGAAAAAAAAGCATACACGTAGGAGGTCTTCTAACCTGAAAAAAAGACGACTGAAAGAAGGATTTTCCGATGAAGGCGTTTCGGATGTTGTAAAGTTGGGTATGGATTGGAACGAGATTTCGTTTTGAGATTGAAATTTTATATATGTATGAATCTAAATTATATTGCAATAATAGAAACAAACCTTAAAAAATAAATAATAGGAAATTTAGGTGCAGCAGAGTCGAATAAGCACAGCTCGAAGGAGCGCTGACATAAAAGCGATAAAGTAATGCAACAATAAAAAAATAATCACGATCAGCCACATTTAATATTTTTTGGAAATAATAGATTTAAAGTTCTAAACGATATTAATAATGAAGATTACGTGATATAAAAGATATTAAAAATGAATAAAACGACAAGTAAAAAAAAAATAGATTTTGCAAATGCAAAAGAAAAACATCGTCAAATAATGAACTCATCTAAGATTTTCTATTCAATAGAAGATTAAAGAATCATTAAAACAGTCCAATTGTTCAATACGACTGGCAAAAAGCATCTAAATGCGTACAAATCCTTATGTGTAGAGGGTCAAAGTTGCCGACGTCGCGACCATTATATCGGGGAGCTCTCAACGCGCGAGATGTACACAAATTGAAAAAGTTCTTCCCGGTCTTTGTCGCCAGTAAATCGACGTTGCCTTCTTTGCCATGGTGTTTAGTTTTACTGGAGGTGGTTAAAGGTTCACTTTTCACGTGGATGGTGGTGGAAAATCGCGGAAAAGTCGCGGAAAAGCCACGACGCGTGTTGAACTTACCCACTCTTTCGATTCAACAGTAGAAACTCACGTACGATATTGCGTATCTAACTATCTTCAGACATAACAATATGTGTGTTTAAAAACTTAAGAATAACATATAAAAAGTATCTAAAAAGTTTGATGCAATCAAATGAAATGAACATATTAAAACGTCATCTGAACAAATTAAAACTCATCGCAACTTTCATCCGAACGCGAAACGCGACTCTAAACAGATCGTTTCGACAATTTTACAAAACGCACACGTATTACGAATTTATGCACTCGTACTAGCGAATGCATAAATAAACAAATTCGAGTCTCAAATGCATCGCAAACAAACAGTGGCGCTTTGCAAACACTCGACCGGGGTGTCGAGATGCAAAACGCGTCGCTCGCATACATTTATTTGCACCTGCATACATTCGTCGAATGTTAAAAACGCTGCATTGCGGCCTTTTCATACAATTTGCACACTTTTTTTTTCGTATTCGAGTTCAAACTATGCGAACACGTTTCGAATTGGCTGC
Source organism: Cheumatopsyche charites (assembly GCA_024721215.1). Lineage (NCBI taxonomy): Eukaryota > Metazoa > Arthropoda > Insecta > Trichoptera > Hydropsychidae > Cheumatopsyche > Cheumatopsyche charites. Next base: position 13,050,754 of record CM045578.1, read on the forward strand.
GATGGCTTCCGGAACTTTTAGTCGAGTCTAAGGTGGAGATGTCAGTTTGTGTTTGAAAAGAGCTTGTAAAAATATTATATGGGATGTTGAAAGGTTTTTGAGATGCGATCTCCTGAGATGTCCCCTTTTGATTTCGTCGAATCGGAATTCGAGAAGCGGTTGTAAAAATAATGAACGTAGATTTGTCGAAGCGATAAGCTCGTCCTGAATAAGCTGTGTTGATAAAAAAAAATTATAGAGTTGTTCAATGTTAAATATGGGTGTTTTAATATAGTAATAATAATAAATTTGGTCATAATTGAAAAAAGTACTAACCGATAGAGAAAACAAACATTCCTCAATCGTTCTTGTGTACAAAGTAAAAGAAATTATGGATTTTAGGTCAACTATTTCATGGAAAATTTGTAGAAATTTATAGACACGATAAATTGTCGAAGAACAAAAATGCAACTTCCCAATGTTTCTGTGAATGATTTCCTTGCTACGCTTAAATAAATAGTATATTTATATACTCTTTACACCTCTATAGAATTATAATTAAAATAAAACAGATATCACATAATCTCAATCACTAATCAAACGACTGAAGTAATTTAATCGAACTACCCATCAGGCGACTTTTCGAACATTTGACCTAGATTTACCCATATTCGACTCAAATCGCTCCATTTTTACTATCAAAATTAATCCACCCCTTTAGCAAACAGAGTCAAAACGCATCCTAGAACCCCTCAAAAGCAAACAGAACGAATTTTCTAGAGAAGCAGCAGTCGTCTCTCGTAAATATCCCCGAGCGTTGAAACATCTTATGAAGTGGCAACGACACGCGCCAGCCAGATATTTATTGCACTTGACAAACTCGGAAAGGCGTTGCATTTGCGAAGCAAATTATCCTCCGTATATACATTTAAACTTAATATATTTATATTTTAAATCTAAGGACTTTTTAAAAGCGAGAATGTGTCGTCGGCATCCTTTGCCCGGTTGATGTATGCGCGGGCGTTTCTCAATTTTAAATCGTTTCGCGTTTAAATGTCGCTTTATCGCGTGGATTTTGCTTTGAGGAGATTAAGCGGATTGATTTGTTTGGAGAGTGTAAGTGGAGTTTTGCTTTGATGTGAAAGCGATTTAATATTTTGGAAATGGGCGAGTTATGTGCGAAAATTTGACGGATGTACTTGGATAAAATAAATGATTAAAATACATCAAGGTTATTAAGTCGTATACAATATGTGATTTTCATCGAATGCAGAATGATGTAATGTAAATAATATATGAAAAGCTTTAAGCCGCAATTGGGCAATTAAATATAATTTTAACAGTAGCCACTAAGATTATAATTATTCAAGAAATTTCATATAAACTCGTTTCGAACGATAAAAAAGAAAGTTAACAATCATAATAAACACATAATTTATTGAAAATTTTCAGCATTGAACTGTTAATTTTCATACACATCCAAGATGATATAGAATTGAAATTTACATACAAAACGTCTCGCATAACGACAGCGCGCATTTCTTTCATATTCAGAATTTTTCCGTAGCGAAAAAGAATTTTCATAATTTTCAAGCGAGCGAACATTAAAAGCGCATTAATCTCGTCTCTTGATAAATTCCCAGTTAATTCTCGCAATTGTCTAGAAAATACACAATCCCGACGCGGGATGATTTCCGCGATGATCAAGAAGCCTGATTTAATTTGCATCGCTTTACATCTGCTTATTTGCGTCGAAGCCTCGTCCCCATGAATATGGATTCGGATTCATGGGCACTTTGTGCATTAAGGCCGGAGATAAAACACTGGGTATAAGTACGAAAAAAGGCAGAAGATTCCTTCGACGTTTGAAGGGTCGGATTTTTGAATTAATGCAGATTAGTCGAGGCGAAAGCCACTCGATTTGAATGGAATTCGAACGGCAGATTAGCGGAAGCTCTCGTCGTTATTATTATGAGGGTTTTTTCTTTCTCTTGATAACGTAGTAAAATTAAACGTTGCGTGAAAGATTGAATCAAGTCAACTCACCGAGCGAGTGCGGCTTTGAAAATTTTCGACGGCGACGCTTGTAAAATTACGTACCTGAAACAAAAGAATAAATTGGTTAAAATTCATATTTAAAAAAGTGCTAGAGAATAAATGAAAATTTAAACTGAAATAATAGTCGTTTTAGGTCTGAATATCATCTGCACATGTATGTATTTAGGACAGTAAAAATATAGCGAATTTCCTAACTAATAAACTGCTGAACATCTATCGACAATTATTTGACGACTGAAAAGGCCAAGTGATTTTGAGGTGATTTGAGAAAAACGCGCTCAAATTTGAGCATGTTCTTACATGTAATATGAGAATTTCGATTGATTTGATTATATATTTCGGTACACATCCCAATTTACTTTATATCCTTTTGCCACAAAATATATGAGCGTATATAGAAGCGATTTCTGTACATAATTCAATTTTGGCGAAAATGTCACTTGTATCAGCTATCATTGTTAAGAACACAAACATCTTGTAATAGACAAAACAAGATCACATATTTCGAAAAATATACCGAGATTTCTATCAAAAAGATACACAATAAAGATCGCTTCCTGACAATGTTGCTACACAAAATCTCGAATTGCACTAAAAAAATATCCAACCTACATACTGCAAAAATATCAACAGCATTATAATAATATGCAAATTAAACAAGTATAATCACATTCAACAACCAATAGACATTGAAAAACCAACAATTTCACCACCCAAGGCGCAACAAGCGACGAGCATCATCATCAATCCTCCAAGTAACGGCTACGTGCAATTTTGTCATAATTCAACGCTTCGTCGAACGCACAAATCACCCCCATAACAATATTGACCGGTTAAAATAAACGCAAAACCTCCAAGTGTACCCCGAGGCTGTTTGTCCAGCGATTTTAATATGCAGATTCGCGTTGCATTATCGAAATTGCATCGGGCTTCGTATCCTGTATTGCGAGAGATGTTTAATCGCGTATGGAATTGTCTACGGTTTAATTAATGTGTCGAAATTGAATTTGTTAGTGGGAGATTGTGTCGATCGTGGCTCGATTCTATTCTATATTCCGTTCTAGGAATTGTGTTCATGATTGTTGGCTTGTTTTGATGAAGCGATTTGTAGTAATGATGTGTTCGTTTGCGATTTAAGCGAATACATATGTTGGAAATAGTTATTTATAATCAATGATTTGATTGTTGAATTGAGATTTTGAATATATTTTCTATTTAAAGTAGATTATTTAACATAAATATTCGATTTAGAATAATTCAGATAACGGCATAGTTGAAACGGATTGATATTTTCTAATTTCAAATGTAAATTATTCAACTTGAAATACAAAATTTGTATCAATGTCTTTATTTTTTTATTGATAGTTTAATGAAGAGAAATATGTTTTATTGAATAAACATGGCTCATGGTTGTTGTGGCTGACAATGAATTAAATTAAGTTTTGACGATTACGGTCAAATTTATTCTGACGAATTTCATTGCGTAGGATTACTAATTTTGTGCATTAAAAATATAAATACAATTAAATTCTATCATATTGTATGTACCATTTTATACATAAGTTCAAAAGAAGCTATTCCGAATGAAATTATTATCTAATTATATTAAACTTAAAATATAACATCAATAAATACCTATTAATATCGTATCTATTTAAATCATAATAGAACGACATTAAATTACAATAATTGAAATGTCCAACGATTTAAACAACCCACTTAAATACCCACAATAATACGTATCATAGAAGCGACCAAGATTAAAACCCAACATCAAAAAATCTATTAATTCGAACGAAGCGTATAATTTACAACGATTTCCAACGATCCTCTAACCCACATAATTATAACACTCCCACAGTATAATAATAACTGAAGTACAATAACTCATCGTTTTCTCGGTCGGCGAAAGATCTATGGACCGAATTCGCAATGTTACGTGCATTAGTATGGCAAATTACGCTTCCAGGACGAAAAAAATGTTAACGGCGAGGAGAAAAGAACACGATACGTAATAATATTAATGATGACAATAAAAACAACGTGTTCTCGGAACTCATTTCTCTTCGGGTTTTCGCGTGCTGCGTCGTCGTTCGCTTTTTGATGCGAGCAACCTTCGTAAAGAGAGGCAATTTCGATTTTGTTCTTAGAAACGTGAAGTGTATACAATTTTGACAAATTCCGTTACATTTTTGACAAGATTACGATTTAGTTTTTGTATTTCGAAAAAAAAAAGTTTAGACGAATCAATGCTTTGATTATACGGAACTACATGGAACTCATTAGTCTCGGAAAGAGCGTTCGAAGCGAAAAACGAAAATACAGTAATTTTCCGGAAATGTGTAGAAAAAAATGTGGAAAAACTCTCAAATTAAAACATACCGTCGACGACGTGCGCATTATTACGAAAACGAGTATCAATTACGCGCAGAAGCCTTTTCAATAACAGCGCTCGGAATAATTGAAATGCCGAACCGCTTAATTGCGAAAACGTCAAAATGTTCAGCCGAACAACATCGCTGAAAAATTCAGCTGATGTCATCAGCTAGTAGATGTTGTGGATATTGGAAAGTCTTTGCTGAAATTTGCGTTTTTCGAGAAGGGTCTTTTTTATTCGTAAGTGCGTAAGTTTGTATGTCAATTGTAATGCTATTGTTTTTTTCGTATGAAAATATAGGTGATTCTATTATAACACGATTTTCATGTACGTATTTACAGTGTTTTCCACTCAGTATTAACTTTTCAACAGAAAAAAAATCGTATCGTAATTTGTACAATTAACCAATAAATGATTGCAGACTAGTTCCTTTACAGCATGACCTACTATTGCATCGAATCTACATACATGTATCTCCATGTTATAGAAGAGATTCATGTGAAGAAAGATCTTAAAATACATTAGACATAAGAGCCCATAATAACAAAGATTAGGTAGGTCAAGTAAGATTAGGGTAGGTTAAGTTTTATTGTTGATTTTTCTATCGTCATCTCATTTGGAATCTTTCGCTTAGCAAAAGCCTCATAATATCCTCGCGAATCAAACGAACATTCTTCAAATCATCAAAGATTTCTTAACCTCTCACAAAGAAATTATTGAATTGTATCAATTAGAGAACATCTGAAACGAATTAATTCCACGAACTTTTCACATCATTTCAATGAAATCCAACAAGAAAAACAAACAACAGGTGACAAAGCCACACATCAATCATCCTCTCGAATTCGAACGGATCCACCAACAATGCCCACGATCCAAAGTGGTACAACACATACGTACAATTATACAATATAACACGTGTATGTAGAACGTATGCAATTGAATGGTCTTCCTCTCATTGTGATAAGCGGAGGCCGTCGACTGACGCGTCGTTTATTCCCGACCATTGTATTGTAATCGATACACGATTCGCTTCGATGCTCTTACTTCTGTAATTAATCGTTCGATGGCGTTTTGTCGGTTGGATTCGATCGGATTTGTGGCGAGAGGTTTTCTAGGAGCTTTAATGTGTGTGGATGAACTCTGATACTTTCTAATTTGATCATGTTCAATTGAATTAAGTAGGTTGTTATGTTACAATGAGAATGTAGCTTAAAAAGTGATGAATAAATCCAGCTTTATACAGAAAATATTGATTTGGTATTAATAATGAATCAAATTTCAGTCAATCATATCGGAAATAACCAGCCAATTCTGAAATGCTTTAACTGAAAATAAAAATTCTGAAATAAACTCACACACCTATTGGAGTGCAAAATATGATTTTCAGTCAATTCATATTGAATGCACACCGAATTCACATTAAGTATTATTTGAACTCACATTGTATTTGAACTAAATGTATGACATTTTTGCTGAAATTGAATTATGTACAGGAATCATTTCTATGTACGCTTTAATAACTATTTGGTGGCAAAATGATATAAACGAACTTGAAAGGTGTACCAAGGTATATCATCAAATCACTCGATTTACTTCTAATAAATATAGGTATATACCCAATTTTGAGCGAGCTTTTCTCGAAATCACTTGTACCACTTGGCCTTTTCAGTCATCACATAATTTGCATACAACACGAGTGTCAAAAATCTGAAATTTGCATACAACACAAATGCATTTAACAGCATCCTATAAATATTAATCGAGGACCACATTTTATTTACAGCACCGATAAAATAATGAATCGATTAATTTCCGAACACCCATTAAAACTGAATAAATTGCATTTCGAGCTAACAAAAAATTTCAAGCCCTTCAACAGAGAGTACACACACTCGAAATAGCAATTAAACTCGAGTGCATGTGTACTTTTTGCACGGCGTCGAAGCTTTGTGCATTCATAAACGATGGGGCCCCATTATTATCATTCGAACAATGAGGGGACAGTTGGCGAGGATACTTCATAATTAAAATGAAAACGATATTTTTTTATTATTTCGCCGGGCGATGTTATCATTAGGGACCTCGGGGACAATTTGAACCACCCCCGGGCGCTCGTTTCGCAGATTTTCCCATAGAGATAATTTGCACGAATTTCGCAGCATTTTGGGCTCGTTGATTATTTGTATGATCAAATGCTTCAACGATGAAAAAAAAAATATTAAGCTATTAAATGCTCAATTCAATATCTATAGACTGTCAAAAGAATTCTTGAATTTGAGTGTTGAGAAATTGATTATGCTTTGAACGTTTCGTGAAACTATTGCGTTGATGTTGCGGAAAATTAAAATACATTATGTGCAACGTATGGTGGAATTTATCGATCGAAAATATTCGTACGTTTCGCTATAAAAGTCATGTATTCAAATTCGATCGTTTGTTTTACATGCACGAAACCTTTTGCATTATACATAAGTTGGGAATCTCATGCGAAAATTTAGCGCTAACTCGAATCTGATGTTCTTGTTTGTTTTTCGATTTGGATAAAATTTTTATTGCATTAAAATAAATCAAAGTGAAATTGCGAAAACTCGTTTCAAACCGACACTATTTGCATGCAAATGCGTTTTTATTATAGATTTGATAATAAAAATATATTAGATGATAAAAATATCGCCTTCGAATGCATTTTATATTTATGTATGGAACTTTATAAATAAACTCTCAATCGATTGAGAAAATTGAACAGATAATATCAAGCTTAACCATTTAGAGACGAGCTGAAAGCGCATTTCAGCAGCTGCATATCTCTTCATTCCTGTGCACTGAGCACACACAATGTCCTCATATGTATAAAGTAATATATAAATTACATGTAAGCAAAATCCTTTCAGAGAACAACATTTTTTCGTTTTGTTTCGGACGCAAGTTTAGAACTCACTTAAATGAATTTCGAATGAGACATAAATGGAAAAGTTTCATTATTTTATCTAAACGTTTATTTCTAGTTTATATTATCGATCGAAAATAAGAGAGTTGAAGTGATTCTTGGAAATGGTAATAAGGAAAATTTATTCTGAAAATACGTATTATTAAAAAGATCTATGACTTTGTGAATGTGAATGACGCAATTTTTAGTTGTAATCGTGTAGTTTGAATGCCAAATGTATTCATTGTGAAATATTCAAATTTGTATTGTATAGTTCAAAACCACAGAATAGTTTAATATTTTTTTTATCTTATATGAATTTAATATGCGTGTAAGAGAACTTGTACAATATTACGGATGAACCCTTTTTTATCGACAAGGAGGCGGAGTAAATTTTATTTTTCACGCCCATCATATCGAAGTTATTCAAATTTATAGACCCCATGAATGTGTTTCTGATTGAATAATAAAAGTATGTACAATATTGTATCATATATCATAACAAAAAACCCTTATTCGAAAAAAAACTTAATCTAATAGTATTCATTTACAATACGTGAAATATGCGGGTTTTAAAAAACCTATAAAATTTCGATTTATTTAGATTTAAAGCGGGACATAAAATTTGTTTAATTTTTTTTCCTATGTCACGTGTATCTATTTTTTCATTCGTATTTGTACAAGTCGATTCGAATTGTATGGAGGGAAAAAATCAGAGGGGAAGCGAAGGGTTTAACAAAGGATACAAGGGGACACTACGAGAGATCGAAAAAAAGGGTTGAAATAAAATCGGGCTGCAAAGGGTTAGTACGTAATTCAATATCGATACATACATTGTTTACACACAGAGTTTTTTAGCGAATACTAAACGTGCTGATTGGAAATTTATATCGATTTTATAAAAAAAATCCTATAGTTATACCTAAATTATTGTACCAGTTACTACAGCATGATTTTTTTTATATCTTCGGCAAAAACAATTGCTACAACATAAATAAATCTAGTTAAACCTAACTAGTTGAGATTTATTGCATATCAATGATTCGTTCCACAAGCACTAAATAAACGGTCTTTAATGTTTGTACGGGTTCTTTTATTTTCATAGCACGCAACTTAACTCCGTATTATAGGAGAGTTGCCCCGTATTTTAATGGTACGAATTTTATGCGTTCCAATAAATACGATACAAACGATCCAACTCCCCATACAAGGCGATCCCGATTTACATGGGAATGCATTGTGGGAAAATTCCGTTTCCGAGAGAACTCGAGACACTAAAGCCTGAAATTGCACAGAGAGGTGAATCCGAAAGCACATCGGCGAGAAATTAACGCGGCAGTTGTAAAATTCCCGAATTTTGTTTATACAACCTTCCCGGAGGCCGTTAAACTGGCAATAAAAAGGCGAAAACCCGCGAAAAATGTCGGGGAAAACGACCGTCGGGAAAAGGGGAAAAGCGGTCATTGGATCCAACGACATCCCCTATGCGGGGGATATTTTTCAAAAGCCGGAAAAACCGGCGTTTTCCCGATTGAAAAGTTTAATCGCGACGCCGACGGTGGTTTAACGAGATCATAATTTGATAAAGTCGCGGTTCTATGGGGGGCTGTTCCACGGTGGGCTTTGATCGCGAGAAACCCTATTATGTGTTCGGCGATTATTTTTATTTTTATGAGGTCGCAAATTTAATCGCGGACGTCTGCGATGTTTCGAAAGTAATCCCCGGTTTGAATGTCGCCTTTGAGTTTTTGAACGGCGGGAAAGCTAACGAGCTTTAGTGGTTTACTCGTGGCTCGAGTTTATTTCGGACGTTCGTGGCTCCTTTTATTAAAAAACATCACGAAAATAATTATGATTCTTGACTATAAATCTACTGAAAGTTATATTTTATTATCCTAAATTATGTGAATCAGTAAAAGTTATATACACATGCTCAAAAGTGAATACACAGACCGGGTAGGTGTATACTTTGAACTACAAATCGAACAGATCTGACTCATCAATAATCTGAATTAAATTCCATTTTAATCTATATTATAAATACGCTAACGATGCTCGAAATTTTCAGTCGCTGTGCCTCGAACCCGCGCGTTCAGATTATTGGCCCACCGCCTTACGCTCCGAGCTACGCGTCGTAATTACGAAATTGCAACTTTTAACGTATATATGGGATATTTTTTTCGATAATTTTTTTGAACGATGAAAGAAAAAAAACTTATCATAAAGTAATATAGTGAATATTGAAATACTATCAACACAAATGCACTCATCGAAACATTATTGAAATTCCATGAAATGTCAGACTTATTCTAAATCATCAATTTTGAATGATTACCAAAATACGTATCTACTTAAGTCCTAACCTAAAAACCCATACAAAATGATCATACAAAGGCCAAATTGGCCAAAATCCAACAATACGAGCGTTGCACACACGTTTTGAACGTAAAAATTGCGAGACTGCAATCCGGTCGACTTCCGAGTCCTCGTGGCGACCTTCTAGGGTCCTCGAGGTCGTATCCCGAGGTTAGAATCCAGGACGAGGGTAGGGCGTTTAATAAAGTTCTGGTCTGAGCCTCGCTCCGAAGAGTCCTCGAGCCGAAGAGCCTCCGAAGAACCGCGGAGCAACACACAATGGGCGCGACCCCAAAAGTCCAAAGTCGTTAAATCGAAAGTAAAACGTTTCTCTGTATTTTTTTTTCTCTTTCGTATTTTGTTTCGAGGGATATTTTATTTGGGCAATGTCGCCGGCTTTTACGGGTCTTTTCGAGGATGAGATGCGCGTTTACGATTGGCCAAAACTATTCGAGATTTTCGATAGTGTAGATAACCCTAGAGAGAGTAGAACTTTATATCTATCTGAATATATAAAAAAAAAACCTGGCAGATCTGTGTGTATTCGGTATTTTCCTAAACTATTCATTAAATCTGGATTAATCTATTCTGAATTGTTGTATGCACATTTGGAAAAGTTTCTGTATTACGAAAATATATGAAATATTTGAATACAAAAGTGAATTATAGCATCAGTGCGTCTGAGAACGTGATAAGATGATAACCGACACTAAATGACGATCGAAAAGGCCAAGGGGTACAAGTGAAATATTTTCGCTTCTATGCACGTTCATTTATTTAGTGGCAAAAGGATACAAGCGAATTCGGAACATGTGCCAAGATATATCATCAAATCAGTCGACCCCTTCCTAATACATGTAGGTACACGGTCAAGTTTGAAAGCGCTTTTCTCGAAATCATCGCAAAATCACTTGTACCCTTTAGACTTTTCAGTCGTCATATATATTACTTATTGTTTGATACGAAATAGTTAACACTAGTTATTTTGGAATCGATTCATTTATTATTATTATTATACACAATCAGATATAATCTATAGAATTTCTAACAATTTCAATTCACATTAGCAATTTTATCCATAGATTTCAACATTTACCACTGAAGCTTTTAAGACAAGCACACAGAAAGCATAAAGACCAACACCATGGTCTGAAAGACAGTTCGTGGGGTGCTCGAATTTAATATTCGTACAAGGGCCGAAGGCGCTCTTTGCGCAGCAAAAACACATTCGTCCGTTAGTCGTTATAACGGTAACGCCTTTTTCCTGTACACCGAAACGAGCACAATGAAGCTGTGGTAAAAAGTCATAACACTGACTTGCACTGTCACAGTCTATGGGTCGGGGTCGAAGATGGCTTTGTGTGAAAGTGCACTGTCTGTTGAATTGTTTTTAGGTCAGATTTGAAGCTTTTTGTCTAGTTGGAATATTTGATCAAATCTCGTTTGATTCAACTGAATTGTATCTCAATTTGAATAAAATATAGCTACTTATTGCATGAATTTTAGTTTAGTATATAAAGGATCATATTTCACGATAATATCAAATGTTTTACTCAGAATCTGACGTACAATATTTAATCAAATTTCATCTTCTAAGAATGTACACAGATATGACGCTATTGGAAGCCAAGCGAGGTTAGTTACATGAGGGTGATTTCAAGAAAAATGCACTTATATGTGAATAAAATAAGCGATTTGATGATACATCTAAGCACAGGTTCCGAAATCGTTTATATCCTTTTGCCACTGAATAGGTATATAAACATTTTTACATATCTACAACTTCTGCACGTGAGTCGATTTCGAGAAAAATGTCACTTTCCCCAATTGGCTTCTAGAGTCGTCATACATTCTCATTAAACATAAAATATGACTATTTATATTTTCTCATTACTCATACTAAATTTAATGCAGCATTCAATATTTTTCGCTCGCGTAAACGTTCACATAAAAAGCGAAATTCGAACACAATTCGACGTCGCTTCCAGTCGTAAAGATAACGCGACAATTCAGCGTTGAAAAAATATGACATTTCGACGTACAATCCATCCGAAACTTCAGACATAATACTTCGTTATTCGCCTCCGAACGCCTTCGAGGATTCCGCGCTGTTGATCTTCGAGATAGACGGGATTGAAAGCTCTAACGAAATTACACACGCGAGTGTCCTCCTCTCGAAAAGCGAAAAAACCCGGGAATTTCCGGGATTTTTCAGACGCAGAGGGGCGCAAGTCACTGAAAAAGTGTCCCCATTGTGGCTTTGGAGTTTCAGACCGTTTCGTCGCATATAAAACGTACCCTCGAGATTTGTATCCGCGAACTTGCTTCGTGGTTCGCCACTTAAACTGCACATTCTCAAACCGTACGAAATGCTTTGAGAATCTGAAAATGCAATTCGGAGCTGACTCGTTTCGGTTTGCGCGAATTTTAATCATGCGAAGTTCTGGAGTTACGATTTGAAGTTTCCGCATGATTGATTCGAAATCTGTTATACACTTAATATTAGAATAGAAACATCTAACTATATAATAGCTCTATTCTGTGCGTGTGTCCATGTAACTCTCCAAAAATGCCTTCATATATTCAATGGGTTGATCGCTAGTACTAAATTTTGATTCAGTATGTTACGGTTGATGCTCAAACAATCGATTATATGATAATTGGCTAATCATTTTCAAAAGTTTGTGTTAAGATCTGAGGCATTAATTTGAGATCGTTTTTATTTCTGTATTTGTTGATATAATTAATTTAAATCATAACCCAATGTAATCTAATCTAATATGAATGAAAAATAGGAATAAATGAAGAAAACCTAACCTATAATATTAAATCATGTAATGAAATCGATGACAAATACACATTGTTAAGTTTTTCGAAAATAGCCAATTAATTTCGGAATAGTCTTAACCTCCGATATTCGCACATAATAACAAATATGTACTAAAACCCGTTGAATAAATTAACGCAGTTTTGGAGAGTTACATGGACACATAGGCAAATATAAACGCAGAAAGATACACATACACAGAATAGCACTATTATATAGTTAGATATATTAATTTGAATAGAATATTAATGAATGTTATCAATCCATTCATATCTCAAACACAAACAGATATGAACACATCTGCTAATTATACCTCATGAAGCTGCACTAATCCGATCAATAACGTTTATAATGTCAATAATCTTCACATATATATAAATCATAATTAAATAATAAACAGATTGAGAAACTCGGAGAGACAATCTCGCCAGCAGAATAAACGGTTTTGTAATTTTCTCCGCAATTGCCGCGGCGCGTACTAGAATTCGTTACGCTTCCCTCGGACGTGTTTGTTTCGCAAATTTACAGCGCAAAAGTACGACGAAACAACGACACTGTAAAATTCTAAAAATCGAAAACGTATCCGGAAAAACTTTACGGAATCGAAATGCGAAAATCCGAAACGGAGTAACGACGGAATCAATCGGCTAATGCGAGCGCGGGTCTTTGTTGCGCGATATGGGGGTGTGTTCGGAATGTTCGAATTTGCCGGTTAAATTACCGGAAAAACGGAAAATCGAGAAAAGTGGATGTAAAGAGTGGGAGGGTCGAGTCGTTTGATTGAAACCGACAGATTTTGTGTGGAAAATTCGCGGAAAAATGTCTCGTGATTTCCCCCTAGTATTACGGGTGTAATTGCGAGCTTTAGAGCGTTCGATGAAAATGTGGGATATGTCGTTGTTTTTCGAGGCAAATGCGATTTGTTCGATGTCGAATACATGTATGGGATTTTTATAATAAAATGTGTGATTTTTTTTTATGAAATTAGCTGCTGTGATTTGGAGTTGCTTTGAGACTATTTAAGCTGATTTACTCTTGTATTATTATATATGCGTATTTTAGTATTTGTTAAAATGTGAAATAAATGAATCAAATTTTAAATTTAAATTTTTGATCATTATTGCTGTATATTCTATTATAGTTTGAAGTAGGTAATTAGCAATCAATTTATCTTGTGTATAAATTTTTTAATCAAAACTATTATTGAATTCGAAATCATAAAAAAAGCATAAAACGCTTCAAAAATCATTTAAGATTTTTTTAATCGTTAAATATGAAATGTAAATTTTAGAATGGTTCTTGAAAAACTTCCCAGATGTGCACATTATTATTGAAATTTTGATAGTAATCGGATCAGTGGTCATTACAAACAAAAAAAATTACACGCATAAAATTTTTTAGGAATTTTAAATCGAATTTCACTTGAATGTCAATGTTTAAACATTAATAAAAAAAAAATAATCATATTTTTAAAACAAAATTAATATTTTACATCACGAACTTATTCAAAATTAAAATGACTGTCGATTCCCGAAACAAAACACGTATTAATTTAGCACAATTAAGAATTATCCGATACACCTAAAATTTTCCGAGCGAGCGCCGCTCTCCAACAACTCAACGTCTCGAGCGAAAAGCGTCATTATGCCCAAATGCGCTTAGGTCCATTTTCGCAGAAACTCCGGTTCGAAAACCATTCTTCTCCGGGCACCGTCTGAAATTTTCCAGACAATGGCAATTATCTTATAAACTTGTTTAATCGCCCCGGCAATTGTTCGCAAATGAGTCCTCCTCGGCAGCGAGGAAAACTCCTCGACGTCGCCGGTTCTCCTTTCCGAGTTCGGCTCATTGTGCACAGTCGAGGGCTGTGGAAATTATTCATAAGGAAAAAAATAAGATTTTGAATCTATTCGGGTTCGGATAAATTTTTTTGTTCGGGTTATTAATGGACGGGATTGAGCGGAATCGGTTTTTGCATGTGTTAACGTTTAGTATTCGCGTCTGTCTATCGTTGTATATCGTCTATTGTTTAAGATTTCTGTAGATAATTCTTGTTTTTATTAAACAATATTAATTATTTAGTCGTTGGGTTTATCATTTCTTTTATTTTATGAAAAACAAGGTAGCAAGTTTTGGCATAATCTGAGATTTTTCAATAGAACTATTCATTATACGAATCACAGCTTAATGATAATTTTAAGTATAAAACGTTTGAAATTTATATGAATACACAAAAATCTTTATTTCTACAGCTTTTCTAATATAAGGCGTTTTATATTTTTTAAAGCTCAACATGAAATTAGAAAAACTATTTCTGTGTAAAGTAATCTTTTCAATTTTATTTTATTATTTTGAAGATTGCCTTTTCAACAATCATATTATAGTTTATCAGTCAAATTAAGCAGTCGTTTTCTATTTTCGGTTACAAAAAAAGTCTATTTTATGTATAGAATAGGTTTTCAATTTCAAATTAAGTAATTTAAAATTCAATTTGAATATTTTTCATTTCATGTTCAATTGTTTTCGTACAATATTTCAGGGAAATTAATTGAACCGAAGCATTATTTTTTCACATTTGAGATATGACGATCGAAAAGGCCAAGGAGTACAAGTGACATTTTTGCCAAAATTAAGTTATGTACAGAAATCACTTCTATGCACTCTCATTTATTTGGTGGCAAAAGGATATAAACGAATTCAGAACGTGTGCCTCAATATATCATCAAATCACTCGACTTCCTCCTAATACATGGTCAACTTTGAACGCACATTTCTCGAAATCACCGCAGTCACTTTTACTTGGCCTTTTCAGTCTTCATATAAAGTGACTCAATATCAAACACAAAAATTGCACAATTAAAATAAATTTTATTTTATATCGAACAAATTTAAATAAAAAAATCACAACTACACACCCCTGCCTATTCGGAAAATTCTCATCTTTATGAGAAAAGCGCGAATAGAAAACGCCGAATTTCCACTACAAATTCCTCAACCCCCTAACCATGTCTCCCCAAAGGACGATTCCCCAAGGGCGATAATACGGAATAATCCGCGGGGGGGTGATGGAGGTCATCTATCATTGTCACTGTGCTAATCATCATTCATCACCGGGACAAAGTGAAAGATAGCGAAATCGCGAGAGCCTCTCGGGCTTCGATCTCTCACTCTTACTGATAAGAAAGGATATGCTCTTTTTATATGAGAGTGATGAAAAAATTCGCGATGAATGGACTCGGTCTGATAAGTCTTCGGAAGCAGATTGAGGCTTTTTATGAAGAGTCGACAAATTATTATTATGGGGCCGATATTGCTGAGTTAGTTTTCGGGGGAATCGGGAAAGTTTTCAGTTCGAGATAAGTGGATGGAAGTTTTCGTGGTTCTCGTGTAGTGCTGATGAATTTTCGTGAATTAGTTTGTATAGTATCAGAATTAATATTTTTTTGATATATTTGATAGAACTTTGATAATTAATCGTATAAAAATAAAATCAGCAGATTTGCGAATCTAATTGTAAGCGATTGAGGAAGCTAGTGTCGTTTAACAGTATCGATGTGCAAGTCTAGTTTCATAGCCTAGTATTAAAGCATATTTTCGTAATTGAATTTATGAAAAAACTTGTTATATTAAAAAATAGTCGATATATTTTGAATACCCTGTATTATTGTGCTCTTGTACATGATTCTTGTAGAGAATTTCATTAATGCAAAGACGTTGAATGAATATTAAATAGATCGATACGTGACCTTATAGGCATTAAAAAAAGCTCTCTAGAATCTTTTATAATATATTATATTTTCGCCCCAGATACATTATAAATAAAGCGCTATATAAAATCGAACCATATTGAATGAAAAAGTTGCACCATTTATGATTGAATAGTTCATTCACATGAATTCTACAGCGATATAAACCAATTTTAATCAAAAATATGTATTAATTTAAACATTTCAAAGTACATACGTATAAAATATGAATATTATTTGAATTGAGGAAAGCGAATTTCGCTGTGTACATACAAAACACCGGAACTGTTAGACTCATCTCTAGAATTTTCACGAAGGGAGCAAAGATGGAAAGAGCATCCCGAGGAAACATGCGTAAATTCCTTATTTGTTCGAGCAGTTTCACGGAACGTTGCACACGCTAAATACACACCGAGAGGATGTTCTTATTGCAGCGTACAGCCTTTCTTAAACCTCGCTAAAAATTAATGAAACCCAGATTTAAGGCAGGGCGAGTCCATAAGAAAATACGTCTACGTTTCGGATTTTTGTTATGAGAAGCCTTCCTTACTGCAAAAACGCATAAATCAAAAATCTCGAAAAATAAACGAATAATGCACTTAGCTCGTATCAATCGCCATATGATCCAAATCAGATTTTAAAACGATCGCCTTCGAAGATGATCGATGATGCGTTCAACGCGTGATTGATCGCTCGAGAAGAGGAGAAATTGTGCAACTAACCGAGATGAGGCAAAAAATAACCACTATAATATTTTATGGGAAAAATATTACATATGACGACTGAAAAAGCCAAGGGATACAAGTGACTTTGTGGTAATTTCGAGAAAAGTTGACCATGTACCTACATGTATTAGGAGGAGGTTGAGTAATTTGATGATATATTTCGCCACACATTCTGAATTCGTTTATATCATTTTGCCACCAAATAAATGAGTGTGCATAGAAGCGATTCCTGTGCATAACTCAATTTTGGTAAAAATGTCACTTGTACCCCTTGGCCTTTTCGATCGTCATATATATGGCTTGTGGGCCATCATCATCCATTTGACACGCGACAAATCCGACCTTGGTGTAGAAAAGATCGGGATAAGCCTTCGACAACGCGCTTTCTAATTGAATATCCCTGTCTGGGTTTGTTCTACAATGGACCCGCAGTTGAAGATCCATATCGAGATCTAGATTAGTGTAGAAAGATCAACAGATAGTTTCCGTTTTTGTGGGAATTGGGTGCTAGAGGAAAATATGTAGAGTATAAAATAATAAATTGAAATTTGTAAATGTTCGCTAGTGTTCAAATCTATTTGTAATTAAGAAAATCGATGAATATATTCAAGTACCGTTTGCTCTACCAATTAAATATTATTTAGTGTCTGTTGTATCTCTGGTACGCAGAGCAATTCTAATCTGGTCGTTGGCATGATCTATGTACGAAGAAGTCGTATTTATGATCTTAATTGTTGGGTTGTAAACTGGAGTGCTTTCTGTTGTTTAACGCTTTAATTAAGTTCAATTATTGCTGAGACGTCGGCTGTGTATTATTCAATCAACCAAATATAAAAACGATAAATTGGATTACTCAATAACGTTTCGTAAGAATGTAACATAAAAAAAAATTGAATCACACGTTATAAAATTAAACGTTATCTTTAGATAATAATTTACTGGGACAAAATTAGTTCCAAACATTTCGGGTTAATTGTGGCGTAATAACTAAGGCCTAATTGTGTTGATTACGCATCCCAATAAATATAATAGCGCGAAACACGAAACGCATTCGAACCATACAAATGTTTCCACCCCCAGTTTCTAAACTGTGTATTAATTACGCCGGGCGATACATTAATTTCGGATTACGAATATACAATAATAACGACGAATATGAAATTTCGAATTCGGAGCGGCGGGAAAATTCGATTCGAAAAGCGGGCGTGACAGATTTTCGATTCATAAATAATTTATTTCCCAAAGAGTTACTCAAGACCTCTTGTCGTCTCATCAAAAAACATCGACTTTGTAATCTTCGCAGCTTTGCATTTAATTCCCGGGACCGTCGGAGATTTATAGCTTTCGATAAATAGCTGCGAGAGGCGCCTCGAAGATATAAGCGAAGATTTGAATTTTGGCGCCTTTTTTTCTTCCATTCTTCTTCGCTTTCGATTCGCGCCGCTTTAATGAATTAGCATTTTTATTAGCGATAGAAGTCGGTCATAATTCAATACGAATAGAGGATTCATTGTGTTTATAAAACAATGATTTTCATAGTAGCTAAGTTATTGTTAATTTTATTTGAGTTTGTTCAATGAAAAGCATTTATAGTTTTGTAAGAAAGATTGCGAAATTGTTTAATTTGAAAGATCCTTTATGATTCGATGTAATAATTGAGACGCATTGAAACATAAAATCGTGATTAATGATCTTTTTTGTTAAAGCAATTTGTAAAGATTCAAAATAAATATTTCGATCAAATATGAAAGAATTGACAGGGTATAACCTTAAATTAAAATGTCCGATGAAAAAGTACTCGAAATTGATATCTTCTCTCTTTTTTTAATGTGTTAATTGTTTTTAAAGTGGACACAACTCGAGCGTGCTATTTCGGGAATTTTTTAAAAAATATCCTGTTACACATCGAATATTTTTATAAAACATTTTTTTTAATTAAAAGATTTTCGATACGAAGCGTATATTAAAATACGAAACGAATATAATTAATTAATTTTGTATATTCCTTGATAACGTGCAAACGTTAACTATGAAAATTCTCACGTACACTGGAAAGTTTTTCATATATTTCATCTCCAGTCGGAAAATGAGTACGAAAACAAACAGAAGCCAAAAACGTAGTGCTTCTTAACAGCTCTAACTTTTCAAAAACTGGAAAGTTGCAGCTGCACTCTGATGTGTATAATAATAATATTCCGAATGCGAGGTGAGCGAATAGAGGTCGTAATGTGCGCATAAATAATGCCACGTTCTGGAATTGTGATAAAACAGGAAAATATAATAGCAGCATTATTTCCTACGTTTTCTTTGTGTGGAATAATTGCGATTTTTATTATATGTACCGTAGCATATTATATAAATATGATACATTTCCTGGGGACGAGGTCTGTATCATTTTGTTTTCCAGTTGTGTATTCCGGTACGCAGTTTAATTGCTTCATCTGCATTTGATTATGTTTTCATCTACTACATTGTTTCTCAATGTTTCGTATTTCGAACGAAATGCTTTTTGATTTGAATATATTGAAAATTTTCATTGAATTTCAAATTCATTTCACTGTAATATAAATAAACTTTTTAATGAAAAATGCATTAATTTAAACATTAAACGATGTTTAGGAACATTATTTAATTTGAATTAAAACGAAATACATGTTCGCTGAAACTCGACGAGGGG
The DNA here is from genome assembly GCA_024721215.1 of Cheumatopsyche charites. Lineage (NCBI taxonomy): Eukaryota > Metazoa > Arthropoda > Insecta > Trichoptera > Hydropsychidae > Cheumatopsyche > Cheumatopsyche charites. The sequence goes on from CM045578.1 coordinate 13,070,427, forward strand.
AAACTCTAGATTATTCACGTCCATATCTCGCATATTTAGCTCTGATGCAAATACGACGCACCCCAGCATTTTTGCATATTTAAATTTCGAAATCGTCCCTAGACCCAAATTACTTCGCCGCAGTGCAACGAAAGCCCACACATCAAGACAATATTCGGTGCGGAATCCAGGGCCGCATCCAGGATAATTCTGGAAGACATTACTCTTGTATGTGTCGCTCTCGCGGTGTTAAAGTAGGGAAAATAGTCGGGAAAAAAAGGCGGGAAAAAGCAAAGGACATGGTGCACCGGTGGCCAACTGTCGAGTTTGGCGCGTGAGAAATTTTATTGCGGAACGCCCCGAGAGTTACTGTTGCAGTTGAATGTTAAATGTTCAACTGTTTCGAAGTGTTATATGTTGTGTTAATTGAGCGTGATGTATGTTTAGAGAATGTTTGAAAATAAATGTGATATCAAAATATTTTTTCGAAGTGTTAATGTAGCTGTTTAACCAGTGGAAAATATGATTTGAGCTGATTGTAAGACTAGTCAGAGTGTATTAATTTTATATTATGTGAGTCTATATTGTAATCGAGATTTGAATATTTTTATATTTATCGAAATATTCTGAATTTTCTAAAATAGGATTCTTTTGAAAATAAACCCTAATGAATAAAATACATCTGCTACGTATTAAACGTGCGACTAGTTGTGAACATAGAGTAATTATATAACATCCTAAATATTGATATTCTACCCTTTATTTTTGAAATTTTATTATTATGTACAATAACTAATACCTTGCAAATTCATCTTTCATTTTGATAAATCTGCCATTTATTTATAGAAAAATAATTTTACCTTTCTTAATGCACCTTTGAAATGATAAACGTTTCAATTATTACAATGAATAATAACTCGTTTTTTTCGTAAAAACTTAACTCTCACTTAAAAATACGTATAATATATGCAAAATTAATACAGAATTCTATCTTATATTCAGAAAAAACACTATTTATCCGAACAAAACAAAACAAACCGATAGAGACTTGCCAAAAGTAAGATGTCGAGAGCCGCCAATCGGCAACAGTTCAAAGAGAAAAGAGTCTGCAATATATCACGAGGGCCGAATTCAAATCTAACGATCGGCGGAAAACGTCGTCTAAATCTAAAGGACCCACATCCTGGACGAAAATCCAACGACGCGGATTTGTCTGGCCCTTTTTTCGCTTTTTCGGTTCGCCTTAAGGGCGAAGGTTGCGGATATATCACGGTGGCCTATGCGGAAGGAGGTGCGTAAACAACTTTGACCCGAAACCAAACAAGCGGACGGTATCCTGTTCTGGCTTAAGGTAAGTGCTCATCTGAGCGACTTTTATGAGAAAATTAGATTTTGAATGAATTCGATAGCTTTGAAAAAAATTGAAAAAAAATATTTCGTATGAATGAAATTGCACTTGTTGATATTGAAAAGGTGACATTTTTCACGCAAGTATGAATATGCAAATAAATATTATATCAATGTAATTAAAATATGGGTCAGAAGTAGTTAAGAGTGGCTAAGTGCTAGAATCGATGATAGGAACACTTCGGATGAAGAGATAATCTGATCAAAGAATCAGCCACAATGACAGAGCTGAAGAAAGCATCCGAAAATGGAAGATCTTTGGCTCTATGTGTATAAATTTTTATAAACCAACTGCCTTAGTAGGAAAATAGAAATTTAAGATAAATGTTAAAACAAAGATTTGATTTCATTATTGATTGATCAAAATCAATTGATTTCATTAAATTCTGAAAATACGACAAGGAGATTCATTTGAGGAAACTCTTTTTGAAGCAATAAAATAACATTTTTCAAATTAAATTAACTTAATGTTCAAAAGAAACGATCAATTGTAGACTAAAGATTGATAAAGTCTTCATATCGATTGATAAATTAAGACAAACGACAAGTGACTCTTGTTAAAATCTAAGAAGACTCAAACCCAGTATCTCCAGAACACTAACTTCAATGCTTTTCGCACAAACACACCATTAATAAATGAGCCTAAAATACATTTTTAAGTCAATAAAATCATATTCAATCGAAATATTCCATGAAAATCAGCTCTGATGAGACCTCACCTCAACTTGAGTGGGTTAACCGTATCTCTGTCCCGGGTCACGGATATACGGGACGTGTCGGAAGTAATCCACCATTCGTTTCCCCGAAGGAGATATCGTCCTCCGGGACACCCCCGAGGCCAATAAAATGTTGAAGCGAGCCTAACTTACGATAAGTCGAGGAACAGTCGCGAAATTAACCGATGATGGATCGCTCACTTGATACACCGTCGAGATACAGAGGTTACTTAATTATGGTGCTCGTCGATTCGAACGATGATGGCTAAATTGTACGTCGCATCTGTGGTGTGGTGAGGTATCATTATAAAGACATTTATGTTTGTTCTTAAGGATTGAGAAATTGGCTCGATGAAGATATTTCAAAATGAAATTCGATAAATTATGGTTGATAGCGAACAGGTTTGTATCATTGTTTCGGAAAAAAAGTACAGTTGTCTCGCATTTTCGCGAATTCAACTCGACGATTTGACTCGGAATTTTCAAGTTGAAAAGTTTTCCGTTTCATAATTAGAAGTTGGGTATCATGGCCTACTTTCAGTTGAGAATTGTTCACGTTTCACGAAGAACGTTTTATCTTAAAAGGATAATTAAATATAAGGCTCGTCGTCAATTCCCTTGATTATTTTTCACCAAATAAAATAATTACGTTACAAATTTTATCAATCGAGTTAAGATGTTTTCGCATATCATCAACACGAAACAAATACAGACGCGTTTAAGAGTGATACATTTAAATTACGTCGCCGAAAAAATAAAACAATTTTCACAAACGAAACTTTTGAAAATTGAAAAACTAAACCAATCACTTTCTCCTCGTGAAAAACAACGTAAAATAAAAAGCGCAAAAATCCATTTAATACCTCAATAAATCTTTTCAGACTTTCCAAGAGCATAACTGTCCTCGGCTAGACTGAAACGGCCCCGAGGGACTATTAAAAAATATTTTCGACTCTCTATCTAAATCCGTCGTTAATTTAAACCTTACACTCAACAGTGGCGGAACTAAATCAGGATAAAGCCTTCGGCTTTTGGGGCGAGAGACACCATAAACACACGCAAGATCGATGTAAACTCTAAAGTTTTACTCGGGCGTCTTAAATCCCGCGGAGGATTATCGCCGGGAATTTCCCGGGAATTCTCGCTCGCCGATAGGAACATAATTGTGCGTGTCACGTGTGCGTTTGTTGGATCGAAATTTTAGCGAGGATAAATTATCTCTACCGTGTCATCCGTAAAATGGAACAATTCGTGTTTAGAGTTTGGAAACAACTCAAGTTTATGTGCGGTGGTAAATTTTAATTACTTAATGTTAATTGGAAATATTTTCGTAAGGATCGATTGAAACCTGATTTTTTATAAGTTATATCAATCCTAGTATCAACTTTGAACTGATACATTTCTTAAAAATTAATCTATAATAATATTATTTAAAGGAAATTTTAATCATAACATTCATATCAATATTGAAGTCTAATTAATTGTACAAGATGAAAATAGCTATATCTCATTTTTTCTGTGAAAAAAATCGCACACAAAGAAAAGTTACCAATTTACTGCCAATTATAATATTTATAGGAGTAAAAATAATGTTAGCTACTGAGAATATATCTAAAATCAAGTTATATAAAATTTATAAAACCTACATAAAGATATTGATTGATTATAGCATCAAAGAAAATTATTGTTTCAATTATGTCAGACAATGGGGGAAAAATGATAAATTTCCATACGTGGGTTTATAATTTATCGACGCATTGCCTATTGTGCTGTATGTGATTTTTATTGGTATTAAATATGAAAGTGTCTATTAAAATAGCTATTATAATATATTGAAATATCAAATGGGAGATCGTATATGGTTAGAGGGCATTTAATGAAATTTTATGTGGCAGTTGTTTAAAAGGAAAATAAACCTATTATGTGTGGAATCGTTCGCAGGAATTGTTTTAAATTATAATGTGGGTGCTCGAAATGAGTTTTGTAATAAATATAGAAAATAAATTATTTCAAACCATTGAAATTTCATTAATTAATAGACATAAAATTCAACAATGGAAATTAATTTAAATGATTAATGAAAATATTTGTACGCACAAATCATATTCAAACAAAACAGAATACATACAAACGACTCATAAATAAGTTGTCATGTAAATTCCTCGAAAAAGAAAAGCCTACTAAAATTGAAATATCCTCAAGTTCCTCGACATGGTACACGAGCAACAGCCCATTTTTACTTCGGGTAACAAGAAACCGAACAAAACCGCAGCAAATTGACCGCATCTTTGCCGTCTCTCGTGTTCTCTTGAGTTTATAAATAGTGTTCGTTTTGACCGCGAGACAAAAGATCTTGGAAAACGAACGTTCATTAACTAACCGGCGAGCTTTTGATTCGCATTAAGGACGCCCCGCGGTCAGCAGTCACTCCTTCTATACACGTGTTCGATGTTTGATATTGTGGTTTTTGTTGGAATGTGCTTCTGTGTTGGGTTGAGGTGGGAGTCCATTCGAAATTTGGTGATTAAAAGATAATTTTTTAGTTTCTGTAAATTATTTTCTGAATTTTTTGATGAAAAACTATTTAAATTCAATTATAAACAAATGAATTTGAAGTGTAACATGTTTATTTTCAAATATTAGAATCTATAGTTGAGTAATTTGAAAATAATTATGAAGTAATAATTATCTAATGTAAGTGAGTGAAGAAGATGTTACAAGAGTTAGATCTTGTTATGTCATTAGATTTGATGCAAGTATCAAAAAGGAAGGGAATTTGTTTGATTATGAATCAGAAATATTTTCATATTTATGATCGGTGAAGCAATGTATATTGTCATACTTTTCGATGATTATGTAATTCCGTTTTAAGATAAATTAGGGAATTCTATATATTTGAGGAAGAATATTGTAGAGTACGGATTTTAAACTCTTTTAGAATTGAACAAATAATGAATATTTGAAAGAAATGATCGAGAACAAAATTTTATTCTTAATTTGGATTTTCGTCGAATAATAAGATTTGACTCAGAAAAGTAATGAAATAGGAACGGTCATCATTTCTCTAAGATACTTCTTATTTCTATTCTTCACAATCTCTATTTGCTTTTTCTGCTCTAGTGCTTGAATTTGGGGGAAAAAGGATAAAAAAATCTAGCTAGAGTCTAATTAGAAAAGAAAATCGTTCCTTCTTACATTACATATTTGTCCACAACAATATTGAGTTCACACAAACATTAGTCATTATTAATCGACTCATATCAATTATTTAATTTCATGCATACTTAAATATTATTTCGAAGAATATATTTAATCTTACACTAAAAAATACGCTCTATAGTCTATCAAAAAAGCTCGACCCACAAAGCTGCTCCGTTCCGAGTGGGCGCTAACCTCAAGCATCGTATCTCCTGTCAGAGGACTGGTTATACTTAAATGTATCCTAAGACACAATAGTGAGTCGAAATATAGCATTCGGCTTCGATTCTTGGCGGTTAATTGCCGCCTCCTTTATTTAGTCCGGTCGTAAATTCGTACGGAGGCGTTAAGCCGACTGTAGCAATCCGATGCTTTCACTTTCGAAGAAATCTCTCCACCTTGTAACAAATAGTTTTTCCCCGGCTCAGTAATTAAGGAACTGCTCGCTTTATGTAGGACTTATCCTAGAGAAACGGGATCCTCTCTCTATGTACGAAACGAAGGATTATCGATTATAATTAGAATGAATCGAAATAGATTTGGAAAAAAATATAATTTATTATGCTAGAGTATAATTGAAAAATGAAACTGAACAATCGAACGAATCGCTGATTCTGAAATTTCGAACGAATTTTCGCATTTTGTCTATCGTGCGTTTTCGCTGAATCGTTAAACCGGTTAACTATCACAAAATTGAATAATTGAATCTTTGAAAACTATAAAGCACAAAAAATAACATTTTTTTATCAGAAAGTTTTAATGAAGTAGAAAACTTAAGAGATTTGAATCGTATTTTTTAGTTCGAGGAACGAATTAGATCGAATAAATAAGCGATACCCGCTCACTATCTCATCGACATAATATTCAATATAACAAAACTATTGTAATCTAATTGAGTCATTAAAAAAACCGACTCAAAGCCTAATCTAACTAAACCTAACTCAACTCTGCAAGGATTCTGTCATCGAACACACCACCGAATAAATTCTAAATTTTGATCAGTCACAACTCGACGTCAAAAATACACATCTTTGAGCCTAAAAAAGAGACGTTTGAGAAATTCTGTCACCGAAGAGTTCCATAAATACCTAAGTGTCGTCTGCGAGAAGAGTTCATTGTGTCTCGGCCGTGCAAGAATTTATCGTAACAACAGGTCACGCGAATTGTCCCCACGAAGCACTTAATTACGTTGGACAGCGCTAAATGTGAGCCATCAAGGACTAAAAGGATGGATGTCGAGAAGACGAAGGACATCCACCATCCGAGACCAAAAGTCGCCTTTGATATTGATGATGTGCAAAACGCTTCGTGTCCCGAACACTGTGTTACTGAAATAAGTTTGAGTCGAGTGTTTCAAATCTTATGTATTTCGTTTGTAATGTAATATTTGGATACATTCGAAAATATGTACGAAGAGACTCTTTGAGCCTAAGTCATTAATTATGTTGAAACTCGGTAGATATGTAATGTGATTACAGTGCGAGGAATGAAAATATAATGTAAATAGTTCACCAGCTGTCATTGATCGATGTTTAAAATATTTTCTATATTTTGTCAATAATCGAATGAAATTTTAACTAAATTTAAAGTGCTTTCTTGTTAGTGTCCGAATTGTGTATTTCTGAAATAATTCGAGTCGAATATTTATGGAAGATTTGCGTTGAAGTTGATTAGAATGTCTGGTATATTTATTATAAGAGATTTAATGAAGCTAGTCGACTTTGATATTGATGATGTGTGAAGTGTTTAAGTCTGCAGTTGTTGAAATGAGTCGAGATTGTTTGAATGTTTGCGTCTTAAAGAATTATAAGTACATTTAAGTGATATACGATTTAATAAAATTAGATGACTTTCATATTGATGATGTGCTAAATTTTCTGTGGTTAAAACGAATGCGATTCAAATATGTTGGAATGAATGGTTGAGTGTTGAAAGGTATATTTATAAGTTATATTTTTGATTAAATAAGGAATTTTAGTATAAAATACTTGCGATGTATATTTTTGATTTAGATGAAATTGATTTTTAGTGTTCTTTATTAGCAATGCAAGATTAATTCATTAAAATGAGATATATTTCCATCAAATCAACCTTTGGCAATATGAATAGATACCAAGTAATCCACGCAAATGGATCCGATAAGATTCTAAGTATCGATTAATTGATTTATTTTGCAACCAATCAACTACCATAAAAAATATTCCATCACAACATAACTAGAGTAATAAAATAGATAAATCTCACCGAACTAGTTTTTAAACGATTAGGAAGCATAGTAAAATAAAATAATTTTCTTAAAACCAGATAGTTATTTTCAATTCAAAATAATAGTACGTATACCAATTCTTTATTATTACCATTTAATAGCAAAAAGCATTCCATAGTCAAAAATAAAGATTAAATCCGATCTAAATGGATCGAACAAAACGCGAGACAAGCATTAGTTCGTTCTCATTATAATTGCGTGCAATTTAATTTTCGACGTTTTATTGTGGAAATATAATATAATATTTCACAGATAATTACTGAAAATATAGCGATTTCGATTTTGAAAACTTTCAGAGCGGAAATATTGACGACTTAAATTAATTTCGCGAAACACGTTTCTGCGAAGCAAACTTATCAATTACACATATGAGAATACAGTCAAATCAAAAGTCATATGTGGATTTAAAATAATTTATTTTCGACTATTTCATTTGAATTTGCTTAATGAGAGGAAAAAAAACATATGAACAGCACTAAGAAGATTTAAGTTCTTTGAATTTAATTTCAGATGGAAAATGTCATAGAAAGTGAAATCACATATTTATGACGTATAATTTCATAAAATATTTTCGTAATTTACGAAATCGTTCATGAATAATAAAACAATGTCAAAAATCACGAGATTTTTAAATCTTCGTGTGACTTTCGCGACACCGTATACGTCTCAAGAGCGAAACTCAAAAGGAAAATTATTTACAAACGCGTAAAATCGCTTAATTACGCTTATAATTCATGCGAATGTTTATTATAAATCATACTTTTGCGTAGTAAATTTAAGCGACGGCGAATTCATTAAAGAGAATACGAAAAAACGACAAATTTACAACGTTCCATTATCACAGCAACTGCGTTCGAATTATCTGATTATTTATCTGTGAAATTTGAATTTGTCATTGCACAATGGGCAATCAATATCGAATAATCGATGTTCGTGTTAAAAAAGCGTGAAATGTCAACCGTTTGATATCAGGTTATTCTGGTTTGCCGAAACTACATTCTTCTGGAGCATAATCCTGCTTTAATATCTACGATAGTGACTAAATAGGCTTTTGTTATCTCTCGGAAAAAAGTGTTAGATAAAAATCGATTCGATCGTTATAATGGATCATTAAACATTCATGAGTTTGCTTGAATGTCTGGGATTGGATTTTTAAAGTATTCATATTTTAAAATAAAAATTTGAAAGTTTTGTTTGATTCGAGAAAGTGCTAATAGCATTTGAAGCGTGAAATTAAGAGTCACTGAAAAACTTTGAAAGTGACTTGTCATTTCTAGTCCCAATTTAGAATGAAAATTGTAATTTTTTATTGAAAATTTAGGTAATTATACAACACGATTATTAATTTGATCATTTTTGATGTACAGTTTTAATTTCAAACTATGGGTGGTCGCCACGTGGGCGATTTGATGAGATTCGCAAGTCCTAAAAATAAAAGATATGCTTTTTAATGAATACGACCCTCGATGGTCTTTTTCATTCAGCACATAATCGACGACATTAAATTCACTTTTCAGAACGAAAATAAGTATACGATCATACATCACCGAAGATTTATTTTTGATATTCGAAAAATTTATGACGCTACGAACGGTATTAATATTAAACCGAGAAATCGTTGCCTGAACGAAATCTCATTAATTTACAGCGAAGCTTTTTCTGTACCGAATTAACGTTTCGCCTAATTGAATCGTAACACGCACATTAAAAATCGATCTTTCTATAACGCAGATTACTTTCATGTATAATACATGTTCTAACGAGAGTTTTCTCTAATAATTTACGATCTGAATAAACATGATACAAAACGTTCGGAAATTTAGTGCCGACATAAAATTAAGCGTCGAATTTATTATTTGGCGTCGAAAATTCTAAGCAACATCAATGTCAAACGAGAGCATTCTAAAAGATAATTTTATTATATCACGCAATCCATGGATAAAAAGAACGACCTTTTTCATGGATAAGTGGTGATCGTTAAATACTAATTTAACAGCATAACATATTATGTGAAATGCTTTCACACGCGTTTCATATAAATTTCATCATATCTTACGATATTAATATGGAATCGTCAATCTTAATAATCCGTAATATTCATTCAAAATTTTTACACGAATATAATCGGCAATCAATTAGGATTATAAATTTTTATGTACCCACTTACATTTGATGTTTTTCTTACAAAAGTAACTATGAAAGACAGAAGCAATTGATACGTTTCGATTCTCAATTGATCTGTTGATAACTAAATAGTATCTCATTTCAAAAGCAAGTCAAATAGGACGTATTTCATTACCAATTTAATTTCATCCATAAAATCACTATAGAATGCACATACACATATAAATTTGAGTTTGAACAGGGAGTGCGGTCTTGAGTCATTAAAGGCAAGCAAGCGCATGAATATGCAACGAGAGCAACCGATTCTATGCAAATTCGAGCCATCAGTGCAAGTGCATCTCTGAGGCCAATAAACGAACTGTCCTCATTGTCTTGGGCGTTGAGAATTCGTCTTGGTGTTAAAAGATCTCGCTGAGTTTATCTCAAGAAGAATTTCAAATGAAACATTTCTTAAAAAGGTATATTTTTTATGTTTATCTTGTTGAAAATTTTAAAGTCAGTATCTAATGTGATAAGGATACAGAAATTAGACGAATGTTGATAAAGTTCTATATTACACAAAAATGATCGAATTCACTTGTATTTTGATTTTTTCAATACTAACTAAATTTGAAATAGTGTTGAAATACATAAATATCGACGGTGAAAATGCACATATGTAGATTTGAACGACTATTTTGAAAATGTTCAGCAAATTTCTAGATAATTATCATTTTACACAGAAATCATAAAATATTTAGAGAAAGAAATAATTTAAATGAAATCATTTAGGTAAGACAGGAAAAGAGATAGATAACAAAACACTTGCACTTTTTCATTCACACTTGCGAAATTGCATCTCTTTAAACACGATTCGAAATTGAACAATCTATACACTCGCTTATTATACAAATACGAATCCTATACAACAAAAAAAAATGCAATTCAACCATTTCTAGATAAAGCAATTCATTCCGAACGCGACAAGCATGCGGCCGTTCGAGTCCCATTCCCTCCGAGCACAAAAATAAATAACTATTATACTATTTTCGCAGTAAGTCGACCTTAACACAATGTTACGTCTCAATTTAGTTCCGCCGGAATAGTGCGCGTTGAAAATAATTTATTATGGGCGGGTCACCCTACTGCTACGATGCCACGGTTCGGTTAGGGTGACCGCACTTCTCTTGGAGGCAAGTTTCCGGAACGAAATGGTTCGAGGACCGCAGGGGAAGGCGATGCAATTTCCAGACGCTGCTATCAAACCGAAAAATAAGAAGAAAGGGGTTGTCAATGCGAATAGGGGTGGTTTCTTTTGCGGACATCGCATCGGGTTCTGGATGCACCAGGAATTTTTTCATTAAATTCTCTGTTGGGTGTAGGGATAAGTTATTAAAATTTTGTGTTTTTAATATTGGTTTAATATAGTTTTTATTGTGTTTTTACATAGTTCGAAGATGAAAATGAGAGAGTAAATTTCCTTAGTATTGTATTTAATTTTACCACTTCATATCTTCGTAAAGCCAAATAACTACGCTGAAGTTATTGAAAAATTTATCAGACGTAAACCAAAATAAATAGGATAATCTACATTACGAAGGAAGACTTTTAACTGCACCCCAACTCTATGTTAGCTTGTTAGGCTGGCCTAGTTGGGTACCAGCAACACTAGGCGAAACTACGGGTGCCATATTTAAGAAAAACCTACAAGAATCAAAACTCTGAAGTTGAATAAATGACGAAAAAAGGGTTATTTTTACTTTATATAATATTTAAATAGAAAAATATTAATTACACAGTCTCTTAAGATTTCGTATTGAGTATTATATATTTTTTATATTACATAGTTTTTTCGAACTTTTTATCATTTTTCAATTAATGTGTTCGATAATACATATATTAGAAAGTCTGATAAAATATTCAACTTATTAAAGAATAATGATACATATATTATATAGTCTCATATTGGTTAAATGACGATAAAATTAATAATGCCCAACATATTATGTCAAGTTATTATGACTGTTATAAATTACATCGAAGATATAAGCAAACGTCAATATTATCGAATAAAACCTGATATATCATAAACAAACTTACGCGTTGAATATGTAGAAAATCAGAAGAATCATTAGGCGAAAGAAAAACTTAATTTTTCCTCGCCTCAACAGAATCAAGTCGTTTCAGATGGGAGGCTATGAACTTTTTTTTGCGGGTAATTAGCGAACGTTTGCGAAAAATCAATCCCTTCAATTAGCCCACGTAGAAAACTTCCGTTCGGCGGGGAAAAGTTTCGGAAAAAAAAGAGGAAAAACCATGACGTAAATTCCTCCGTCAAAAAATAAGGTAAAACTGAACATGACGAGTTGTTCGAGTATTGTTCGAAAGTTTCCTTCGTCGAAAATGTAGTACGTGATCGTGTTGTGTGAGGAAAAACTTGTCATGTTTGGGAAAATCGTTCGCGTGAAAAATGTTCGGCCGTAGATCGATCATAACTTGTCGATGTGAACATACAAAGTTTTTAGCAAACATTTTTTCTCGCTAAATATAAATAGAATGTTATTGATAAACAGATGATACATTCTATTATATATAAAACGATACAACATTCAAATATCATATTTTTTTTTATTAAATATAATTGCTTTTTAGTTATAAAAATATGGCTTATAATTTTGTTATTTCGTAGTACATTTCAATATAATCTTATTCACTCTGACGTGATACGATATTGTGCAGAAAGAATAAAAAAAGGGCAACAACAAAAAGAACCAAACAAAAGTACAAAAGCATAAAGGACAAAGTTAAAGGTTATGATGATTAAGGTTAAGGTTAAGAATATCGTAGAAGTGACATGAATTCTTTGTTAATATAAAAGACATTCGAACAAAAGCACGACAATTCTAACAAAAATATAAGTATAAGCGAAATTTTCTTCGAAAATCCAATTAATTTTCAAGCAAGTTCAAACATGCGTACACAAAAGCTTAAATTCTATCGAATAAATGGATTATTAACGATTCTACTGAAAAAACATACACGGCAAACTCGCTCTAGAATGCAATTAGTTTTAAGCCATTCAAGTAAATTAGATCGATTCACGGTTTTGATTAGAAGCCGATCGGATAGATAAGGAGTCGGTCAAGCGCGAAATTGAACTTGAAGCCGCGTTTAATAAATCGTTTAATCAACGAATCGTACTAACTGTGCGTACTTAGCACCACTATATTACATTTGAGGTTTATTAATTTTAAGCCTCATTAATAAAATGATTTTCGAAATGCGTATATTTCGGTGCAAAGTCAAATAAGCGCGTATCAAAGGAGCGCCGACAAAGGAGTACCGACATAGTGCCATAAAGAATTCTTAAGATTATGAAGTTGATTAAGTAGTAATATGATAGTAAAGCTACGATTACAGATCGATCTGTATCAGTAATATATCGTACTCTGTTTTACGCACTCTATTTATTTGTTCTTCCTAATCCATTTTAAACAATTGACAAGCAAATTTGACTTTTTTCTTTTTGTTCAAAGGTACTATTTTTAATAGAACAACACGGACAGAAAATTAATATTGTCTTGTAAATTCATCTTAATGAGATAGTTTGACGTGATATACATACATATTTATACTGGAGCTCCTTTGTAGGCGCTATTTTGAGTCGCACTCAAATGTAGCGGTATCATGCGTCCTTAAGTCGATATCTTTCAGATACCTTTACGATATTCAATCGAACATTATATCGTGAGAATTCTCGTTGACGTCTCTGTACCGAAATTTAATATGGGGTGCAGAATGCGGGGGATGAAAAAATAATATTTTCGAGAGCCGAAAGCTTATTTTGAGGCACTTTTCTCCGTATTACGTTTACGTATGTGCGAAAGTCATTTCATTTCGTAAGAAAAGCCTTGTCACGTCTCGCGTCACACGTGCTCATAAGTGGGCCCGGATTTATCTGTACGAAAAAGGAATCCGTGAATATTTAATATTCATATTATATTATACGAGATCCTTTTTTTCGACGTCCCCTTCAAAGGAATTAAGCGAAAAGTGTGTCATGTGTACGTCGATGAGAGAAGCACTCGAAACGTTTAATCGAATGAAAAATATATGTACATATGTACAACGCACAAAAGACATAAAGGTCTTTGTTATAAAGGTTAAATTGTTTATTTGAACCGCTTTGTACGCTTTGATTAAGAGTGCTCGATCAAATTTAATTGTTACGTAAAATATATACAGTGCGGATTTTCGTTGAAGAGAAAAAAACAACTTTGACGAGAGATCACGTTAAGGTCTCATCAACGGAATGATGAAAAAAAACCGTATGAAATTAATAAAACGGACACGTGCCGTTTTTATCCGTTGAAAATGTTTGAAAAGGACGACGTACGAGTGATTATCTCGGCACGAAAATAAACATACCCTCATTGGAAATTAAGCCTGAATCATCGCAAAAAGAACCCTCTCTAGTTGGGGACCTAATTACTAAGCGACATGTCGTTAACGATGTAAAATACTCAAATTTCAACAATTGTCATTTTAAAAAACACTCATAAAAAATAATAAAATTTGAACTAAAGAAACTAATTCGAATTTATTATATCATGGATTTAATAAACCATCTGAAAATTCGATGAACTCATTATGTTCTAGGGTTGATTTTCCGATGAATCCGTATTGAACAATAACAAGTTTTGTATATTATTGAAAATTGTTCTTGTTCAAGTACATTCAACAAAAATTAATCCTTGATAAAGTTTAGCTTCAATTCAAAACCTCCGTTAATAAACTTTCAATGGTGGTTGTTTCAATGCAGAATATTCGCATGGATTTTGAGATGTAGTTTTTACATGTACGTTTGTATGTAGGAAAAATTTCCAACTTGTCGGTTGTAAACTATGTAATAATTTCGAACTTGCTCTCGGGCAATTTATGGCAACCGAAGAGAAGACCGCAACAGCAGCAATACGGTAGTAATTCAACAATAACGAATATTTCGATATTTCGTTGTGGTCCATATATGGAGATGTCGAATTAAAATCTGGATCCGAATGAACCAGTTTGCGCTCGATATAATAGAAGTTTTTTCCACGGATTAAAAAAGAATATAGCTAAGCACTCTGATGTATTTACGAATACGTAAAACATCCCATAAAAAACCCAAATTTGAAATACACTTACTAAACAGCGAGTTAAACATGTCATATAAACTCGCCCACAATTCAATAAAATAAAACCTTATTTTTATATGGCAATATGGAGACAATACAACGTTATTCGATATGCACGACATCCTACGCTCTTTTCCTAAATATCCATTAGCGATCTATTTTCAAGTCGAGCGAATGACGGATTCGAAGTTTTCCAATAAAAGTCATGAGTTTATTATAGAAAAAGTAACAATGAATATTATACGAAGCGGGTCTCCTTCCGCCCAAGAGAATTTTCAATTAAAACATCGGATAGGAATTCGGTATCGGCTACGTACTAAAGAGGCTTCGATTCGATTAATCGAAGCGACTTGAAGGAAAATTCTCAATAAACAACTCGATGCGTTCAAGAATTTTCAATTTTCTCGTCATTGTGAGCAAAACGAGCGAAGAAAACGCGAAAATGCCTCTTAAATTATCGATACAAACAACTTACGAAATTTGATGTCTTAATTAAAAAATAATAATACTAAAGCATTATCAATTATTAAAATATTTACTACTTTAACGTATTATAATTTTCTATAGACTTACACATATCTATAGAAATGATTGTTCTCGTGTGTGTCTGCTTACTTTATATTCACTTAAACCGTTCACACGATTGACTTATCGTTAGATAGATAGTAAAGCAGCTTAAAATCGATAGTTTTAAGTAATGACAAATCAAAACAACTATTCAATACTTTAGATTTGTTAATTTGATAAAAAGTTTTAAAATAATTTTATCAAATCGAAAGAGTAGCGCGTCAAAGCGAACAGCTCGTTTTCGCTCAATTCACACGTACCGCTCATAGAATGTATGATGATTCGGGGTCATTATTTCAATATAATGTAATAAAAAGAAGGCTCGGGTCACGAATTTAGCAATGCACAAACGGCACCACTTAAATAGCGGCTCAGCACTCGATAATATCATAATGAAATGCTTCGGAGTGCAATTTGACGAGGGCAAAAGTCTCAACGGGATGATTTCGTCTCGTATTTCGATCGCTCAATCCGAGAGCACGATCTTCACGACCTGTAATCGGAGAATCTGATCGGTTTTCGAGCGAAATTGAGATATTGTCGAAATTATTCCGCGATAATGATCGACGGCAATGATGCAGCTAGAACACGTGATTATAACGATATGGAAACTTTCTTCATATGATCGATTGAGGTATATGCACTGTTGAATTTAATTCTGGATATTTTTCATAATTTGTGAAATTTGTGCTAAACGGGTTTATCGTCTCTTTGTTAATTTAAAAAGAGATCAAATGACGACTGAAAAGGTCAAGGGGTACAAGTTAAATCGTTGTGATTTCGAGAAAAGCGCGTTCAAAGTTTTAGGAGGTCGACTGATTTGATGATATATCTCGGCAAACGTTCCGAATTTGTTTATATCCTTTTGCCACCAAATAAATGAGCTTACATAGAAGTGATTCCTGTACATAAATCAATTTCGGTAATAATGTCACTAGTACTCCTTGGATTTTTCAGTCTGTTCATACTATTCCATTTGGCACCAATATTTGAACTGATTTTCATGGAAAAAATCGATTAAAAGAAAACATTACTTAGAAGAGGTTATTATGAAACAGTGTTGAAATGTGTAAAAATAATGTTTAATCGTAAATTATATGTTTCAAAGAATCGAAGTAATGCATAAATACAAGATTATTCAATTAAATCAAAAGAAACTTAAAACTCACTTGGAAATTTTACGAAAAGATGCAATATCATAATCAAAAGTATCCTGAATTCTCGTAAAAGTGTTCATAAGTGATATTGAAAATATTGATTATGAACAGAAATAAGTATTTTAAAGATATGGAAAAAATAAATATTAATGACCTAAAGTAAAGTTGCAGCTCGAGAGCTCTAGAAGCGACCGTAGAAAATGACTTTTTTTTGACATGGGGCCACTTGTTTGTTTTCTTATGGGTTTTCGGGAAAAACTACGGATCTCATATGAAAGCAGGGGGGGTTGGTCTTTTCGATATTGTAATAACGCGAAAGTTGGCAGGAGCCGATGCAACAGCTGCGTCGAGTTCGCGCTAGCAAAACCCTCGCATTTTCGCAACACGTACCGGCCAGGCCAACAAAAAGTATTTTTATTTTATTACTATAACTAGTCACACATGTGACCGACGAAAAAATATACGAAAAATAATATTTTTCGTGCGAAAAGTTTACTTTAATTAAATAAATTTCGCTCGAGATTAAATTTGAAACAAGCCCACGTCGTTGAACGCCAATTGTATTAGAAGAACTCGAGTTTCGAATCAAACGTTTGATTCATTGTTGATTTTCATTGACGTAACTCAATTTTAACATATAAAATGTAAGCTAGTTTATATTTTATTTATCTATTTGTGAATAATAGAATTTTAAATAATATGATCAGACATACCACATAGTTATTCAACGATTCATCATAGACACTAACCTGAAACAAAAAAATAAATCAATATTAGAACGATACATCATACATGAAATTCTCGGCAATAACATGAAATTTCAACGAATAAAACGTCATTTGAGAGAACAAACGAAATTCTTTCCTATTCGAGATGAAAAAAGTACATATAAGTTCGATCGTATGAAACTGAAACTAGCGAATAAATCGTGTCACAATAAATTTAATCGCCACAGTCACATTCGCCAAGGATATTTTATGGCATTCTCTTGGGGCGAATCAAATTGTAAAACCGCCACCGACCCAAAGTTATACGGAATAGTGGCGGCGAGAAACTTTCACCCATGCCATATAAACATTAAAAAGCCAAAGCGCGAAATGGCCAAGTTGAAAATATGTAAAACTCACTTTGACTCTCCGCAACGTTATACACTTGTATCGTATTATATTCAGACTTAGGTATCTGCGAAATGTATTATGTGTTGTGCTAAAGTTTTCTAGGCGACACTTTTATACGCGCGATAGCGATCAGCATAACAACGATGCTTGTGCGAAAAAATAAGCGTAGAATTTGTGTTTGCTTTCGAATTTACATAGTAATCGACGCTATAGCTTCTTTTCCATACGAGACGTTCGAAAAAAACGACTTGGCGATTTGTAAATCGTGAATTTATTCGATCGAGGGTCGAATCGATTCGCTCTTCGTATTTTTATAAATCATACTTAATGCAGCTTATGGCTATTTCATTCGAAGTGTTTAAGAAATTTCTATGAATATAAATGCTCAACAAATAATATTATAAAAATCAGTTTATTTATAAAATTAATGATGTATTTTATGTCATTTGGAAATACAATACAACGATCATTTCAATTTCATCGACATGTAATACAAAATCGATGAGGAATGAATTTAATATGATAAAAATACATTCGGGGGGAGCATTTATCAATGCGGAACATCCATTAAAATGGCAGACAGAATTCGAGCACCACTTTTATTGTTTAGCCTGCGGATCCTGTTTTTTTCGTTCCATTATATTATTTTTTATATACGTACACATTCTTCATCTTCAATATTATTTTCCGGCTCGACGTGAAAATCGTCCTAGTCGGTTGACAGTCCCGAAACGAAATATGAAAAATGATAAGTAGGAGATGGGGGATTTATCATACGAGAAATACATACACACACGTATAATAATACTATATAAAAAGGGAAAATTTTCCCAATTCCGAACGTCACGTTTTAATATAAAAGAGCTTAAGACGCTCTTCGTCGATTCCGTAATCGAATTCCTCACAGTCGAAAGTAATCAACTGCGCATTTCTGAATTTCGCCTTTTGCGGCGGATGTGCAATAATTTCAGAATTCTCTCTTCCATCGAGGAAGGTACTTTAAAATTTCTTAATTTCCGCTGTTTTGTTGTCGGTGCAACAACAACAACGACAGGCTAGCTTCGGATTACATCGAAGACAAAGGATGAAACGAAACGAAAACGACTCCATTGTGCATCGTTGTGCACCCACACACGAAACGCCTTATTTACACTTTACGCTAAAATAACACTGAAATGTACGAAAATGACATTTTCGTACCCACGTAATGAACTTGTGGCATTTCCAACTTGTATACGAAGGTATGATATTACCTTTTTATATGTTCGTATCAAATCTTGTGAATGGACTCGAGTGGTCTCTTGTATGAATTTGGGAAATTGTTGTTTGTTTGTCGATTTTGAATAGATGTTTTCTTGAGCTACAATATACTGAGAGTTGAATTTAAGTATTAATATAAAACATTGGGTTTTAAATAGATTTTGATTTACGATCGACTGGAGCTGAAACTATTTTCTCTTAAGCGTTAATGAGGGCAACTTTCAATTATTTTCCTCCCCAAGGTTTTGTTTCCCTCGGTTCGGTGTACAAGGAGCTCTTTTTCAATAAGATCCCCATTCATTTCCGGCAAAAGCTTCGATAATCCTCTTCTTCAGAAGCTCGAGCTATCTTCGCAGCTGTGTAGGTAACGGACGACGGATGCTCTGTACGTAATTTATTACGGATTACGTTTAATAGGTCCGCTATTTATAAATCGACCACACATATAGTGAAATATTGATATATTATAGTTCTTAAAATAATTCAAAAGCTCAAAAGAAGATTGTAATATAAAATGCATTTTGTAGGTCGATGGGATGAAATGCGTTCCGTGCAAAAAAAGTGGTTGGTTCTTAATAGGACATTGTTGTTCGAAAAAAATATGAACGATTTATCTATAATTATATATTAGAAGTTTTATTGAATAAATATGAACTATTTAATCAGAAATTTTGTTATTAATGGTTGATTTGTTATATTAATGATTCGTTCCATTACTATCCCTAAATTTTCTATAAATAATCACTACGCAGGTCTATCTGGCACATGGAGAGCAAAGTGTACTTTTCTCAAACCTATGATATATGACGACTGAAAAGGTCAAAGGGTACAAATAACATTTTCGTCTAAATTGAGTTATGTACATACATTGCTTCCATATACGCTCATATATTCAGCGATAAAAGGATACAAACGAATTAGAACGTTTCATCAAATCCTCTTAATACATATAGGTATACGCTCAACATTGAGCTTTTTTCGAAATCAGCCCGAAGTCACTTGTACCCCTTGGCCTTCTCAGTCGTCATATGTACACATGAACTGAAGCAGCATCCTATAAAAACAAATGCACCGATATACGGCGAGTTTTTCGTGCGTAAACGCACCGGCCATAAGCTTAATGGCGATAAGCCGGACCGGAAGCTTTTTCGTGTCGGCGAAAATAGAGCACTTCTTTGTGCTGTGTCTTGCTATTTTTTTTCCACCTTATTTTGCGAAACATTAGTGCACTCAAAAGATCAGTCGATGGCCAGAACAATTCCATCGACTCTCGCTGGAAAAATCGCGTAATTTATTTCCGTCGCGAAAATGATGAAAAAAGACCGCTTTCGTGCGAACAGTTTTTTTTCCTCCTAGGGATTTTCGGCGTCTCTATATTTTTTTCGGCTTGCGAATCCCCGAAAATATTTGCCGTGCTTAAATGTACACATAAGTTCTTGGCACATGTTTTTTTTCGTCGTAACTTCGGCGCGTAGTTTCGGGAGGAGAATGTTTTATCTCGAATTCGGAATGGAATTATGATTGTTTCGTATCGTAACAATTGTATATCGTATTTTGTTTCGCTCGTATACACCAAATATACGAAAGCTCACATAAAAATGTCGAAATACGAATCGAATTTATACGCGAAGTCTCCATTCTGTGTACATTTCATTATTTTGTAATTTCCAATGTTCGATCTCGGTCAACACTACGGTTCGAATTCTTGATAATGGGAATGTCGCTAACAAAAGCGATTCCCAAACTGTGCGAGATTTATTAGCGCAATATCCGTTTCTGTACCAGTTTCGTGACATTTTGACGTTTCAAGGACGCCAAACAGACCCCATGTCAACCCCGTAATCCCCTAAATACTGTACAATTCAGTGCATTTCAATTTCATAATTTGACCGTAAACGGAATGATACAAAAACGAATTGACTTCGAGTCGACCGTTTTCAAATATTCGCTGAGACGAAAAATTATTTTATACTCTGTTATTTTGTATTCATTAAATTCGAAACATTTTTGTGCTTCAATAATTCAATTATTTAATTATATCAATAGATTTTTGAATATTTATTATATAAAATATATACTTTATTGAGCTTAAACTGAAATTTAAAATGATAATAACGGATGCATTAAATACAAAAGTCACTTGTATCCTTTGTTGATTTGTATATGATGAATGAAAAGACCAAAGGGTACAAGTGACTTTGCGGTGATTTCGAGAAAAGCGCGTTCAAAGTTGACCATGTACCTAAATGTACATATTAGGAGGAGGTCGACTGATTTGATGATATATCTCGGCACATGTTCCGAATTCGTTTATATCCTTTTGCCACCAAATAAATGAGCGTACATAGAAATGATTCCTGTACATAACTCAATTTCAGCAAAAATGTCACTTGCACCCCTTGGCCTTTTCGTTCATCATACACGATACAGTACCATTTTCTGTACTTAACTCAATTTCGATAAAAAAGCTCACTTTTATCCTTTGTGCTATTCATTCATCATATATTATTAAAATACGGATATAGTTATATGAAAATACTTTGCATACGAATACTAGACTATGATCAAATTCGATGAAATCCGACATAATTTAATTTAACCTAAAAAAATATTAAACCGAATTTAACTTAACCCCTCAAGTGTCCTGTCAGTGGTATTGTATTGTATACACGCCCCAAAAAATATATCGAAACCGACATTAATATTTATATTTATCGAAACCGCTTCGACCCGCAAAATCACAACAATGGACACTCTCCATCCGAACGCAAATAGAATCCGTAAATTTCATACAACGCGCCCATTTTCGGTTAACCCCTTCGCGCCGTTTCGCCTCCGAGACGACGAGAGATCCTCAAATGTTTGCCTCGGTGGCTTTTCAAGTTGTCCAACCAACAGTTTAGGAATTTTCGCCGTCGGAACAGTTCAAACACGAGAGCCTTCGGCAAACACCGCCGAAGAAGAGGAAGAAGAAGCCGTACAAATATACATGCAGTCTTCCACAATATCAATATTCGGATCGTTCCCTTTTAAAGACGAGATAAGGCAATTTATATGTACGCATGTTCGCCGGAGACGTTTGAATTTTTCACATAAATTTTCGCGCGCTTTTCGCGCCTAGTGTTATCAGATGTTCGGGGAAGATCGATGGGAGCCCGGTGACCCAAAGAAACTTATCTTGATTGCTTCTTATAATATATGGCTTTTCATTATTAACGTACGTGTGCTTGTTCTATATCTGAGAAATGTTCATTGATTTGTTTATCGATCTTACATGAAGTCCCTATAAGGTAAGGTATGTTACATTATGTTTAAATTATTTTAGTTGGGCGCAGAAATGTTTTTTTTATATGTCCATTCATTTGGAGTCAAAAATGGATTCATTGATTTTAGAATTTACTACTGCGATTAACTACGATTAACAACATTCCAACGTTTATCTAAAAATAAGACTAAAACCTCGAATATGATGGTTTCAAATTCGATCGTGTGTACTCTTACCCCTTGGTTTCTAGAAAAACTTATAATTTTTAACTTACAATTAATAAGAAAATATTTCATCAAGAATACGTACTTAACAAAAATATATTGCGATACAACTAGCGAATCAAATCATCGACAAGACACTCAATGGGAAACTCAAAAACATAAACTGAACTTTCATATCAACGAATCAATACTATTTCACTCCACCCAAGTTCTGATACGTATGCTATATTTACGACTATACTCCCAAACTCAAATTTATAAAACAAGTGTTATAAAAAGAACACACAATCAAGTTCGAACATCAAAAAAATTCGATATGACGTCAATTCGCAGCCCGCACATAATTTTCGTACTAAAACATTCGCTTCCATAAACTCAACAAAGCCATATCGTAAAATTTACGACGCGACACCCCATCGTCCCATTACATAAAATAAAAATCGTTCGATACGCGTATTCAATTGCAATAAAATCTATATCGACACCGAAAACACAATCGCGATTAACTCGAGGCTTTCGAGGAAAACGAACAAAATGAATGGTGTTCTTAGCGAGACGCAATCTCGCGGTCGAAGGAACAAATCGAATCGATTCTGCATCGGGATGAAAAAAGTTTTATAAATCACTTCCGAACAACTCTTCTTCCGGCGGAAGTTCCCCTTTTCGAATCGGCCGTAAATCGGCGAAAGAAATGGCTTCGGATTCGGATTCTGATTCGGATTCGGATTCGGACGCACCTTATGGTCGCGGAGATAGCATAGTTTTTTTTGGGTTTTGATACGTATTAGTTTCCCTTCAATTTCCATCAGCTTTTTCCTTCGAAGTCGCTTACCGTTCGCCCACTCGTAGTCGATGTAAAAAGCTCTCAAGCTGTGTGAAGCTCGTTTTTTTTTTTAATATAAATTGAGATTTTCTCAGTGGAAGTAATTGGGTTAATGTTAATCAGCATGCATAATAGAATAAATTAAAAAAATGTTAATCATCGGCTTTTATGGTTATCGTGCAATTTTGAATATTTTGAGACTGAATGTAGGCTGTATTACCATTTTTGTTTTAATAACAAATTATTTCTAAAATTAGAAAAAAATTATCGTGCATTGTAAGTACGAAATTAAAAAACCTAGTAATATAATATAATGTCCAATTACATATTTAGACGAATTAAAAAAATATCGGAAGTTGCTTGAAAACACGTTTATTACTTCAGTAAACGTCCAGTAGCTCTAAAGATAATTAAAAAAACTACAGAAAAATATGTTTGAAAAAAATAATTAATTTTCAACAGAAAAAATGAGTTTATGAAAATTATTTGCATATTTATAAAACTGTAATTAAACCAGTTTTAATTAAACGTCTTTCGAACTACTGAATATTTTCCAACTATAATTAAAGTTATTATATCGAACCAACATCATCGATAAACGATATTTAATGATACTAAATACGTATTTTTTTCATGATAAAATACGAAACAGTTCAACAACACTAGACAACTTTTTCGAGCGGAACGATTCGAAAGACGTCGAACAGAGACGAGATAACAAATCGTAAACACATTAGCATCGGATGCAAATTCTACGCAGCGTCCACAACTACCCCGAATGGAGAAAAAAGGGAAAAAATCGACAAAAAAAGAACAAGCGATCCAAAAAATTACACGAAGACAAACAGATGCGTTCGCGTGTTTATTTTGCGTTCCGCAAGAGCGAAAGTTTCCTCCTTATATCTGCGGGGAAAACGTTTGCGTTTTCCCCCTGGAAAATTCCTAACCCCTGGGGCTGTTTTCCGAGGAGAAAAAAATCAAACGCACACAGGGTGATGTTAGAGCTTCGCTTTTCGTTATTTTCATTTTTTATTTCCTTATGTTTGTTGGTTTTTCGTGCGGGTTGTTGTTTGAGCTAGCGTCGTTCGATGGTTCGTTGATTAGTTGTTTATAAGAATTCATACGTATCAAGTGTTTTATATGAATCATAATAAATACATATTTATTAATAAATTGTTCGTGATTATATTATATTGAGTCGTGTTTGAGTTTCTCTTACGTAAGCCGTTTTCATGAAGTGTACTCTCGTCAAAGTGATTACCTGCAACAAAACAAACAAAATTTAATTAATGAAATGTTTGCGATTTAATCAATTTTCTAAATATAAAGTCTATAATAAGTGGCTTTTACATTAATGGCAATCTTAGTAATGTTCCGGTAACGCTGTTTATAATACAAAGAACTCGACATGCAATCTAATCAATATATTATACACATAATATAATAATATTATTATTGTATTATATTGAAATTCGTTTTTACTTAATTTGTGAAACGCTTTTATAATACTCAAGTAATACAAAATTTGGCAGGCTTAACGATTAGATTATATAATCGATTATACCTATATTCAGACTTTTAATCAAGAATCGGATAACGTACACGAAATGAAAGAGCAGATTAAATTTTATATAAAAAGAGATTTAAATCCCACAAAATTGAATTCAAGTAATGAAAACATCTATTGGATTTAACGTGTATGCTAAGGATTTACTCTAATATTTAATTAAATTTTGGATTTCATTTTAGCTAATATCACACGTCGACATAACAAGCTAAATCATACAGAAGGGATTATTTTTATTCAAATATTTTTTTCATCAGATTCTTATCGAAATATTTTTTCAACTATACGATAATCCAACACTTGGAAAAAGTGACAAAAAAAATCGCATTTCAATCAATAATCTTTCGAAAGCACGAACTCGTGTGACATGACGTTCGAATTTCCGCGCGAACTTTAGCCCCGATTAGATCCGCGGAAAATTCGCGCGCTTTTCCTCGGAAAATTGGCACATTCAAAAAATTCTCTGGCGGGAAAAAAAAAGTCTTTTTCGCGAAAATTCGCGGCAGTGACGTTTATTGTGACGCGTCGAATCGCGCAAATCAAATCGAACCGCGGCCCGCTTTCGCCTAATTTTTCATTTATATTCCGAACCGGCGATTAGTTTTTTTTATGCCCACCATCCCCAGTCTCCCCTTCGCTTCAATTCGATTCGATTCTGTTCGGTATGTTCGGATGAGAAAGCGCGCGAAATTCGTGACGATTCGAACGCTGGAAAATTGTATGTAGTATTTCGCTCGACGATTTTTTGTGTCTGCTATGATGACAGTTGGGATTTGTCGTTCGCAGGTTTTTTCAGATTCGATTTTGGATCTGAATTAACGTTTTGTTGTATATATATTTTCATAAAGTGAAATTTAAATAGAATATGAAATTATTCAATCAGTCGAATTTAGATTCTAGGAAAATGTTGATAGTAAAATAAGCAAAAGAATTGTTGGAAAAATGGAGTATGAAAGAGTTTATTGAATTTATCAATTTCGACATGATGAATGGAAATGAAAAATCGAAAGGAAAAGTCATAAATGTATTTTAGCGTCAGATAAAATCGACGTTTTCTCAGAAGTGAAAAATCATCGAATTTCCACTCATACTATTGATAAACGTCGAATAGAAGAATCGAGCGTTTTTCAAACCATTTTATTACAACAATATCAAACATCCACACTAAAAATACTTTTTTATTAAATCATTATATTATATTTCATATTTTATTCAAGAATTAAAATCAAATCAAATAAAATAATATTTTTCGAATAATTAACCTGTCTCTTTTCATCATCAATTAGTCTCAACCAGAAGAATTTGGCACAATTCTCAAACTAAAATCGATTGAATTTTCAAAGTCAAAGGTGATCAATCAAATTTTAAAGGTTAAAGCAAAGGCCCAAATAAAAAAAAAACACTATTAAACCGAAGTTTGAGAATCTGCACAACAGTTTCAGTTTGACGTACGACCGCACAAAACGCAAGCTCGCGCGTCCTCTTCGAAAACCCATCAATCGCGTTATTGAAACGGACAATAACTCGAATCCGAAAAGAAAACCGGCAGTAAATCTTACAAGCGAGCTTTATTCTATTCACTCTTACATATAAAAAGGTGCATACGACTGTATAACAACGCGGAGACGGCCTCGTTTCCCTGAAGCGAAAAAAGTCGAGATCGAATTCAACTTGGTTCGCGAAATGAACATAATGTGCATTATTCGGTAATGCGTCGGAAGCGGTTTAAGTCAACTTTGATTGTATACGACGTGGTATATTATTCTTCAGAAGCCTCCGGTTAAACGGTGACCTCGAAACGTTCATGTTTCAGGTTTCGTGTGTCATAATTTAAATTATGGTGATTCGACTTTGATTCGATGCACGGTAAGCGGTTTTTGACTTTTGATAAATCGCTCTTGTGTGATTTGCGATGCGGAACGAACTTTTATGATATTTCAATTTTTCATAGAATTTTAACTTATTTCGCGTTTCAAAAGTCGAAATTTATGTCAGTAAACGTACATTTATCATATAAAATTGGGTTATAAGGTAATACTATCATTTAGCTTTCACAGGTAATGAAAATTAAAAACAAATTCTTAAACCTTAGCCTTATTAAAAAAACTTTTACGATAAAAAAATTCACTACATGTTCGACATTAGTATCTATTAATTGAAAAATTATAAGCATTTATAACTTAAGATCGTCTTTTGCAAACTTCTATTATCTAAATACACAGGTGATCTAATTTTGTTGGTATAAAAGTTCACAATGGTCCATTATAAAGTGCTGATCCATATTTGTCGCCCTCTCGCTAATAATTCATTACTAATTATATACATCCACAATCAGTACAGAATACGATACACAAACAATCAAAACAAACACAACCTACAATAATTATCGATTCCAAATTCGAAGATGAACCGAATCAGAATCGCAAATACTATCCATGCACAACAGCACACACATCCCATAAATAAATACGATACAATTCCCGCGAGATTCAACACAATCGCGATTGTTTATAATACGGTCTTATTTCACAGGCCATAACTGTATCCAATCCCGAGGGCTTAGTCACAATTTAGCGTGTGCATGTGCAATTTTGCAAACGGACAAATATTAATAATAAAGCGCGTTTTCCGGCTGTAATAAATTCAGTTTGTGGCCGATGGCCGCTGAAACGTCAAATGTGAATGCTTCGGAATTTACTGAAGCTATTGTTGTTGTTGTTGTTGTTCTTGTTGATGTTGTTGTTGTTCGCCGAACCGCGGTTGTTGTTGTGACTTCGGCGTTTTGTCATCGTTAAACTGGATGGTTTGTTGTTAAAATTGTATTTGATGGCGACTGTCGCGGAAGGGTGTCGTTCAATTTGGCTTGTGGATTGTGAATATTTGAGTTAGTTTGTTTGGGTAGTGTTAAATGTCTAAAACGCTATATAAGTGAATCAGGTCAGATATTTTCATTTGATTAGTCGAAGATGAGTGTATTTTTATGTATAGAATTAAAGTTTCATGTTGTATTATATTCATTATGAATGCTTTTAATGGGAGTCAGCATTCATTATTTTCTATGAATCTATGTATATAAATTTGTGTTTATTAATGAATTGAAAATTTTATTGATTATTAGCAAATATGTGTGAATTTTATATGATTTATATACGTGTTTTTTTTTTATTTGCATCTAATTGAAATTAAAAGAAACATACTCTTGGTGAGTTATTATTCTATGTCGATTGTAAAACCTAATGTGAAACTATGTAACTTTTCTGTAAATGTACCATTGTTAGTTAGTGAAAGTATGTAAAGTTTATCTGTTTACACAATATATAATTTCAATGCATCAATTAGCACGTATTTCTAAAGTAACCATCATTCGAGTTTGATTCTTTTGTTATGAAATAATATTAAAATAAAAAATTAACAAAAATGAAAGTACATTCATAAAAAGCTTAAATAGCACAATTTCGAGTTAAATATGCATACAATTTTATATATGGAAATAATCGTGAGAAAATGATTCGTGGGTGGGCATTACTTGACGGCACGCGCACGTATCCTTTTCTAAAAACGTGTTTTGAAATTAAGGCTCTTCCATTACACGTGTGAGTCCATGAATATGTAGGTACAGGATTCGTTTTGATGTTCCACACACTTTTTTTTTATATAATCCGACTCGATATAAACGACCATTAAGATGCGATAATGCTACACGAAGGCGCGCCGTTAAAATCTCGCTTCGATATCTCTTCGTTGAAAAGCTTTTTTTCGTCTCGAAAGATTCATTTTTTCGGAGAATTAATAAAAATTGTTTTTCGTATAGAGAAGGTCGCAGTTAACGGGTGACCTTTCATTGTTAAATCCATCGAGATAAGGATTCGATTGAATTAACGATTTGCTTGTTTTTCTAATCAATCACTTAAAACCGTTCTTAGAAACGCGTTATGGGGTATATTTTTTAAAAGTGTTCTTAGAAGCCATTTGAATTAATATTTTATTTTCAGATCAATCGACCGATTGTTTACAATATAGAAATTGTATATTTTAGCGTACAAAGATGAAGATTCTCGGAAATATTATCTTTCTACTGTTCAAAGAATTTCATTGAATTAAACAATATTTTTACGCGAGCATTATTCATTAAACTCACATAAGCAGAAAAGATCCATCGCCACGATATATTCACAAAAACAAAATTACACAAACAAAGGCATCAAACTCTACACAAAACAACACCCACCATCGAACGAATCTCATCAAAATTTATATGAAAACGATAGCTTACACAAGCCGAGCACGATTCGCCTATAATTCTAACCGAATATAATAATTTCGCGTTAAACTACACACTTTCTAGAGCCGGGGTTCATCGTGAGAAACTGCCTTACTAATGAAGGCATTATTTCACGGATACGTTTTCAGCTTGCGGAGTAATTCGTACCGATCGAACTTTAATACGCACTAATAACACGAGTCCTGAAATAATTGTCGAGCTGAAATAATAGCTTTAATGAGGGAGCACTTGGACCGCGATTGAGGCCGCCAAAGGCAGATGGCCACCCATTGAGTTCTTGAGCTCGGCGCACACCACGAATATGATTTGTTACTGTATTTTCACACTAGTATATAAATTATTGATTATTAATCGAAAAAAGCAATTATTTATCAGATTTATAATCCTTTGATCATTTTTTTTTTCATTAAATCATGTAATTATTTAAAAAGTAAAGCATAAAATAGATTTAATCTACAACAAAAATCCAAGACATATCACACAAAGACAGATATAATGATTAAAATTTAGGTATTTAAGGTTGTTCCTGCATTTTTTTCTAACCGAAGCAATACAGATTGATTAACTATGTCTAAGTGGAGATGTGACAATTGTTACTTCGACAATAGAAATTGGATATATTTTTAAGAAAGACAACTTAGAATACTATAAAATAGGTAATGCAATTACAATTGAGTTATTTTTTATCATATTCTATCAAAATAATTGTAAATTTCTATGAGATTTTCAAATGAAAAATATTGTAGTTTATGGTTTGCGCAAGGAGCTGAATACGTAGAATCTGATTTCAAGAAATTTTTCATGAAAAATCTAACATTTTTCTGGAATTCTTAAGAAACTAGAATATAAGAGTTTCAAATTTCCTAGAAATTTATGTAGTATCGTTTAATATAATCCATATATAAATAATGTGTTCAATTCATAGACTATATTATGCTACACTTTCACGCTCCCAAATGTGCGTTCAACATCATATTTAACCTCGAGATTTAAATTTTGGAAACCATAAAGCATAAGTTATTTATAAGAGTCTATTATTGGAGAATTTGAGCTCAATAGCGGTCATTTTATACGATATGCGATACAGAAATCAGTGTTAGCTTGCGGTGTTAACGGTCCACAAGAATTCTGACGGTGAAAAGTCGGTGTCGTTTGTCTTTTTTTTTATTAGACTACACGTGGGTGTTTATTGTGTTTTCCGTATGTAACGTGGGTGTTTCTAAGCGAATTATGCTAATTTAGCGTTATAATAAAATTTAGCGAAGCTACGTAAACGTTCCGTATTAGGACGAGTTGAACTGTCTGTCATATTAACGCGAAGAAACTTAAATGGTAATTCAATGAATACAAATTCTAAAATTGTTAAATGACTCGCGTAAGTTATTATAAAATTTGAAATTTACATATATTCAAAGGAGGTGGAAAACTTATTTCGGCACAAAGGAAACCTCGTCGCGAATTCAATATTGAATCAAGAAATCCGGAAATACACTGTCTGAATCGCATATGTGACAATTTTCAGAACCGCAGTGCATTCGACGCTAAACGTGAAACATACATACGTATATCGATTCTCAATTTAGTACGTTTTCTTTGCGTATTCTAGGAAGTTTTCCGCGATGATCGTCCATTACGGAATGAATTATTCGATAAGATCTGGCAACGCTCGCTTTCATTATTTTCAGAGGCATTTGTATTATATACAGGCTGCGCCCATTAGATATCGTTATGATAGCGGAATTCTTGCGCTGCAAAATATAAAAAAAGAGGAAAGAAAAATATGTCGGAGAAGAAGAAGAAAAGACTTGAAATCTAGTGGAAAACTGGGCTCTCCTTGCCCGGGGCTAGCAGATTCGCCGGATACGAGAACTCCGCGATTGATTAAATAGATTATTCGCAGACGTTTAGCCTTTTTTTCGTATGCTCTACTAAAATAAATCTAGGAAGAAATAATTAAAGGTCCGTATATAATTCGACTCGATCATTTGCTCTGTGGATTTAATGAATTGCCTCGTGTTTTCCTCTAAGGGAGCGGCTACGATACACTACAAGACTTTTCAATCAACTTTTTTACCAATTAAGATCTTATTACTGAAAGGTATAACTTATTTTCATCATAACCTTTAATAAATACTACACACTATTTATCAATAATAAGCTACGGTATTAAAAAATACATAATGAAATATTGATTATATAGAAAATTTCAATGAACAAACTCATATCGATAATAAGATGTTCAAACCGATTACGCAGCTGTATAAGCATTTGTACATAATATATCAGGTTCAATGTTGTCGTAATATTATATCAAAGTCCTATCGGATTTAGACTGGAGTCAAATATCGTTTTGCATGATTAATTAACTTATTGATCCTGAAGCTCGATCGATTTTATGACTTCTTCCGTTAGCTGATGGTCTAGCAACAACTTCTCCACTTTAACGATATCTCAATGTGAATTATATCTACCATCAGTTCTAATCTCTCGATGATTAAAGCAACTTGAAGCCAATATTGAAAATGGGTAGGCATATAAAACTTGCATAAATAAATATAGAAAACATCAAACACATAAATACCGAATAGTCGAAATAAATCAAGCGTGGCATTAAACAAATCGCCATTAACCTTCGGCTTGCATGACTCGTGGCACATGTGACATCAATTTTCATCACACCCCAATTTGTGTGTTCAGGGTGCATTATCTACAATCTTCCCAGGTTAAATTTAGCGTGTCCATCCGCCCAAATGCGATAACAGAACGCACAGGGATTATATGGGAGAGTTATGGTTCATCGGACACCATCATTGCATTGTCATCGTACGATTACAAGATTGGATTTGTTTTAGAATCGATTTCGACTCAACATAATATATTTAAATACGAATTTAGATATTAATGACTGGGCAATGACTATAAATTATCAAGTCGTGTATCATAAAACATTCTACGAGAATAATACGCTCCGAGTGTCGTATAAATATTTCATCGAGAAGAATATTCAATATGCGAATTTCGAACTGCACAAATAAACTCGGAGATATTTTAGATAAAATTTTGATCAAATATTCAGACAAAAGCTCGAATGTGCCAACATGTGAACCGATTGGTTCGAGTTGAATTTTCGCACGAGTACGTGAAATGTCACTCGACAATTGCAATTCAGTTCGAACAAATTATAGGCTGACGTAGGACATTGAGTTTCGAGGTAAAATGAAGTACAACATAATTACTATTTCGTGTGCTGAAATTACACGTTTTTCAAGAATGAAAGTTGATATTGCAAATAATAATGAGTTTAATATATTTATCAATGTCATACGAAATTTTAATAGGATCGATAAAATATTGTTTTCTATAGATAGAAAATGATTTTCTGCAGGATACTGCATTTTAGTTCGATTCTCGATAATAAACAGTTTGCTCGAGTCACGTACGTATCTCAACCAGCACATGTCCCGCAGGATGAAATTATTCGATTATTTAATTGCATACGAAGTGCAACTAGTTGTTATCAATTACCTTAATGATAGATGCAATGTCAAATTTCATATGTGCACGTTCGTGTGAAACGAATCCGAGCATTATTGTATGTATGTAATTTGAAATTGCGTCTTATTACAAGCTCGAACATTACTGTAAAATTCATATGAATCTGAAATGTTGGTTGTTTATTTTTAAATATAATATTGAATTATTTGTGTAAATTGACGTTGTTCTAAACTCTATATAATTACGTATAGTTGTAGTTGAAGCTTCAGAGTTGTGTATAATGTGTATACAACTCTGAAAAGTTTGATCTTATCCGGATGAACAGTTTAAGAGAACTTAGAATGCAGACAGACAGTGAATAAATATTGGATTACTTTAATTAAGTACTTAGTATCGAGTTCTAGGCCCCAAATAGAGTACAAGGGTAAACAACTTTCGCCATGAAATTTCAACCCCTAACACTATCTACATAACAATACGATGCATATTCAACGAAATTGATGCCAAAAATCATTTCATTTAATTAATTTTACATTTAACGAACAAACGCGAACACGTCGAGCCTGCAACACGTGACAGTCCTCATAATTGAATAAATAATTCTTCAACCCCTTTCCTCGCAAAAGAGACACGCATTTTCCCCGAAGTCCATACATAATGCACATAAAGGAAAACCCGTGTCTAATCAGTGATTATACAGTTACAGGATGAATGCGGTCCGCTAATCGGCCCATGTGCTGAATATGAATGCACGATACCACCCCAATTGAACCCCCTTATGGGGGTTTATGAATATTCAGGGCTAGAAGGGGTTTTCGTATGGATTTTATCGCAGAACCCTTCGGCGATGGCCAAGAAAAATATGCGGTGTGTGGGGAAAATTCGCGGATTCCGTCTTCGATAGATAATATTGTTTTATGCGGGGAAAATGCAAAGTGGGTGTATGGGAATTTAGATTCGCACGAGTGGGTATCGTTTATTCGAGTTATGAATGTTTAATGGGTGGATTTAATTGATTTGATGTGCGTATGTGATATTTTTGGTGAAAATTCATGGCTTTTTTTATCTTAAATATATATTATTGCTTCTGTAAGTATCGAATAGAAAGTTCTGAAACATGTGTACGAGTGAATGTGTTTATTAAGTTAACGCTGAGAAAAAAGAAAGAAGAAAAAAGTGTATACACTTAAGTAACTTGCTA
Source organism: Cheumatopsyche charites (assembly GCA_024721215.1). Taxonomy (NCBI): domain Eukaryota; kingdom Metazoa; phylum Arthropoda; class Insecta; order Trichoptera; family Hydropsychidae; genus Cheumatopsyche; species Cheumatopsyche charites. The sequence goes on from CM045578.1 coordinate 13,104,232, forward strand.
GCAGTAGTTTATTTATGTACTCGTAAGTAACTATCGATCGATTTATAGCGTTTTAGGGTGTTTTATTTATTTGTTAAACAAAATATTACATATTCATATGTGAATAGAAAACCATCAACATTTCGAAAATAGCTCTTAGATTTAAGCAAAAGTTTGCTTCGTGAGATTTAATTTAGTACCTTCTATAAAAATAGAAGCACATTTGAGTGCAAAATTTACATCACATGTCTACATATGACGATCGATAAAGCCAAAGAGTATAACTATTTTTTTTTTCCGAAATTAAGTTATGCAGAGGAATCACTTCTATGTTTATTTGGTGGCATAAGGATATAAACGAATTCGGAAATTGTGCCGAGATACATATGTATATCATCAAATCAGTCGACCTCTTCCTAATACACGTAGGTACATGGTCAACTTTAAACGCGCATTTATCGCAATCACCGCAAAGTTACTTGTACCCCTTGGCCTTTCCAGTCGTCATATATAATTATTTTTAAGAAAACATACCATTATAAAAATCACTAACAACAAGAATTACCACAATTATAAAATATAAACGAAGCAGCAATTAAACAAATTGAAACGTCCAAAATTACACACATCAAAACTAGAAACATTCCTTAAACGCACCCCGAAACATTTCCCTCGGAACAATCACGAAAGCAACGACCTGCTCTCAGCAAGAACTAATTATAAACACAGATGGCCCATTAATTTAATTCCCTCGCAGGACCAAAATTAGCGACGACGACGAAGACTTGACTTCCATTCCCAGGATCGATATCCGGAAAACGAATAATTGAAATCACCTTTTTACTACGGCCCACTCTCTAAGAGCGGTCGCAGATAAATCTCTTCGGAAGTGAAATATCCTTTTCGTGAAAGGCGCTAATTAAAAGCGGTTTTATTGTTCGAGGCGACAGTGCAGATTTGACGGCGGGAAATTTCGGTCGTTTTAGACGTTAATTAAGACCGGAAAGTAAATGCGGAAATGGTGTTTGAGGGGTGCATCGTTGTTGGATTTAGTTTTTAGATAGGTTTGATTGAAATTTTTGACTTTTATGAGTGTTGGATTTAGTTTTTGTGTGGGAGAGTAGTAAAAAGATAATGCAATTGATGCCCGATTGTCTCGGCTATGTATATAGTCCAGTTAAATAAACGCGAAATTCCGAATAATTGAAAAAAATGTGATGTATAAAATGATAATTACATTCAGAAGAATTTTTTTTCGTTTGTAGGTACTTAAATTTTGTTTAAATATCAAATTATTTTTGACTCAAATTCAATAATAAGTCATGATTTTTCCAAAGGAAATTCGGAATATTTAATCAAAATCAGCATATTCGTTTATATATTTCAACAAATTTGAATGATTCGATAATATATGTATATTCTACTATATCTAATAATAATAGATTGCATAGTCCTACTTACACAAAATTATACTTGTACCTACGTGTATTTTACTCTCGGAAATTCTATTTGTGAATATCACCTACTCTTAAAATAGATACTAAATTATTTATTATTTATGTATATACTTTGAGTGTTTCGATTCGTTCGATTTTCTCAAATTTGAAATTTCGTATCGAGAAACTTGTGATGCAACTTTGTTTATTTGAATTTCAAATATTCTATTTAGGATGAAACAAATGTTTTTGTACCTTGTGACGTGTTTCCATACATTTGCATATATTTGGAGTGCTTCGAGAATATCGAGCAGGCTCATTGAATATAGCCAAGAATGATTTTTTATTCTACTCGTAAAGTGATTCAATCGATTTTACTATAGAATTATACCGTGTTAACATACTCTTCCATACAACTTGATAACTGTATGTAGTAAATCTATTGTACTCGATAATCCGATCGGGATTTTTTTCAAATGATTCTAATAATTTTTTTATTCACGAATAAAAATATTAAGTTTATCGGTGAAATAATAAACAAGCATTCACCAGTCCGTAAATTGAGCACTAACTGAAATTTGTATCCAGCGAAAACTCAAGAAGATCGAGCACCGAACTTTCCCTGCGAATGTATCGTAAATCGGAAACTCAATACGGAACTCGTCGAAGTTCATTCGAAATTTGCAAGCCAATCAGAAATTTTAAATCAAACAAAATTAATGAGCGTAAAGCAATATCCATACACGTGTTTCGAGCAAGAAATAAACATCCATTAAACACAATAATACCCCTTTGAAACGCGATACACCTCTCCATTCTCACACGCACTCACATTTGACAATGTTTATTTATATTATTTTATATTAACCGTTTCAAAATCAATATGCCCCGAGAAAGTCCGAAATGTTTGAACAGAATTAAGTCGGCAAACAAGCCGAGTTTTGAGCCAGTCCCAAATATATACTTAAGGGATCGAATCGAACTCGGTTTTCAAACGCACCGAATCTTCGTTTAGTGCGATCAAATATCTCGGGGTGGTCTCAGGTGAGGGGCGAAGACCCTTCGACAGGGACTCCACCCCCTAAGGCTATCCCTTCGGATAGATCTTCTTAATTATAAGTATTGACAGGGGAAATGTCGTGTAGGAACACGTCGATTTGTGTCTCTCTCCATCGAGAGCTTTGAGGGGAGACGTGTTTAACTTCGATCCGATGAGTGAGGGTAATCAGAGAAATTCGTTACAATCAGGCTTTTCTATGTGTGAGATGTCAATATGAAGCCTTGTGGTTGTTTTATCACTTATATAACATTTCGATGTATTTATTTATGAAACTACTATAATTTTCAATCTGAATAAAAAAAATATTAATTACCTAATCTAAAATTCAATTGAATCTATCTTAACTTCTGTCATATGTCATATCATTGACCTAACTATTCACAGACAAAATATCAAAGACTACGCTCGCTATATTGAGTCAGCAAAAGAGTAACAATAATTAATGAAAACGTTTAGTAAATTTGTTTACGAAATTTTCCACGAAACAGAATTGTTATTTTAAACGACTGCTATGTAATATTCCTTTCGAGCACATTCAAAAACCGCGCTCAAACAAGAAAATACGATTTTAATATGTGCATAGCAACTGGGAAACGTTGGCGTTGAAAAAAAATTCGCGTTGAATTAATCCACTCCGAAAAAGAAAAGCGCGCCTAAGTGAAAATTATATTCACAGAATTTTCGTTGCGTCGGGAAAATCATAACCATGCGCTTTTCTTTTTCACATTTTTTCAACGTTTTTTTTTTCAGAGTGACTAGGGGCTCGTTTTAGAACCCGAAACCTTTGTCGAACCCTCACAGTTTCACTTTATTACGGTAAGCACGAAACAAGGAAAATCTCGAGAAAATTCTTTAAATAGTCTTGTTGATAATTTATACGGAATTTGCTTAAAAAAATCAAAAAAATCAAACATTAAAATTAGACAAAATATTTTTTCATTTACTGCATACATATGAAATTTCTATTCAATTAAAAAAAATATTTCTAAAACTTACTTTCAATATATCATTCAATATCTGAAATAATTTTAAAATTATACCTAAAGCTTGAATTCACTTTTTATTCACACACTCATAGAACAAACACCTGTTGCATCTCTCACCTGAACACAACGTTCAAAACAAACCAATTCATATATGAATCAAACGAACTTCAAATTCAAAAAATGGATAAAAAAGTGCAACAACTAAACGTGAAAACTCTCGATTCGAAAACACCAAAAAAATGGAAACAAAACGACGGAAGGACTGGAACATGAAACGAGTGTAAAAAAGAGAGCAAAAGTCGTCTAAAAATATGGATGAAAAGGGAAGGCTTTTATTGAAACAGTACATTCTGTTCCCACGAAAGCGAACATGGAAATGGAATGTATCCGCGAATTTTATACGCGTCGAAAAGTGCGTGCGTCGAAATGAAATGTCGTCCTGCGGCTTTTACACACACAACAGAATGACTTCTGATATAAAAGAAAGTATATAAAGGTGTATATTTATCATTGTTAAAAGTAAATGATTCTCATACATTTTGAAAATACGAAAAAATCTCGATTTAGTACGAGCAACTCTCAAATGTAAAGAATTTTATCAAGACAAACTTTTGAGGTTAATTTCATTAAAATCGAATTGTAGGTTGCTGTTTTTTGATTCGAGGTGTAGAATACATATATAAAATTTTATTTTATCGCCTTCGGTGGGGCGTAAAGTTCACGTTCGATTTTCGGCTTCGAGTGAAAAAAATCTTTTTAGCTTTGACACAACGCACGGTCGTGAAATTTAATTTCTTATAAGCCACACATAAAAGTGTCAACGAATTTATTCCTTATAAAAAAGCATCCAATAAAAGTTCATGAAATATTTAATTGAGATACGTCTATAAAGTTTTTAAATTGATTCGGAAATAAAATTGAATTCCTGAGAGATATTTTTTTTGTATGTTTGAAAACGTAACAATTTATATTTTTTCACTATACGGAAAACAGTTTTGTGTATCATTTTTCACCCTTTTCCGCAAAAGCGTCGAAATATATTGTCATCTGAAATTCTGGTATAAATAGGAAATACGTGAAGCGAAAAATCGTGCGAAAAGTTGCGATATTATTCGTTAGATGTTTTTTTCGAAAAATAGGGCTAAGATTTCTATTTTTTTTAAACATGCTGATACATTAATGAATCAATTAATAAGATATCTATGTATAATAAACTTATTAATCTATTTTGATACAATTTGGTATAATTATAGACGCAAAATATAATAATAGCCAAGAACGAAAATGTAATTCTCAGAGATATTTGCGTTTTTCTTTTTAGATATAAATATAAATAATCGTCAAATCTATTCAAACGAACAAATGTTTACATGAATATCTATTTTCTATAATTGAACATTAATATCTGGGATTTGGAGCATAATATTGGAAACAAAATAGGATGCCTAGTTATATTCCTGTCGAATCCACAGCCCTATTCTAAAGGAGGATTTCGCCGAAAATTGAATCAAGATATCATACAGATACACACACTCGTATCATACAATAACACAAATGGCGAGAAACGAAGCAAGTCACGGTGAAGATTAGTCTCCATGAGAACCAAAAGGCCCTTTTGAAAAGGGGACACGAATGAGAAGTCGCTTGCTAACGTATGAAAGCCTCTTCTAAGACCTCGGGTATTACTTTCGCCGAAATAACACAATGTTCTTCACGTGTGTGTCGAAATGAAGACATGATGATGCACACGTTATAATACGTCTCGCTAAAAACCGGTACGATTTTATTTTTTGTTTTTTGGAACCGAGGTTGATTGTTTTAAAGTCGTCCGAGCTACCTGCAAAAGGAGGCTTCGTAATTTATGGTCGTTTATATAAATTGAATCGTAAAGATAAAGTGGCGGGTTTTTGCGATATTGATATTTGAGGTTTTTATTTGAAGGGTTTCAATGAGGTTGTGAGGGATTTTAGGTGAGTTTGTTGTGTTATTTGATAGATCGAATAGTTCGGTTTTAGTTGATGGATTTTATTGTGATTTAATTCTTGAATAGACGATTTCCGAATCTTTACATCTCTATTGATAAATAGCTGAAAAATTGGTTAAAGTTGGAGATTTATTATGAGAAATGCGTATTTTCGTTATGTTAGGACGTAAGTCAAGTTGAATCGAGTTATAATAACGCCGTATGAAAAATAAGAAAATACGCACTTTTTGAATTTATATATTCAATTGAAAATTTTGTGAAAATATGTTGAAAATTGAAAAAAACATTTTTTTTAAAAATCAGTATGCAGAATTTACTTGTGAATTTCATCGAAAATTTTCAGCGTTTGAACAGAGATTTTTTTAAAAAATACAATCTAAATGGAATATTTTCACAATGTTTTCACAAAAATATTTTTCGCAGACTTTAGAATAAATTATTGAAAGCGTTTTCGAGTAGTGCACTCGAAAATATTAAAATTTGTCCTCATAGTGAGGAACAAGTCTGCATTTTCTACGAACCGAACACAAGAAAAAAGCATCACAATGTGATTTCTATGATGAACGGTCTCAACAATGAAATTTGACATTTTCAATGCTGAATACCTTTCATAGACATATCCACGCGACATTCATATTTCATTTTTGAACCCTTTACTCTATCAATAGAGATGCGGACGTCGAAAATGCCATCCTATTTGTACAGGTGTATTGGAATACAATATGATAAAAAAAAACGGAACGAAGCGACATTAAAAACGATTCATGGCACAATACGAAAATATTTTTCGTTTCATTCATTTTTTTCCTACCCGGAGAAATAAAAAAGCTACGAACGTAAGCAAACAAGGATGAAAAGTGTTAAGAAAATATCACATTTCTGCGTGCACTTACGGGTGTGTTATTTAAGACATTTTTTCATACATGTATCGACGTTTGTTTCGAGTGCTCTCGAATACGGTAGAATTGTGTAGAAAAATTGAAATATTCCTCATGAGGACACTCGAAAAGTGAAGCGATACTACTGAGAAATTTCTCGGGTTAAATAATAACTGTTTGTTTATGTAAAACGACGGCACGCTCGCTTCGCTCGTACTTTACACGATTTATTTTAATTTTATTCATACAACAATTTCCACGTATATTTCATGTGAGAATCATCATTTCGCACACAGCACATACACTCGACTCTGAACTTAACGAACTTCCGTTAAACGAAATTAACTCGAAGCGCATATAACAAGTTCCAAAAGCCACGTATCAAAGCTAACTTATAATAAAACATTTATAGTTTCAACAGGAAAAGTGGATATTTTAACCTTCAATGGAGCAAATCAAATCAGTCAATCAGTATTATACTTGTAGTAATTTTTTTAATGAATTAGTTACATATGCAGATTTAAAGAGGATATGCTTATGACGGATTTAATGAAAACAGACTTATGAAAAGCGATCGATGTTTGAATTTAAATATAACTGGAATGGTTTAAGATGATCAAATAAAGTACACACTATATTCAAATTTGATGTGATAATTATTCTTGTATTATTTAATGACTTAATTGGAATAACAAATCAAACTCAGTTAAACGAGAATCACGTGTATTAAACTCGCTGGTACTGAATGAGCTCGCTCATACCCCGAAGGCACATCTGATATAATACATTCGCTCAGTTAATTGATAAACTGCACAAAATTACACCAACTATCTATCCCGAGGCCACAACTCGACATACGAAACCGACAATAATTCACGGACGATCATATCCCATACACACCTACCTATTTAATAACAATTGAACAGTTCACACCGACTCTTTTTCTCATGGAGAAAAAAAATATCGATTCGAAAATTCGACAAGACCCCTCATCTCCTGTCACTATTTCGCTCGAAGAGAGAATATCGATGCTCTGATGAGATTAAATCAACTCGGCCATTACCGGGATATGGCTGGCTACAGTGGCTGGGACGTGATCCGAATATCCCATCGTGAAACTTCTCTCCCCCAATGGTTCGATGATGCGATCGTGTCGGTGTATAAATCGAATGTTTCGCATATAAAGGGTGTGTTTTTGACAGAGAAAAAAGCGCCTTTTTATAACGATTTGAATGGTGGAAATTGAGCGAAATTGGCGAATCATGAGATGTACCTACGCATAAGGAATCCTCATATGCATGGAAGGATTTGTATGGGTAAAAGTTTTTTGTGTGTAGTTATAGAAATTCTTGTGTGTATAGATTTAATGTACAGAAAATATTGTATATATTGAAGATTTACTGTATAAAAGATTCGATGCATACACTTAAGATTTTTTATGAATCAAAGATTTAATATACTAGAAATTGAATGTGTATTAAAATTTTGATGGGTTTAGGTATAGAAGATTTGATGCAATATGAAGAAGATCCGATGAATGAATCTGAGAGCTTTAATATTCAATCAAAATTTAAAATATGATCGATCGAAAATAATCCCGTTCAGTGAAAAAGTAATTAATAAAAGCGCGGAAAAAATACAACCAGTTTTCGTTCGTTCGCTGAAGGCGGTCGATTTTATGACCGTATCCGGGTATTTTTAATATGTCTTATAAATCATAGAAATTCACAAAGCCTTATGCAGATGTGTATGTGAAAATTGTTATGAAATTTTATTGTATCGAATGGGATTTTTATCGCTTTTATATGCGGGCGCATAAAAAGCAAAAGTCTGTATTTTTTTCAAAGATTATTCAAAAATCTATTCGATTTAACAATTTTCATTCGCTGAAACTGCATTTTTCTAGATAAAAATCCGCAGAATATCAATTCGGCGTATATTGGCCGTTTTTCAGAATTCATGTAAAATATTAATACTCAGCCTTTATGTTTGAGCTCTTTGGTGTGCACAGTTTTCTTTTGCATAAAGTTTCTTTAACACAAATAACCTTTTATCGAGTTTTTATTGTGCGATGAAAATGTGAGATTTTCACTAGCTTTTTATTAGGTTTGCTTACACTAAAAAATACGACTTCTATCACACTTTTATGTCAATTTGTTTTATGATCGTATGTTAAATATGGGCGAGTTTTTTAGCTCGTTTCAGCTTGAATTTTTCGAATCAAATTGTTGATAATGTAATATAACATTATGTTTAAATCTTTAAGATTATCTATATCTAAGATTTTTTTGAACAATATGTTCAATTATTTGGTTATGTTCTTCTACTTTAATTAAATATAATTTTATTCTTCTCGAATATTAAGCTTTCTTTGCATGACTTTAAATTTTCTCATTCACTTCGTACGTTCAATATTTAATATACTCTCATGAAAAGAGACACTTCTATTAGCATACTATATTTTGTTTGAGCAATAAAGAATACACGACAAGCTAAGAGAGCACGAGGTAACGTCTTTATTTTTATTACAATTTGAAATTTTCATACGAATTCTCTCGAAACGTAAGTTATGTCACCATTATGAGCGAGAGAAAATTCTATAAAATACGTATATTACGTACCTAAAATGCACAATTCGAATGCAAACTCACATCATACAAGAAATTATTGTATGTGTATAAAAAAAAAAACATTTTTTTCGACTATATATCGTCAATGAAAGTAGAAAATGTACAATTTTCTAACTAAATAAAAAATAAGAAAATTTAATATAATTTTATGTGAATCGATTTCGATATTTATTAGATTTATAATAATGAAATCTAGGCTTAAGAGGTTACACGCTTTGAGTCGTCTGCCAACTGGAAAGTCTCCAGAGATTAAGGGAAAATTCATTTAATTTACAAATGTTCTAAATTATATAAAAACGACTTACAGACGTAATCTTAAAAGGATTAAAATCTATGCTCTTGGATTCAGAATATATTGATATTTCACGAAAATTAAATTGAATATATGAGTTTAAAATATCATATTATGATCATCAATTTTCATGTACGATTAGAGAAGATTAGATTTTGGATAAGGTTAAGTTAAGAAATATCTAAATGGGATCTATAACAAAAGCAGTCAATCCAAGAATCTTCGTCATTTCGAGCATTGATAGTAACATAAACAAACATAATAATAAAAATGTACGTTTCTTAAAACACTTGATGCCCAATTTGAGGACATGGAATCGAGTCAAAATGTGCCACAATATCGTCAGAAACAATCCGACAGCATCTATGGGCATTATGAAGGCATCCGGCATAAAACATAGGGACCGAATTAGGAAACTGTCGATCCCCAACGTGATTTACAATCAAGTCGTAAAACCTTTGACGAGACAATCCGTCCGGGAACAGTATATATGTAGCTACGCGGAATCGCGGCTCCTAGGCGATTTAGCATGCTCGGGGCATTTATATGAAAAAGCCGAGTCTGAATACTAATATGGGACACGAAATGTCTCCTGAAAAAAGTAGCACAGATCAGGGATGTCTTTGAGGAAAGGCAAAGAAAAATTATCTAAGAGAATGGTCTTCTGTCGAATAAGTATGTTTTGAATGAGATTTTTATTAAGAAATTTAGTGAATTTTAAGCTATGTTAATTTATCTCAAATAATTGATTAAAAGTAGTGATTTGTGATTTTAAGGACTGGGATTTTAATCTTTAATTAAAAGTTAAACTGAGAGTTTTATTTGATGGTCGAACTATTAATTATAACTGACTGATTTTCGATTGAAATATAGACCCCAAGTCACGTTTAAGCTTTAAATTAAGACACAACTTCACTACGAACCGATTATTCATACACTCAATAATTTGCTTATAAGCGATATTATTAAAGAATTTTTCGATATGGAACCACTTGAGAAAATTATGATTTTTCCTTATTTATACACAGCGAAGAAATAAGCGATAAAGTGAACGCTTGACATTGGCACAAGTTTGAAAAAGAATATTCAAATCAATTGAGTGGTTTTTTCAATGAATCGATAAAAAAATAATTCAAATACTAAAATGAGTTGAAATTTAAACATCATTTTTCAATTTCGCAACCCTAAACCTTAGACATCTGAGAAAATAAAGGAAGCGAACTCGAAGACGTCTACCTTTTATGGGACCACGTACGACCCTTTGATTCGGCGCGATTAAACGTACCGACTTCGAAATAGACTATGCGATTTTTCCCGCTCTATTTTATATTTTTTCAGACCGAATCGACTGTCGTAAACATTTCGAATTTCGAATTTCCCTCCGGCGGGAAAAATTCGCGCTGCGTGTCGTGAATATGCCGCCGCTGAGAGGTGACGCTCATGAGAAACGTCGGATTTGAAGAGCTCGAGGGGTTTTTTTTGATTAAAAAAAAATGATGACGTAAATCCGAAGCTTGCTCGTGATATATGCGAGGCTCGAAAATTTTTTCGGTCCATATGGAACGTGGGAAAAAAATCGTTCATCTTCGCGGATTTGTCAGTCGATCGCGCGTCGATCAATCCTGTATCGGTTCTATTTCGAGATGTATGCGTTTTTGATTCGTACCTGTTTGTATTGATTGTTGGAATGTTTTACTGACCTGAAACAATAAAAAAGTATATGTTAGTTATGAATTTGATATGTTTTACATTAATCGATTCAAAATTTTAGATAAATTAATGTCAAATATTCAAAATATACTATATGAATCATAAAAGGATAATTTTATAAATAAAAATACATAAAACAACTGAAAAGGTCAAGGGGTACAAGTGAATTTGTGGCGATTTCGAGAAAAGCGCGTTCAATGTTGACCATGTACCTACATGTATTAGGAGGAGGTCGAGTTATTTGATGATATATCTCGGTACACGTTACGAATTCGCTTATATCCTTATGCCACCAAATAAATATCCGTGCATAGAAGCCATTCCTGTGCGTAGCTCAATTTTGGCAAAAATGACACTTGTACCCTTGGCCTTTTCGATCGTCATAAATAATAACGAAAAATCATCAATAAATATCATAAACTTAAAAAAATATATGGTGTACATGTAAGTGTACATATAAGATAAAATTATTTCAAATAACATTTTCATAGATTCGAAAATATTATGTACGCACACAACTGCGCATATTGGATCTGAAAGGATTAAAAATTTTGTTTTGTTTCGATATAAATTTGATTTTTGTGATTGTGTACAATTTTCTATAAATCATTCATGGTCGATTTAAAGTTTCTCTTAATACTTTATTACAAATGGATTAAAGTTTTAAGCAAAATGATAGGTACTTTGATAAAAATTGTATTCAATTTATACAAAATGTATCAAATGATCCGAAAAATTCACAATAAATATTAAACCAATTTATTTACAAATCTAAAAATATTTTTCTTTGATAAAAGTATATTTATATTTAATACATTATGTAAAAAACCTGGAACACTTTTATAAAAACTATCGAAAAAAATGTTGAAACATTCATGTTGTTTTGATTTTTCTTTCTGAGAATCGCTAACGCTCAACCTAACAGTTTTCCAGCCGAGGTAAAAATAGAAACACATAGAGCTTTTCCGATTTTCCCGCGGTGGGTGAAATAAAAAAGGCATCCTCCGAGGCGAAAATCTATATAGCACCGAGTCGTGTGCGAGTTTTCTTTATCGCGTCGTAAACAGGAAATATGAAATGTGCGAATGTGAGATCGGAGGAGGCTGCGAAGGTTTCTGTTCTCATTTGGCTACCAGACGAAAGTGGTCGATTTTGTGGAATGCGTGTACAGAATGTTCGTATGTAATGCTTAAGTGTATAAAATATTTTTTTAATTAAAATTTTCTGAACAATGAGCAATTTTATGGCGTATCAATCCATAGGTCGCTGCCTATATGTGGACACGTCTTTAGATGTTTTCTCAATCTAAACGTTCCAAATTGATTTTGTATTTTTAGCAATTCTCATTCAATGATTAACTTTCTTGTACATATTTTTAACAAAAAAAAAAAATTAATACATTTGTGCAAAGATATCTTTTCAGAACACGCTGTGAGAACTCTTTGCTGTATCCTTTTTTCAACATTTCCTCTATCGCACTTACACATTTCCCTCTTCTCCTCACTCTGGGATGTGATACAGCTGTTTCCGGTCTAAAAGTGAGGTTGTATCTGTGATCACATTTCCGGTTCCATGTTCGAAAACCTGCATAAGTGGGTTTCGCCATCGCTATACTTAATTCGCAAAATGAGCCGCCCTTATTCTGTACAGGGATTAACGCCCCTTTATTTCGGCGCTGCATTTGGTCCTTTTTTATTAGATTTATTTATTTTCCGAACGATCGGTTTTCTCGTCGTGTCCAAATATGAATCGAAGTAGTAAGAATTTCTAATTCAGATATTTTATATTGCTTATACGATCTCACACTTTAGTACAAACGACTCGGATATTGATTCAAAAAGTCTTTTCATCGAAGAAATACGACCGTCTATATGGCTTTTACATTTACACGTCAAGAAAATATTTCTAGAGAAAAAAAAAGATATCAAATTTTTCATCGACAAAAGATTTTATGGCGAAACGAATTGGCGCCTTTTGATCTCGAGCCAAAGCGGCATTATAAGGAAAACATTAAAAAACTTCGATTCATTCGAACGTAAACATTTACACCGAGATGAAAAAAAAACGCATTCAAAGGGGATCGAGATATCCTCTCGACGATCTAAATTATAATTCGATTAATTGGAATTTCTCGATTTCGCAGTACTACGCACAGAACTGTCTCCAACAGCCAGAACAATACAATGATTTAAGGCCTCGTCGGATTTAGCAGGAAACGCTTCGGTCCTGCGAAATTTAGCTTCCGTTAAATTAATTTCGTCCGGTTTCGAGTGAAAAGTCGACGAAAGCGAATGTAAGCATATAAACGCGTTAACTAATGAAATACGAGTGGCCCTTTTATTAGGGAAGGGTGCGAAATCCGCACATGAGCGTGACACTTGATAAAGTAGTCTTAAAAGTAAGGCTTTATACCTCTCTTTTTTGCCTACATTAAACGGCTGTCCGTTTAGCCGCTGATTTATGCTTGTGTTACAGTGGAGTCGTGATTTTACTGAGAAAGTCTTAGTATCAATAATTCGAATAATTAAAAAAGATAATCGTGAATTCGTTAATTAATGAATTTACAATGCAAGTAACAGGAGGGATAATTTTAAATCAACTTTCATATTATTCATTCAGTGGCTTAATTGTCGCGTTATCATAGCTCAAAATATGTCCAAATTAATACGGTGTTTATATAAAGCTGTTTTCATTACTGTTACCGTTGTCTTTTTCGATCTAAGATGATGACAATAGCAATGGAAACATATACATATATGTAAACACCTCATGAGAACCCAATTGAACTTATTCCAATTATGGACATAAATATTTACATAGTGAGAACGGTCTATTCGCTACCTTAATTCAAAGCACTGACTAATTAAGTCGTTGCCGACTATTTACGAAATAATAATCAAATTGTAAACATTCTGTAAAAAATAAGATCGCATTTCACTTATTTTCCTAAAGTCAAAAGATGTCAATTCTGTGATAGAGGATGATGAAATTATGATCTCACGCTCGAGTATGTAGCTGATTACGAATCTGCTACAATATTTATGAAATTACTAGCAGTAGGTGCATGTGTATCAAAATAGTTCGGAATTAATCAAATTTCGTATTGCCACGGATGTTTTTATTGTCATCTATGTGTGAAATAAATAAATAACGAAAAAAATATCCCATATATACGTTAAAAGTTGCAGTTCCGTAATTACGACGCGCAGCTCGGAGCGTAAGGCGGTGGGCCTAATAAACTGCACGCGCGGGTTCGAGGCACGGCTGTGGTTGAAAATTTCGAGCATCGTTAGCGCATTTATAATATAGATGACTTCACTGAAATCGCGATTTCACTGTAACATATAATATTGCGTTACAAAAGGCGTGTTTCGCCGTTTCAAGCAGATAAATGATGCTGCGCTGATAGCATTTATTATGATCATCAATCAAGTTTGATCAGCGACGAGAGGCGGGGGGGTGGAAATTCGTAACGCAATTTGTGAGTCGGGATGTAATCGAATTTGTGAATTTGTTGTACTGTCTCGTGGAACTTTTCAGCTCAATCAATATGATTAAATATTCAGGCTCGGACCGGCTTTCGAGATAAGAATGTACCGGAAAGGATAAGCGTGTCCAACGTTATTAATCACTTATAAGATTCGACTGACAATCTTTTCTTAAGCCGTTTTATTTGGATGAAAAAAATGAGTTTCATTTAGAGACGAGAATGATTGCGCAAATTGGATGTATAGATAGATAAAAAAATGTTTACTCATGTGTGGAACGAGTGTTGATACTTCAAATGATCATATATCAATTAGTCATTTGAATTTTAAACATATGCTTAACGTGTTGATAAAAAATCTTGTTTTTCATATAAGAATAAAAGTATGATGTATTAACATTCAAAAAGAAACACATTGAAATAGAATCGAATAAAGATAATATTTCCGACATGAATTTTATATGCCTTTAATATTTTTTTGATGCCATATATCATTTTTAGAAGCTCAAAAATAAACTGATAGGGAACATTTTCACACAAAAAAAAAGATTCGACTCCCACTCGCATTGTCATACAAATTTAACCAGCTTCCGAAAAAGGACCACCCGCAACCGGAGCGTTTCGTAAATTGAATTTCGATGCTCGATTTCGTTCAAACGCCAGATTAATCTGTTAAATTAAATCAACCATCGACTTTCTACCTTCTAATAAACGATTAATCTACATATTCGGTGCGTCGTTACGTTCGGTAATTGATAACCGATGTTTCTGTATCGATACGATTAGTATGAACATTAGTGAAGCATTCATACAATAATTGATGATATATATAAAAAATATGTTTATGAATTTAAAATTTGATTATAATTGACTGAAATGAATTTATACATATTAACAAGAATCGTGTTGAGCTTTCGAG
The DNA here is from genome assembly GCA_024721215.1 of Cheumatopsyche charites. Taxonomy (NCBI): domain Eukaryota; kingdom Metazoa; phylum Arthropoda; class Insecta; order Trichoptera; family Hydropsychidae; genus Cheumatopsyche; species Cheumatopsyche charites. The sequence goes on from CM045578.1 coordinate 13,119,593, forward strand.
CTCAACTTATTTCGACTCGGCACAGATTGACGCGAGAGCAATTACGATAAACTCCCTTTACCGTATTACACTAATCATCGTCTGGTAGTAATCTTCCTATTAAAATTTACGTGTAATTCTCGTCTGATAAACCGGCTTAGTGCTACTTAATAATGCGACCCAGTGGGAGGTTCTAGGGGGAGGGAATTGCAATTAACTCTGGCTCGAAACCTATTTTACATTAAATCGAATGTTTTGAAAAGAGAAAATTTTTAAAAATCGTTTAAATTTCAATACAACATGTATTATTTATCTAAACGATGCATTTGAATAAAAACAAGGAAATGGGTCTGAAAAAAATCTTCAACAAAGAGAAGTTTGCCTCGATTGTTCTATTGTATTCGAAACGGCAGCATAGACAAATTGTTTCTATTTAAAAAACTAATAGTGGATTCAAATTCTATTTTAGTGTAACTGACAAAAGGTCAAAATTCAATTTTCACAAGAATGCACAAGCACCGAAAAACAACGACAACATTGATGCAATTAGCAAATGCACTCGCGTATTCAGAACGCATCCCTTATGCAATTTCCTACGTTATAACGTAACGACCCCCACTAGCTAGGGGTTAATAACGAATTCAATTAAGCGAGCTGCGGAATTAAAGCCTTGATTAAGTCGTTCCGAATAATTATTTTTCGTATAATGAATTCGTAAAATTTAATTCTTTATAATTTATGTATATTTCGTGAATTTATTAATCCAGTATATTCATGTGTACGATCTCTGATTACACAGTGAGTATCGAGTGCTCACTTCACTTTTCATATTCGTGAATTATAACAGTTAGTTACAGCAGATAACTCAGTTATTTTTGATCCGATTACGAATTCGAACTGACAAAATTTGTGATTTATTTACGAAAAGTCAAATTTTCAAATATGAAATACGAGCGAACGTAGATACAGTTACGATTCAGCATATTTTCAGTTTCAATTTATGAATTTTATTCGGAGACTGTTGAAGTATTTTCTCTGGAATTTTATTTCGTAAACACGATAGTTGTATCAGTTTAACATTGAAAAAGCCTCATTTTTACAAACTGAAAGTCTATAGTGGTTCTTTATCCGGCTAACGTCAAAGACGACACCGCAGAAACGACTCACTTACAAAGGGATTGCCTTTTGTTCTGTTATCTGACACCACGGTCTGAGGTCGTATACACATATTTTTTCCTTCATTTTTGTTTTTTTATAAATGTTTATATTGTTCCTCGTTTATTTTTCGGCTTTAAATAAAGAAATTTATACGCTTTGTGTACCATTTTATTTATGCGGTATTCGATTTCGTATGAGATTTATTAAAAGCGTTCGGTTTAATGCCTCCGTTTGTGAATCGATACTTTCTAGGAAATATATCTTCGCTTTGATATATTATCATTCGGGTGAAAATCGTTTTCGCTTTAAATAAACATCGTAAATTATTTTTCACACTTAACAATACATACATAAACGATCATAAAAGTGTAATCGAAGCACAAACGGCAAGAGTAAAAGACGTCTAAATCATGACGAAATATGAAAATTTTTCAATTTCATCCACGCCTTATAAATCTCCGACGTATATATTTAGTGTAACAACCGTCTCTACTGCGAATATTACAGCGTTTCGATATTGAAATATTACTCATAAATCAATATAGTCATTTCGCTGAAAACGATATATGTACGAAAATAAAAAAAAGGCTATCTTCTTTCCAACCCGCCATATAATATATAATCGAAGGAAAGCACTTACCATCGACGCTTCATACGAAACATAATAAACTAGAATCGATTCGGAATTCTGGCTCTTCATAATATTTTTTTTTCATATGATACATACAAAATCATATTATACGTAGGATGAACAAATCTTTGATTCATTTGAATCAAGAAAAATATAATGTACAATATTTGTAAAGAAGACAAAATAGGTTATGTTGAGTTACTTTTAAGATTTTTGATCCTTTTAGAATAGATTAAACAAAGTCGATCGTCGTGCAGAAGATATACGCTGTGCATTTAATCAAATCATACAATACATGAACAACAAGTTTCAGTTCGAACTTTGAGTTGGATATGTGAATTTCGAAACATAACACACATGCAAATTCAGATCAGATAAAACTAACCACTCCACCCAGAGCACAACTCCGAAGCCAATAAGCCACAGGAACTTAACCGTTTTAAATTGTAGACATTTAACGTCAGTTTCGAACCGGTACATTTTGACGTGGTTAGCGCGGGGGCGAATGAGAGTAACTAGTACATACAATACGATACAATATATATATAAATAAGCACAAAATGCACCAGGGTTGCCAGACACAGAAATGCATTCTAAACATTCAAAGGTTCTAGTGCAAAGTGCGCTCGAACCGAATCGAGGGTATGTGCAATTGTTTGTGCGGCGTTAAGTGATCTCGTTTGCGTCGCATGTTTGTTTCGATATAATGGAAATGCAGCTGGAAGGTGTGCTGATGTATGGGGGATGAGCTCTGTATCGAATTGACTTGATGGCGAATTAATGGGGTTTAGGTGTTTAGTTCGACATAATGGATTGATTCGATTAGGGCGCTTAAGCGGCTGAAATCTATCAGCGTATATAAAAATCGACGTTTTTTTTGACCGTTTTGATCAGATTTCGATCGGATTCACTAATTCAGGAATGTTTTATAATAAATTCTGAAATAAACATCCATCTCAATTCCTTTACCTCGTTCTATAAGTCTCCTGGTTAATCTTGACCGTCGATCACGAGCTAACCCAACACAACACCACCCACTGGCGACACATCATACCGAAGCACAAAACGAAAACATACACCTCAACACATACGACGACTGAAAAAGCCAATGGGTACAACTGTCATTTTTGCCGAAATTGAGTTATGTGCAGGAATCGCATCATATATTTGATAACAAATGGATATAAGCAAAATTGGAACGTGTACTGAGATATATCATCAAATCGCTCAACCTCCTCCTAATTCAACTTTGAGCGGTATTTTCTCGAATTAACCGCGTTAGTACCTCTTGGCCTTTTCAGTTGTCATATAATAAATACTACAACCATGCACCACAACGACGATAATAATAATCGCGGTACATATGTACCTTATCTCGCGACGTGTAATATCCTCGCGAGAAATCCTTTGTTTCGCCCAGGGACACGTCTGCTTCACAAGAGATGAAGAACACACAGCATCCCCAACGAAACCGAAAAGTGTCTTCTCGCTTTTATCCCGAGACGAGAAAAACTCGCTAGAAAGTGCCTTTGAGATGCGCCTTCGAATAATGAGGTGTTAATGGTTCGAGCGTTCACTTCGTGGAGTTAATTTCATGGGTTATTATGGTTTCGTGTATGTGATATTTTGACGTGAATTCGCTCTTTGATACTTTCGAAGCCTATTTAATTTGCAACTCATTGTTGTCTGAGTTCTTAATGTAACTGTGCGATCTCAAATATGAAAGTAATGAAAACTATAAAAAAAGTTAGATGTTTTAAAGTACATGTAATTAATTATTCTGCAGTGGATGTAAGTGAAAATATGAATTTTTTGATTAAAATATTCACTTTATTATTTCAAAGGGGAATCGTTTATATTTTATAAGGAAAATTCTAGAGAATTCCATCTCAATGTTTGCCTTCATCCTATTGCATAAAGAATGTTCTAGAATCGCTATATTTCTTACAATAAATACATCCTCAAATTGATTTTTCTTCCATGAATGAAATATCAATGATACGATGAAACATCACATCTCATTTTCTACCGTATATTACTAAAATACAAAATTTCCCTCATTTTGTGTCATTTTTAAAATAGAGTATTACGTATGATTCATATAATCTCATTTACAGCATAATAGTATTTCTCAGAAAATAATATCATTATATTTTACAATATATTGAAGTGTAAATGTGATTTTTCTTTTCTAGATAAAGAAGATTTTTCTTTTATGTAATTCACTATTACCCAAAATATATTCATCAAAAATGAAAAAATTGCTTGATACAAGAACACTGAAAAGGCCAAGGAGTACAAGTGATTTCGAGTAAAAAACTCTCAAAGTTGTGCATGTACCTACATGTATCAGGAGGAGGTCGAGTAATTTAATCATATATTTCGGAAAACGTACCAAGTACGCTTATATCCTTTCGTCACCAAATATATGAACGTGCATAGAACCGATTCCTTTTCAATTGTCACTTGTACCCCTTGGCCATTTCAGTCGTCACATAATACTCATATATTAAAAAATATATAATATTACATACAATATGAATAAATGATATTCAATTGAAAAATAAGAGTGACATTTTTACACTCATCTACGTTTTTCGAAATAAGTTAATGCAGCGATTTCATAATTGTGATGATTTTTTTATTCTGCATTGAACTTTTAATCATTTTTCAATAAAATGAGAAAAATTGCGTATTTACTTTCAAAAAAATCTTGATCGATATGTGCAATCCGATTTTTCTTTACTTTCGAACATCCTAACATTTCAAGAACTGTTCGCTCGGAAGTAGAGCACTTCCTTAACCCGACGCGACACCGAATGAAGAAACCCCTCGAAATACTCGGAAAATTCAACGATTCCGATTCAAAACAGACAAAACCCCAGTGCAGAGATAAGTCGAAACAAACACAAGATTAATTCCGACCCAACAACGTATCGGGATCCCGTCTAAACTCGACAAAGTCAAAACACGACACGCTCGTCGACGCCTGTTTGCGATCCCTGCGACCACATCGTTCCCCAAATAAAGAAAGGTCAATGGGCAGGGATCGCATGACTCCGGCCCAGTTTGCAGACTGGGGAATTCTGGGCCAGGTGAGGATAAACATCGCTGAAACTTCGAATTATAGTATGGAGAGTGAGCTCGAGTTTCGACCGTGTCGTGTTTTCGCAAGGCGATGTGAATTGGAGTCGTGAAATGCAAAAATAAACCGAGGGATTGTTGCGGTTTGATATTTGTGTAATAGTTTTAGGTTCTATGATGTTGTTTGATGAGTTGGGTTCGTTTTAGGTAGAGGTGTTTCGGGAATTGGTATGGGTTATTCATGGATGGTTGTGATGATGTTTTATTATGTTTTTTGTATGAAAATGAATGATTATTGAGTATAATTAATTTATGTTATCTATGACGACTGAAAAGGTCAAGGGGTACAAGTGGCTTTGTGATGATTTTGAGAGAAGCGCGTTCGAAGTTGATCATGTACCTACATGTATTAGGAGGTCGAGTGATTTGATGATATCTCGACATACGTTCCGGATTCGTTTATATCCTTTTGCCACCAAATCAATGAGCGTGCACAGAAGAGATTCTTGTGCCTAACTCAATTTCGGTAAAAATGTCACTTGTACCCCTTTGCCTTTTCGATTGTGATAAAATATAAAATTAAATTATTTTTAGAATACTTTGAAAATATGGATTTTTTTGTGTCAGTTTTAGGTAAGGTCTAGGTTAGTTTTGAGTTAAGTTAGTTTTTTTTTAATTTTTCGTTCACTTTCGATTATATCAAGCTAGGTTTTAGGAATATTATATTGAGTCAAAAACTTAACAGTCTGCTAATAACATATTTCATGTCAAATATTAGATTTTTCAACTAAAGGCGAGCCATTTTACACTATCAATTGATAACAGAAAATCCATTTTTCATGTTAATACATATATAAATCAAACAAATCAAATCAAAATTTCTATACTACCAAAAATAATTCAATAAAAATTATATGAGAATTTCAAACAAAAATCCTAAACAAATTCCCACGCATCAACGAAAACCCACGCAAACCGTCAGCCTCCGTCCAAAAATCCTTTTATCCCGAATTAATGCAAATTATCACACGTCCTGTTTATTTCTCGCATGCTTATTCCACGGGACCATTTTTCAACCCTGGCTATCTTAACGGACCACTCGCTGACCTCGCGCTGCGAACCAAGTATCCCCCTCATCTGGCTTTCGAGATCCCGCAGATTTAGATAAAGCCGATCCCGGGACCCGTCCCGGGAATTTTTCGGGATTTTCGCGGCGCGATCGCTCCTCTTCGGGATTTTTTACGAGCCTGGCCTGTACTCCTCAGATAGGCCAGTCAATAAAGATACTGTGGGGCGTAATGTTATCGCCTTTTTATTATATTGTCGGCGGATATCCTTCACGGTTTTGATCCTTTTTCCTCGCTGGATGTTAACTGTGTGCTGTATAATGGGATGAAATATTGCGTTGTTCTTATATTCGGTTCATATATAAAAAAAAATTCAATTCGACGATTAAAGAATGCATAAATATCAATCTATATTATAAATACGCTAACGATGCTCGAAATTTTCAACCACAGCCGTGCCTCGAACCCGCGCGTTCAGCTTATTAGGCCTACCACCTTACACTCCGAGCTACGCGTCGTAATTACGAAATTGCAACTTTTAACGTATATATTTGACGTTTCGTCATTTTTTTATTTCACACATATATGGCAATAAACACATCCGTGACAATACGAAATTTGATTAATTCCGAACAATTTTGATACACATGCGCCTACTGTTAGTTTTCTTAAAAAAGCTGCGATGCATTAGAACGTTTAGAGACTGTTTTCGAGTGCATTTTGTTTTAACAAGTGAAGCTTTTTGTAGAATCTTTTACGGTTAAAGATACATTCCACTTTACAAAAAAAAGGCACATCCGAGAGACAACATTTAGCCTGTCAAGAAAACGAGGATATAAGATCAGAAAGATAAAAGACTACCGGTTGTTGCAGTCACTTTATCGTTTATCATATTACCGAGCATCGCACGAATACGTAAAGACTTTCTTTCGTTCCGCAGCTTTATAAATATAATATTTTATACGAAAAAAATATATATAATATGTAAACCATATCAATATGTAAGAGACGTCCCGGCAACTTGTCATATTTGCGAACATATATGAAATCGCGATAAATTAAACAGGACGTATATTATGCCGCGGCGAAAAATAAAACAACGAAACCTTATTCATATTTACAGAAAGGGCCGTAATCGAGTTTTTATATTTGTACTGATACATATTTACGATAGGAAAAGGCGGGCAAAGGAAAAGCGGAAAAATGTTGTACTTAGAAGATAATTTTTTTTAAATTAATCAATAAAATGACTTTTTTTAAATGAAAATATTCATGAATACGAACAGTCTATTGGTTCGTTATAAGTTAATTATAGGATTAGGAGAAAAATGGAAATGTTTCAGAGTAAATAATGTCTTAGAAACAAGTCTCTCCCCTATGTACGGAGATAGGGAAAAGTTGGCGAGGCCGAAGCGAAAAAATAAAAGGAAAAGCGCTTTTCCGACCGGGTGTTTAATAAGTTCTGCGGAAAACAAAAGTGTAGAGGACCGTAAAAGAAAGCAATTCTCCTTCGGTACAGATTTTCCCTAAACGCTCCGCCGATGGGTCGTTAAACGATTTTCAATTTAATGCGTTTTTAAGTTGTTCGTCTTTCTCTCTGTGGCGGTTTTTTTTTATATTATTTCTTCGACGCGCGTGCTTTGTGGAAAAATTTCTTTTCCATGTGGGCTTTTCGTAGCCAATTTGTACGGAGCATATGGAAATTTACTTCGGAAAATCGGAGTTAACCGAAATCGAACTGCTGAACGGAAACGTGACGGAAATTTACATGCGTTTAATGATTTATATGTATTTGATTGGGAAGATATTTCGTTCACTGAATCCAAAAATGTTTGAAGTAAAATTCCATTTTATGGTAAATTAGTTGAACTACATATATTAGTGTTGTATATATCTACAATTTGTGCAATGACTGTTTATGGGATGTAGAAACATAAATCATAAGATATGTCAAGCATCAGATAATTTTCCTATTCATTTCGTTTGCAAATTGATGCTGATTCAGATCAGTTTGTTACAAACTAAATGGGACATGACTGAAATAAGTTATGATGTTCTAATATTTATTTACGCTCTAGCTTTTTGTATCGTTTATCGATATCTCAATATATTCGTATGGAAAATATGAAAAATAAAACGAATTGTGTTTCTTATCGAATTATTGTATATTTTTATACAAAAATATTATATTTCATGTATGTCATAAATAAACCAATAATAAATTATTCTCATCGATGAATTCGATTGATGGGTTTTCATCGATATGTCAGAATGTACGATATATGAATTAATCATGTGTCCACAGAATTTTCTACCGTTGTGATGAGATATAAAAAAAATGTATCAATACAACACGATTAATACGAAATATCTCATATATTATATGAATTCTGAAACTTTGTATGAAATTAAAAATTTTGTAATATTTCAGAATATTAAATATTTGAAACTAATACAAAAAGTTTTATTTAACTATGTCGAGTTTTAATGATCGATTTAATAGACTCTAGTACAGCTCATGTAATGTAAATTAAAATGATATTAAAAACTTTTTAATGTAAATTATTTTTTTTTAATATAGCTAGTCTCTATACCCAAATAACTCAACCTAACCTAAAAATATCACACAATTCAATACTAAAACACTGCACCACCACAACACAAAGACAACACACATTCTGCATTGCGCTCCACATACAATTGTACGTGAAAATTATCCGAAATCAGACATTCCTTATATCCGTAAAACGCATACATAAATATCCACAATATAAGAGGACCTCCGGAAAAACGATCACGTAATCCGGAAATATCGTAAAGACGGTACATTTCGCGGTCGAGCTGCGACCGATCGTTCGAGGGCAATATAACTGTTGCAGGTTTTGTTACTTCTCGCTTATTTTCCAGAATAAGAATCCGTTTGTCACAAGGGGCTCGTTAATCGCAGGATATGCGAGCAGCGGCGGCCAACCGTTGCACATAGTGCAGTCGGATATTCGAAACATTCTTCGGTTGTTCGGGAGAGTCGTAAAGATAAGTTCTCTACGTAATATATATTCGGTGGAAATTATTCGATATCGGTCGTATTTTAAGGGGCGTTAGTTATTGGTGGGGTCGGGTGGAAATTGGATTCGGCGGTTGAGAGATTCGGATTGTGTCGATGGATTTTTTGCGATTTATTCGAATCGATGTTTTCTGAAATAGAATTGCAAGTTATATTTATGATTTTGTATAATATCAGAATTTCGATTTATTTTTTGAGCTTAATCAAAATGCACTCACTATTAAGAAAATAAAACTCAACAGATGTATTTATATGAATGATCTTACATACATAAGTACATACATTGGAATTTTGATTTCTATATTTTACATTTGATTCTCAACAAACTATATACTTCTACAACTATAATAGTGAATTCAATTATGAATAATTCATGTCATTTTAAAATAATATGTAATTTTCAAATCTGTGGGCTATGAAATGTACTTACAAACTGTCTATTATATAAAGTTATGTTACATATTGAAAATTTGAATTATGCTTCAAAAAAAGCTCATGAAATATTTTCTTTATATAAAAAAATATAAATGAGATTTAAAGAAAGCATTTTTCAAATGGAAATTGAGTTCATAGAATCGACTGAAAAAAATGAAAACTTAATCGAAAATTATGTAGAATAAATCTCATGAAATAATATTAAGACGGATTGCAAGAAATTAATTCGAATTTAATATTTTTTGATAAATTTAGATTTAATAAAATGAAATTTATATAAGCTGGATATGTTTCGTGCAGCATTTGAAACGAAACTTATCGGAAAATCGGAAAAGCGCATCCGCTCGCGAAAAGCCGTATAAATTTCGAAAGCGTCCTAAACAAAAATGCATAAATCCTACGCGAGCGGAAAATTTAGGTCGGAAAATGCATTGGACATGTTTGTTTTTCGAAATCGGACAACGTCCATTGTATTCTGGATCCGCTTCCAAAATAAACACCGTTTTAATGAAACGTTTCACGTCAACCGGCCTCTGACGAAGTGTTAAAAGCGATCCGTCGAAAGTGACGAAAGTTTTAATGTAAGTTCGAAAGCGAAGAAGTCACTTAATAAATCATTCGACGCTGAAACTTCGACGCACTTTATTAAGGTCGATACATAATGAACTTCTATAGTATTCGAAATTTTCAAAAAAATGATTCTATTTAAGATATATTTGATCTAACGATTGATGACAAAATACTCTTCTGAAAAATAATATTTTTTTTAAAATATGAGATTCTTGAAAAGAGTGAACACATTGTCTGAAAATGTGTTTCGACCTTAACATATTTCAACTCTAAACAGCGAAGACATTATATGAGGCGCTTCTATGGCCGTTAATGGAGCATCACCCACATTCATTATGTCGCATTTTTTTCCACCACGAAACATGTGCTTTCGGTTGTTCTGGTTGATATAATGTGCGACATTATTTCGAGAAATCTCATCGACTGAATTATAATATGAAAATACGCACTGTTTTTACAGCGGCTTTTACTTTAGCGACTAATGCACGATACGGGCCCGTATGTGTGTTGTTGGCCGGATAAAATTGAAACGAATTTTCCGGATTTTTTTCTCGTCTCGTCGGCAGAAAAAATATTTTCCTTACCGTGCGAAAAATATTTTCGTTCGGCAAGAAAAAAAAAGAAGAAGCCGGATAACTTTATCGAAGGAGTAAACCGAGCGTCACTAACTTTCGAAAAACAATAAACAAACCGACAAACGTATATTTTATGATAATGATTCGAGAAGATCTCGTTATGTGCGTGTATGGAAAAACACTTACGTAAATTTGGAGCTTTTCTCGCTTGTGTGTATTTTATTTATTTTCACTTTCGAACTTGTGTTTTTGGCCTAAAAGTTGCAAAATTATGAAAGTTTCGCTCGGGATCTTCGAGAGTTTACGATCATCGAAAAACAGCCGCATGTAATAAATATCGATTTTTGCTTTCTCTAAAAATAATTTGATTACTCAATGTATGTTTGTTGTCAGATGTTTACGGATTTGGAACGAGTTAATCATAATATTTATTTTTGAATAAAATTACTCAAAACAACGAGAGCTTTTATGAACCACGAATCTACGTATGTATGTAGATAAGTACCTAAATATCTTAATTTATTTTTATGTACACAATATATGCTACAAACGGCAAAGATTAGACAATGATAAGTACCGAAAAATAATTTTAAACTGATGAATGATGATTGAACTGATGAATAAAATGAATTAAATATTCTGAAGAAATTATCGAAAATTCGCATCAATTAATCAACGATGAATAATCAAACGAAATTCTCGTTAGGATTTGATAAGATTTGAAAGCATTACAAGAGCATTGAATTTGACATGGTATTTCTAAGCAATATATGACTTTTCTGGATGATTTCTGAACGTTAATTTGAATATCAGAAAATGTAAAGCTTCTACTTAACTTCAAATTCAGCAAGTTTATCAACCCCGAACCGATACGAACAAAACAAGACAAGTTTCCACCCTTCGACAAGGATTAGCATATTCGACTGGTTCTGATGCACAATTGTGACGATCAACGACTCTGAGAAATGCATTTCTCAGCATCCGATGGGAACACATCAATGGCCCAGCAGATGTACTGCACTATTATACTATATGTGTATACTTGGGGGAGACTCGAGATACTAGACAGCTGTAAAAATATAGACTGGTTTCGCTAGACTCTCGTGTTTGTTCTGCGCGGAGTAATTCAATATTAGATAGAAATGTATTATGCCGGATAATTTGTGTATGGTTGTTGTGCTGTGTCCCCGAAGCTTATGGTGTATGCAAATTTCGATCTGTTGAAAGGGAGCGAGTATAATAATGCGTGCGTGTCGTAGCACGTGCGCACACCGTACGATAAATTATATTTAAATGTATTTCGGAATATAAATGAAATTGTGGTGTTTTGTAGTCGTAAATAAAAAAGAACACGTTTTTAAATAGGTCTGATTTTTGTTTATGGATTTGAGATTAGTTTTGGAAAATTGATCGAACGATGTGAGGAGTAAAATTGACTATAAGAGCAGATATATGAACGTTTTCATGAAAATTGAAAATATAGATTTGTGTTGTTTTGAAAATTGGATATGACTAAATTACAAAGGGTGCAAGTGACTTTTTTTATCGAAATTGAGTTAAGTATAGAAAAGTGTTCTGTATGTGTAATATATAGAAGATTCAAAAATATTTTTGATATGATCAAACACATTACTTTATTTGAATTTAATAATGGATTTAAATTAATACCTTGAAGCGAAATGAATTGAGATATTGAGTCAAATTCGTATCCAAAATTACGTGTTAAGAAAGTTAAGTGTCGTAGAACAATCGCTTCATGATATCTTCTACCGATAAGATCCATTTTTGGCATTTACTTTTTACATTTCAACCTTCAATTTAACAATACAATGTTCTCTATTGTAATGTAAATTTAAACAACACTCTTTTCAAAGCCGATTCCTCGAAAAGAACGATCATTTAAAATACGCATTGTTGAACATTTTGAATCCACAAAGCAATCCCGAAAAAATAATATAAAATATCACCTTCAATCTCTACTATTTTATTTCCACATTCTCGAGAAACAAAATACTCAAAACAAAACCCAAAAAAAAAAACATCAAACGACAAAAACACTTATTATTTCCCAAAAAATCATAACGCCTTCCCAGAAAACATCGAGCCTCAAAATCTCACATTTCAAAAAGGAAAAGTCGCTCAAACGTGAGCCGCACAAACGATTTCCCAGAAACCTTACACCATATAGAGATTTTCCACAGTTTTCCCGAAGAAAATGCGCATTTCCCACCGACAAAAGTGCAACGCTGAAAACCGAACGAACGGTCAGCGTTCTTCCGCGAAGCAAACAATAAGGAGTCTTCGGAGAAAAAGTCGAGCATAAAAATAAAATGAAATGGTAGAAAAAAAAATGATAAAAGGATGAAAAAGGAGCAAACGCACTAATGCGATTATGCGAAGAGACCGGCTAGAAAAAAGGAGCAATCCTGGATCGGGTCAAGAGACGGGTTTATTGTGACAGGGGCGAACGTGTTACCGCGGGCAATAAATCAAGTTGGCGTATAAACTTCTGCCACTGACGATTCGAGATGGTCAACTTTGATTTTTTTATTTGATTTATTTTGTATAATTGCAATTTCGTGTTATTTCATACAATCAAAATAAAAAAAAAAAATTTTCATTTCGAAATTATGACCCGACCTTAAGGTGTTAATGAACTGTAATAGATTCTGAATGTATCATATAGGTACGTGATTTAATATGATGAAGATTGATGTTTGTAATGTGTGTTTTTTTTCAATGAAATGTTTTCCGTGTAGTAATTGTATTTTTATACTTAGTTTTTTATACGGTTCATTGCTCAACTAGTGATCTAAATCTAATGGTTCTCCGTTTTATTTCGCTCTGGAAAGACGTTTTAGTTCTTTTTTCCTCAGTTTTAACAATGAAGAACTTTTCTACCCAATAAATAAAAAACATCGAAGGAAACAGCACTTAAAGCGCTTACACATTGAATTCTCACAATATGTGCTCTGTATTTTATTATTAAAGTTATAATTAATTTTAATGCATTTAATTTGAGTGTACATATTATTATGATATACACATAATTTCATAACTTTATTCAACATTAAAAATCCAAACTGAGCATCGAATAAATAAATAAATACATCTAATTATAATTTCAAAAATTCCAATAGTATTCAATTTATGATAATCTTCATCAACGCATAAATAAATTTAAATTTCGCTTACACTTCCAATAAATCAAACGAGCTTTAAAACGCACTCGAATAATTTCAATAATAGCCTAATTAAAATCGAAATCAACATTCGCGATTCGTCGAAACAAAACCGATATTTATGACCGCGCATAATTCCGACGATTAATTTCAACCAAAAAATATTTAACGAATGCACACAAGCGTTTCGAATTTTAGACCAGTTTAACACCGTTCTTCTCGAAGGCGTTAAGGAGACTTGTTTTCGAACACGTAAAAAGTTGGAATGTGTTTCTGTGCACTTTGAGGCAAGTTCGCCGAACAGGTGCGACAAGCCGAAAGAATTATGGTCACCCTGTATAACCCCAATCGGAAGCGGAAGGGAAGCTTAATTTGTCCCGAGTTTCGAGAATTGTTACACACCGTGAACTCGACGTTGTAAATTATTTTTTTTTCTAGACGAAAAATTTGGGTCAATTTCGTATTGTATTATATTTCTTTTGTCTTATTATTTTAACAACAAATTATTTATTCATTCATTTGTATTAATAATTACTAGTAGTGCCACGGATGTGTTTATTGCCATCTATGTGTGATATAAAAAAGTTGAACCCGGGATTTTACGCCTTACATACGTTAAAAGTTGCAGTTCCGAAATCAGGACGGTAGCTGAGCGGTCAACAGGCATGTGCCATACAGTACGATCCGGGTTCGAGGCACGTCTGAATATTTCGAGCATCGTTAGCGTATTTATAATATAGATATCATTCATGACATTAAAAATGAATGTATTTTCATTTGTGAATATTGAATCATGGCATTCATCGATAGTCATTAATTTTGATAAATGAAATAATATTTTAAATCATACGAACATTCATAATAAAACAAAACATGTTCATCAATCAATGCATTATTCGTTAATAATTTAGTCATCGCTCATATGAATGGAACTGTATATTCGATTTATTCAAATTACACTAGAATTGATTACGCCCAAAATCAAATTACCAATCGAAATATTACAAATTGAATTTAAAATTTCTCAGACATCTGAAGAAATTTTACTTTCTTTTGTACATTACCGCGGTAACTAATGGCCATTTTTTCCCCGAGACGCATAATTTTTCATCATCTCATTCGCATTCTCATCACGTAATAGACTCGATTCGAATTCTATACGCATCCCGAAAATATATAGACGGGCGAAAAAAAAAACTTTTCATCGCGCAAAAATTGAAACGCGCATTTTTCCGCAGCTGAAAAATCGCTCAGATCGAGCGACTCGAACTTTCGCTCACATATACGTACACAAGTGATACGATTCTTCGAAATGAAAAAAAATCGCTATAAATTTATTACGGCTCACGCGTGTCGGATTTTTTTCGCTATACGTGTTGAGATTATCTGTTGATCAACGATCGTCGACTGTGAATATCAAACGAGGCTCATAATAAGATCTTATCGAGTATTCGTCGGACGTGAACTCGTCGATATCGGGTTCGTACGTGGTGCCTTTTGGACAAGTCCCAAAACCGTTCTGTGGAGCGAGCTTTATAATTTATCGGGAAAACGGTGGAAATGCATGTAACCGTTCGGTGTACGCGATGAAATCTTAATGAGTGTTGTGTTGTATGTTTGTGAGTGACGATCGATGACTTATTGATGAGTTCCAGTTTGTATAACAGAAGCAAAAATACAAAATCGCACAAATGTGTGATATATCGTGAGATTTTTTATATAATTTTGACTGAAAAGGGCGAGGGGTACAAATGACTTCGCGTTGATCTCGAGAAAAGTGCGCTCAAAGTTATTAAGAGGAGGTCGAGTGATTTGATGATATATTTCGGCACACGTTCTGAATTCGTTTATACCCTTTTGCCACCAAATATGTGAGCGTACATAGAAGCAATTCCTGTACATAACTCAATTTCGGTGAAAATGTCACTTATAACTCTTGGTCTTTTCAGTCGTTATTTGATATTCTAAAACAAACTGATATAGATTTTATATAACGTACATTTGTATTTCGCTCATAATGAATTATACGACCTCGACGAATCAATTTTATTGGAAATGAAAAACCAATCAATTTAAAATTAATTTCGATTTATCCTCGAAGCACATTCGTAGCTCGCAAATAATGGCAAAAAAAAACAATCTTAAACACAAAATTCCTTTGATTTCGAGCAAACATTTATTATTAGCGGTTGCGCTAGAGCCTCGAGCGACAAACTTCACACAAAGTCATTTCATTATCGACGAAGACGAGCGTAATTAAAACGAAGCCTCAAGCCGGGGGTTCTTTGAAGTTTTCCGCGCTTTCGGAAAATTCGAAACGGAAAACAGCCTATAATACTCGCTTTATATCCACACCTCGAATTTCACATCCTTTGTATCCCCTTTTGCTGCTAGTCATCGTTCCGAATTGAGGCTTCGCGACCATTAGGGGCTGATCGAATCGTCGACTAATTGTCCGAAGGATATAATATGAGAATAATAGAAGCCAATGGGTATAATTGACATTAGAACATGTGTGAAGAACATCCCCACTCACCATCACAAGTAGATTTGGTTTTTTTTTTAAGAAATGTGAAAATCAATTTCAACACAAATATTATTGAAGATCGTGAAAAAATTTCAAAAAATTATCAGCTATACAAAGTATTTATGAAAATAATAACCGAATGATAATATTAGAATTTTAATTGAAATCTGTTCGGTAAGGTTATACTTCGAGTAAGGAAATTTTCATTAATTTTCCTCTTACTCACTAAAGCTGAGTAGTACAGAAATTGCCTCTGAATATGTTCATTCATTTAATTTAAAAAAACAACGAAAATGATTCGGAATTTGCATCAAAATGCTTTCAAAAATTTTCCAATAATTCTTTGATTTTAATAAAGTTTCGAATTCGAATATGATTTTCATAAAATTGACACTTGAACCCCTTAACTTCTAGGGTTCTCATATAGCATAGTCATTTCAGGGTCGGAATTCGTTGATGATTTTCGATGCCAGCGGGAGCTTAAATTCCGACAATGGGGGTCTCATGGTGTTTGTAATGGCTTAATACAATATAAACACGGTTATTGTTTGTCCGGATCGAGCTTAGTGTGTAGTCGGTTATTGTCCCGTATGCGATCTTATCTCTGGTGAGTTTTCGAAGGTTTATGACGAGTTTATTGGAGATGATTCGACGTTGATGCGGGATTTGTTAGATTATCTGTGCTATTGATTGATGTGATAGTTAGAAATGTTGTAAGTTTATCATCAAACTTGAATTTACACATTATTTGAACATGAAATACTTATACATGCCATACTAAAATTTCAACTGTGGAACTTATTACATTGATATCCATTGTATCAAAGTCAATAAATTTTATTCTAGTTAGGAAGTCTATAAAGTAACATACGTCTGATTGATAAACTGGTATCCGAAGATGGAAATACACTCCAAACTAAATCACATTAAGTTAGTCATAACAAGATTTTTATTTATATTTGATTGATTAATACAAGCAATGAAAAAAAATCGATCTGTTACAACAGCAGTGACAGCTTTCCATATACACTGATATCATTAAAATATTCTACTACAAAAAAAGCGAATCATTAAATTCTTTATGTAATGCTATATTAGTTGACTAGTCTATTTTAGATGTTTGAATTACGAGCGTATATAAGTTCATCATTCGAATAAACACACGATCAAATCGAGCATCACATTGAAGTTCAATGCTCGAATTAGATCCGACGATCATTCGATTAATCTCAATAGGCGACATGTCGTAACTTTTATTGGATTACAGGGGAAACAAATGAGAGTTCGTGTCCACCTAATTGAGCCCTCGGAAAACACGAGAGAGTTCAACGCCTTCGGCTGCGAAATCTCAACTTTTTCCCCGACAATTCCCAATTCAAAGACGGATCAGCCCTCATTGAAATTAATCGTCTCGCTCTTTTTCGGCTCCCCTCGCGGAAAAAAGGCGGCCTTTGTGTGGGGAAAATTAGAGTTTGAATCGGTCGATTTTCCGAAAGATTTTCGCGAAACGATCGAGAGCCCCTCACGCATGATTTCAACCCTTCGGTTAACCGAGGGGTTGTTTTATATACGGTTAAAGTAACTGTGCGGACGCGCGTGTGTGTACGTCTTTATGGCCGCTCGTAAACCTGAAATATGAAAACATTTTTGTATGAAAACCGACGCTGCGAGATCAGAGTGCAGAGACGGCCAACAATTTTGCGGTTATCGAACTATTAACAGTGTATATACGATTTTTTTTTTAATAAAATTTCATTTAAAGATGATATCATTTAAGTTCTTTCAAAATATTTTTGTGATTTGAGCATGACATCATTGCATGAAAAGATCATTTAGATAAAATTTGAGTAATCAAATAAACATCAAAGCGACGTGATAGCCAAATGACTTATTTACATTCATAATATACACCGAAATTACTGAGATTTTTTCAAAAACATTTTTTATCTTGAAATGTAACTAACGTTATGAAAGACGTATCTTCATTTCAATCGTTAGATAACAGTTTATTGGTCAAAAATTTTTTTATATAAGTTCGAAAGAAATATTCAATTGAAACACTGATATCAGATGATTGAAATGCCAAACCCAAATGAATTCGAAATTTTGAAAATAACATATGTCTTATGGATATATAACGACTAAAAAGTCCTAGGGGTACAAGTGACATTTTCACTGAAATTGAGTTATATACAGAAATGTCTTCTATGTACGCTCATATATTTGGTGGCAAAAGGTGACATTTGAACGTGTACCAAGATATACCATCAATTCACTCGACCTCCTAATACATGTAGGTACATGGTCAACTTTGAACGCGCTTTACTCGAAATCACCGCAAAGTCGCTTGTCCCCTTAGCATTTTTAACTCATAAATATGAGTCAAAATCTCATACAGGATGTGTCCATTCAAAAACTGCAAATTCGAACATAGATTTTATAATTTCCGATGCATAATCTTTGGGTCAAAACGTTGGTCACAACTGACCCGACCATAATGAGTCCCCGGTCGGCTAGGGGTTATGAAAATAACTCTATCTCGCGATGAGCTCATATTATTAGATTTATACGTCTAGCTCGAGGGACACGAGCATAAATTGGCCGTGAAGTGTTTTGTAAGTGCCGACGCGTAAGGGCCTCAAACACCGAGCCCTTTCAAGTGCGTATAGTGTACATAAGGCCAATATCGACTTTATGGCCCCATCGCGATACTGAGGTGAGCATCGATCGAGAAACACCTGGGAAATTGTTTGAGACAACAACCGACCTATAAATCAGATTTTCGATAGACTGCGAAATGATGAATATTAAATTCGTATTGACTTTGCCTTATTATGTAACCAACCGAGGCGTTGTTTGAGGCTCTATTGACTTTAAGCTGATTGTAAACGATTTAACAAAAACATAGTAATAAGCTCATTCAAATTTTTATATCAAATGATTTAAATGTTACCGAAAATTTCCGATTTAAGAAAACATACAGACGAATATGGGTTTTTATTTAAGTGAAGATGTCGATGAAAAAAATCGATTTATAGCGAAACCCAAATATTCTCACGAGACTCATTCATACTAAAAACGAATTCTAAAAAAAATATTCAGACGTCGTCACTTTAAATGAAGCATCGTAAAGTGTGTGCGCATTTCAGCAAGTGACGCATTCCGAGAACAGATCTCGTTCTCTGAAAGTGTCCAAAGTGTAATAATATGAAAAAAATCACACTCGATCTTAATATTTTGTTCCGAATTAATGAGAAGGTGAGCGACGACACATTGAAGCACACGGATGGTGAGAAAATGAAGAGCGCAACATCAAAAGTTTCCATCTCGAGTTCAATTTATCATCGCGTTTATTGTTGTAATGTGGCGTCCGAGATCTTTAGATGATAAATACGAAGTGGGAAAAGTCTCGGGCGAATTTTCCGGAATAAATAACTCTTAATTTGAAACGAAACGGCTGCGATAAATCTTTTGTGTAATACGGTCGTGTGTTTCGAAATTTTTGAGAGAAAATGTATATTTAGGCGAGTTTGGTATTTATTGTATTTTGTTTCGGATGAATGTTCAAACTTTGGTTTTTTCGAGTGCGCATGAAAGAACAAATATATGTATCCAATTTCTTGGGGATACTTTGTAAAATCAACATCTTAAATTTCAATCGTTTTGTTATATTTAAGTAAACTTTCCTTCAACATTTACAATGAGAAATAATGTACATGATAATCAAAAATATTAAACGATCGTTCATTCGAGAAATTAGCTTTTAAAATGACTCGACAAATTCTCCCTTTATGATATCCATTAATTATGACTAGATTTTTCAATGACTGCTTTGAATTATACAATTCTGAACACATGCATATTTTATGCGTCATTTCAATTGAAGCAATTGCAATCAATATACTACGGAGCAGTGTAAATTGCTCTAATTAATCGATACGTTCTATACGAGTGTACTCATTTATGATTTTCCATTCAAATTTTAATTAATCACACTTTTCATCAAGCAAATATTCCCATTGATGTTACGTAATTTTTTTCGTAGATTCAAATAGAGATTGAATGAGCAGATTTCGAATGAATTAATTTCGCATAAAAATGCAAAAATTAAGCGAAAATCTCTCGCTAAACATAAACTACGATTCATAAGTGCATTTTGCGATAATTCTACGAATGCACCGATAAACCCACGTGCATTCAACCATTGCAACTCTCATTAAGCAGATAGTCGCATGACGCTTAACCGGATTTCCCGGCGAAAACACATCCCGAAAATATTACGAAATTATTTCCGGTTCAACAGAGACTTCCGCTAATCGATTTACGTCCTTCCGCTAAAATATCACCTTCCGGTTAACTATTTTGCCCGGTTTTATTTATCGGACGGTCGCTAACAGTCTCGTTACGCGTCGTCATAAACGCTGTTTACGAGCAATTAAGGCAGTAATTCAAATGACCGCGACACAATTTAAAATTTCTCATGTGTATACTGTATTTTAGTAATATTTTATAGTGTTATGTGTGTGTTCGTATAGTGAAATTTCATAAATTCTAGGTTGGAAACGTGCGATTTAAACGTTCGCCTTAATTGACGCCTACGTTGTCCGCAGATTTGCGAATTCTTCACGTTTCAGAATGTGAATTGTGTGTTATTTTAGATTGTAAGAATTTCTAGATCGTAGATTATGTTATGATTGTATCTATGCGAAAAAACATCATAAATTTATTTTGAAGTCTTAATATTTTACTTGAATTCGTTCATAAAATATTAAGCAGGTTGCCAATTTATCATATCCACTTAAAATTTATATCATTTCATTTTTGTATTGTATTCATTTTTCATAAATCAAATATTCATAATAGAGTAAGATATGAAAATGTAATGCGATTGAAAAAATTTTTAGTGCATTTAATAAATTGTCCACTTCCTGAGTATGTTACATTCAAGTTCAAATCAAACTTATTTCATTTTAATAAACAAATTTTAAAATAATTAAGATTTGAAATAATCAATTATTAAATTAAATACTCAGCATTATTATGAATTCATCTAATAATGACCTATTTCTATGCAATTTTACGTCCAACCATACATTACGTCAACGTAAAATATTCAGCATCGATCTGACAATAATAAATATCAAGAAATTTACACACATCGATAAATTCTATAAAATACCTAATAAAATATTAATTTTGACAGAAACTTCATATAAACCACAATCCTTAGGGTTCATAAAAAAGGATTCACTCCGACTGAGAAAACGCATTCATATGCAGAACGATCACGAACCCTGCGTTTCATGCACCGAAAAAAAAATACATACAATATTACGAAAAGATGTATCAGTACCTATTCCACGTACGGGTATAAAATAGAATCAGTGCTATGATGCGTGGGCATATAAAGCCTCAAAGTGCGCAATATTCGGGGTTCGTTTCCTTTTATTACGTTATGTGTATGCGGTATGTACCTACGGTGCGGAAACTTTCTCGGTGGGACGTCAAAAAAGCATAAATGGACATAGCTCTTAAATATTATAGAAAAAACGTCTTCGTTTTGGGGGTTTTTCATTTTTGAAATTCGAGATTGATCCTCGGCTGTCCTGTTGAGGTTTCGCGCTCGATCGCGTTTCTAAAGATGATGTGGATGTGTGTTCGAATCGTCAGACTGGAAAATTGTTGCTATTCATGGACTTTTTGTAACATTGATGTTTTTTTTTTTTGAAATGAGTGGTTCTTGATGGTTTTTTTTTGTAATTTCCGTGTAATATTGTGGGGTTTATGGTTTTGCTCAATATACACGCGAGAGTTGAATAAGTATGTTCGAATTTTTGCTAGTAAAGTTTTGAAATTATATGCGTGTTATAAAACTTTGAATATTATACTTGAAATTTGTTTTAAAAGTTGTAAAATAACATGTTATAAAAATAAATGTATGAAAGCATTTTTTATGTTCTAAATTTAATTGAATTTACTATCTGAATGTATATATTCAAAATTGTATGACAAAGGTGATAATAAATAATGAATGTGAAATTTTGGAATAAAAATGGATATTTTCACTTTTTAATTTGTGCAAATTACCAAAATGAACCGAACTCTAAAATGTGTATGGAATTAGAAATGATTTAAAATTGAAATTATGAACATTTCTGATCACCAACCATATTGCATATTTTCAAATATTTCGCTACTTATTGCAGTGTTAACACCTTAAAGACCGTTAGCGCATACAATTGCGAAAAAATATTATAAAAATAATAATATACAGTATTTTCCGGAAATGCATTTACAAATGAAATGCAACCTCATTAGAAAGTCGTAAATGCAGATTGTAAAGTACACCAACTCTGGTTTTACACGGTGGATAGGGACCAGCAAAAACCGTGTAAGAAAAAAGACATTTTTTATTGCGCGATATTCATTATATAGTTCAAACAAACCGTGTTAAACCAAATAAATCGTGTAAAAAAATATTTTTTTCATTTTCTCAAAACGTGTAATTTCGAAACCGTGTAAAACGAGAGTTGAGTGTATGTTTAAGATTCATTTGAAAACTAATCAACAAAATCAAAAATAATTTAATACAAAAAAATATTAAATTCTCAACTATAATTAATCGAGTATATTAAAAAAAGACCTTCAATCCCATCAATCGAACCGCAGCAGCACAAGAACCGACCGCCATTTAAGGTCTCGGACGAGAACAATGAAAGCTCGCGATAACGAGACGCATCCGGGACTTCCCGGGAACCCGGGACCTCACCGACACTTTCACAAAACCGAACTTATACACACACAAATAAATCACATATCCATATAAGTGTACTATAATAATTCAACACGTGAAACGTGGTACACGCGTAATTGTGTGAGGCGGCGCAACTGCGGGGTCCCATACGCCGATTGATCCACAATGGACCGACAAATGTCATTTTCGTATTAACCACTTAGTGGCGGTTAGCGGGGGCCCCCGGCCATTACGCAATTGTGGATCGTGTATATATATTTATGAATGAAATTGAAACAGTAAATGGATCACGTAAAGTAAGTGTCCCCCGAGTAACGCGCTAATTGCAATTTAATTTTATCTCTGGCTATATAAATTCTCATATACATAATTATACATGGAACAAAACACAACACGCTCCACTTCATCGATTCACAAACCATTCACAACAAACTTAAGATGTATGGTATAAGTCTACACATGAAAGCATCTGATACACGAAATGCAATACGTGCAAAGTTTGAAACATTAAGACATCGGCCTCAGGCCACATCAGCTCAGTATTATATGAACGCCCCAAATATAATATCAGAGAATATTGAAATTCAAGCACTAATAAACGACCTCAATTTCGACATAGATCTTCACATCGATAAGATCTTCTAACATACATCATTAGCATAATAGGTTTACATGCAGAAGTATGTATATGACTTAAGTGAAAGCCTCTAAATTGCATCGAATGAAACTTTCATCAAACTATAATAGTTTACATGCAATATATGCATATGATATTCAGTACTTTTGTGAAAAAAATGTATCTTTAAGTACATGTGAAAGAAGAAATTTAAGAAAGAATAGAAAATTGGGATGATTTTATAGATCAAAAAAGTGTTTTTTTGGAGAATAGTTTCATAAATTGTGTTAATACATTGATTTCATTTTTTTTTCAGAAATACAGAACGATTAAACATAAAATATATTAAAATAATTATTACAACTATAAAATCATTATATTGACATTTCGACAACCCTAAAAAGATATGAATAAAGATAATTTTCATATTTCATAATTTCTTTAATATAACACATTATATGCAGTGTTTACATATACCTGTTACCATTTATCTAACCATTGCTTTTCTTGCAATAATATTTGCATCTTACTCTTGCATATGCAAGACAACACAAAATAACAATCATAGAGCGAAAAAGGGATCTGCAACAGCTATATGTAAACGAACCTATTAATAATGTATTCTCAGTATTATGAACGAAGCATTTTTTTCATTATCGAAGAAATGTGAGAAATAGCAAATTAAGTACGTACTTAAGCAAAAATCGGCCTGTATATATAACATATGTATATCTAATCTTAATTTAGCAAGAGTCAGCCGAATAGTACTCGTCAAGAGCGAGGTCCGATCGGACAAAAAGTGCACTAATCCCATTTATCACTAGATCTGATGTGGTCAGCAAAATCTAACATAGGAAGGGAGTTCAGATCGACGAAGAGGGGCCATAATCTGGCTCTAAGGTTCCACTCTCTCTCTATTTCTATGTCGGTGTCGAAGTGCTTTCGGATAGTGCAAGTCAAATATTGGCGAATGGTAATTCGCAAAGTTCGAAAGGCCGAACGGACTTGGCGCGATATCGAATCTCGATGAGTAATATTGAGTTATATTGGATTTGCGGTCTGTCGATTCTAAAGTCGGAATTTTAATATTTATTTGTGTTAGATAAGGGTTTGGACGTGTTCATTTAGATTTTGAATGCTGAGTGTGAATATGAAATAAATATGCAGAAGAATCATCGATTGGTTCATGCGAAAGTGTGCACGAACGCGAGTCTTTGATGGCGTTTTAATTATAAATTAAAATTTACGAATACCGAATTAAATGTTTAGACAACACGCAAAAGGCTGAAAAATAAACAGCGCTTTAAAAAAAAAACTCAATTTTAAGTCCATCAAAGGAACTTCGGTGCATAAATCTCGGCTAGAGCCCCGCATTTTTTCAACGCCAATTAAATCCGCGTAATCTAACCCCCCAGCCGTTGCTTTTTTTTAAGGATTATTTTGTCCGAGGGTGGAAAGCTTTGTGGGGAACAAGTCGCCTTTGATATTTAGCGAAAAACACTCATAACGAACAACGACCACTTGATTTCCCAAACATATGCGTCCGATCGCTCCACTTTACACCCCCTAAACTACCAAATTCGCCCCCTTTTGCCGACTTTTTATCGAGTTTCACCCGTTTTTTGCCCACACCTCCGACTTTTTACCCCCATAACCTCCCATGGGCCAAACTGCCCGTAGGCACGAGATAAATTTCGGTCGGTAAATACTGTTTATGGATAGCGGAGAGGTTAGTGCTTTTGTCACTGCCTGATAAAGTGATATCCAGGCATAAATACGCGTCCGACCGAACCACGGGGTTAAATACGGCTAAAGTATTGCCATCCCCATAAATTACACGAACCCCCTTTTGCGACAACACAACACACCCCCAACAGTCGTCGTCGCCTTTTCGGAAGCGAAACGAACCCCATGTTGTACGGAAACCGCAAACGAAAGTTTTAATATTGTCCACCGATACGGAGTAATTTATGTGTATGTGCGCGAAGAAAACGGTGGATTCTGTGGAATTTGTGGATTTAACGTATAGTGTGATGTTGATGTATTGTTGCTTTCAGAGGACGTTGATTAATCTTTTACATATAGGGTAACTCATAGGTGCTAGATTTTAATTTTCCACCAATTACTACTATTCTAATGTATCTGATTTTCCCCAAAAATGATGTTTAACGATCAAACTTCTCTTGAAATATTTTGATGCAGTGAGTTTCGGACATGACTGTAAATAGACGCAATTATGACATCACAAAAGTGCAATTATTACTTCATTTTCTTATAATTACATCCTGGGGCGTTTCCTATGGGGGTGAAGAAATGAAACGAGGGTGGACACAGAGTTTAGGGCGAGCTTAAAATGCGTTCATAATACATTCACATATTTGTATAGTGTATAGAAATGCTCATTAAAATTGTGAAAAATTGAGAACCTTTCGATTGCGAGATTTGCATACGTTCAAGTTTCCTCCGACTTTCGATCGGCAAATCTTGATACGATTCGTTTAACTACCATAAGAGTTAAACGTTCCCATTAATTCAATGCAGCTTATCAGTCTTGCTGATTTGTATACACACTCGATTTTATTTGTTTGCTATTGCATGTAACGAGTTCTCTCATACGACGTATAATTACAGAATGTTAAGATACCGCACAATGAATTATTTTCCTGCTTTCAATAAGTCAATTTATTAACGAATGCAGTTACCGTAGAACGAATCGAAAGATAACAACGGATTTATCGAAGGTTTCCGAGTACGAATTATCAATTGGAATTCAGTACTTTATATTTGAAATTGAAATCTATATTGATTTAATAATACGTCAGAACGTTTCATATTGATATTAATAGAATCGCATCTAACAATAGAATCGTTACAAACACAAATAATAATTAGATTCTAAATATAAATTTACATTTCGAATATTAATTAATATCGAAAGTATAACTAAAATATTCAAAGACTCGTTTTCGGTCAAGTGTAACTCTTCGACGACCCTTCAACGCGTACGAATCATATTCATATTTCAAAACCCCCATTTTAAGCCCTTCGTCGGGAACTTTTAGGGCTTCGTCGCATTGATTTTATCATAGGCACGAGTCGTATCTTAAACAGTCGTATTGTGAATGTTTCGGGTGTAATTAACCGTCGTAAAGGCGTATATAATGAACGGGTTGAGTGTAGAATCGCGTCAAATCATGCAACTCTCTTATAACGGAGTGAATCACTTTTGAGTATAGTTATGCTGAGCGATAAATCGTGTTGTGTTTGAAAATTGTTATTTTATATTTTCATTAACAAATGTTTGTTTTTTATTAGGATTTTTGTATGTTTTCTGAACATATATCGAAACTTGATTAAAATTTAATTTAAATTCCTTTTACTTTCGCCGGACAAAAGAGAGGAAAATGTACGAGACAGCTTGACAGTTATTGAAAAAGTTTCGTTAGCAACCATAGTGAAAATAAAAAAGAAACGGAGATTCGTTACATAAATCATTATTTGATGATAATATGCGTGTGGAAAAAAAATCTTCGAAAATGAGTTTACGCGTGATTCTATCGACTTTGGCGCAAAGTATCCACGTATTCGGTGTCACAATTTGGTTACATTGTACGATTGAAAAGCTCGTCAAAGGACCGGGACACAGTCGTAACTAATCCAAGACAATTGTCAGTTGACAGCTAATGAAAACTACAATAGCGCCGTAATCCATACGTCCGTTTGTTAACAGCAAGCGCGTTTGATGGAACGTATCAAAAGTGGCCGCACGATAGGCCGACGAGGGCTTTTTATCATCAGGGTTGTGGAGATGGACTCAATTGAGATTTGAAGAGTTAAGATAAGATATGAAGACATATTAAGAGCAAGAATTGAAGTGAAGCTGGGAAAAGGAGCTGAGAGATGAAGTTCATGCCAGGATCAAAAGTTGAAGAGAAGGTTGAGGAAAGTGTTAGGGTGAAAAATGGATTGAAAGATTAAGTGAATGTTAAAGTGGGATCTAGGATAAGAAGTGAAGTCATCTTTAGAGCTGTTGTTGAAAAATCTAAAATAGGAAGTCAATTCTGGAGCAAGAATTGATGTGAAAGTCAATGAAAAGGCTAGGATGAGAAATTGAGTCAGATCTGGAACAAGAATTAAAAAGAGAGTTGGAGTAAGATAAGAAGTAGAATTACAACTGAATTACGACCAAATATAAAAAAATCAAATAAAAGTACGAAATACAATCAAAACGGAAGTAAAACCTAAAATAATAACACAAGTAATTAGGGTGAAATTTGAAACAAAAATTCAATATCGACATTAGAATTTGAATCAGAGATAACAAATGGGAAGTCAACTATATAAGAATATTTTAATTAAAACCTTATTTTTAACAAATCCACATCCCTAAACCAATCATGATCACACACACATACCAATATTATATCACATCCGAGACAATCTGATTCGATCCGTGACGATAAGAGGTCATCGTACATGCGAGGATAATACAAAGGTTACGTGGTTCGAGATTGTGGACAAAAGGAAGATCATGCTCACGCAACAATAACACACCGTTCGAACACATACAATGTTTCTGTGGACTATGGGTTGTGGAAAAATTAGGTTTGATGTGTGTACGAGTCTCGTTGTATGGTGGAAGAGTCGTGGAGTGAGCGATGCGATGTTCGAGTTGTCGATGTTTTGATTATGTGTTGATTAGTGGTTATGATGGATGATCTAGTTATGTATTTTTGAAGTCGTAGTTCGGGTCTAATAATAATGTTGTGATATAAATAGATTTGTTATCAGTTAATCGATAGGAAGACGGAAATCTATTAGGTGAATTGTTATAATTTGCGTATCGATATGTGAATGTGATAATAAAAATGTCTGATTATAACGTTTGAAAAGTGAAATATTCATGTAAATCATTTTAAAATATTCTATTCAAAATCGTTAATATCAAAAATGAACGGTAAATCTTACAGATAACATGAATAGAGTCTACTGAAAGAAAATGTATCTATAGGATAATATTATACATTGTGCTTATAACCTATTCATATATCAAGCCTCACAATGCAAGCTCAATGTTCGATATGCCATGCAGAATGAAAAATAAAGGTGCATTAAATTTTATAGAAAAAAAAATCATATGGAAAATGTGTCATTTTCATTGCGTGCGTGACGATGGAAAATCTATTTTCAGATAAGCAATGTTGACTCATTGAAACTTTTCCTTTTCAGCGCCCATAATTGCACACTTTTAAGTGTACCTTTATAAAGTTTTTATGATGCAGAAAAGCGTTCAGATTGATGACTCGACCGACTTGCCAAAATAAATAAGCGATTCGAAATATTTTCGCTCAAAGAAATTTTAATTATAGACATAAAACGAACTCAAAAGTGTTTCTCCCAAAAAAAAAGTAGATGACCATATACAAATGTGAAAACTAACCTGGTGGACAATTGCAGTCGGGCAAATCTCTCTTGAGCCTCAGCAACGAAGCCAACTTCCCTTCGTTCTTCTGCTGCTCCAGTTCAGCAACAAGCAACCTCCTCCCGGTGGAAACCGCTTCCCTCGCGATTCTCCTCTGAAACTTCTCCTCGACCTCCCTCTTGAGCCTCATCATGAGCACCTCGCTCGGCTCGACGATGGAGCTCTGAATATTCGCAAACTTCATCTCCAGATCGGCAACCCTCTCCTCCAAGAGTCCCCCCTTGTACATGGTGTACATGGTGACGAGCATGCTCACGGTGCACAGACCGCACAGAAACAGTCCAGACCCCGAATTAGAACCGTGGTCCGCCTTCGAAGAATCGTCCTTCTTCTTAGGAGAGCCCTTGGTCTCCTTCTTGGGCTCCATATCGAGTCAGTACAGTTCACAGATCGTCGAAGCACTTGTTTCTCTCATCCATGCTTGGACGCGATCGCGCTCGATATAAACGCCTCGAAGCGAGACATTTGAGGCTGTTTATTGAGTGAGAAAGTTTTTTTAGGGTTTTCGTGATTTATTTTCGTGTTCGCGAGAGTGATTTTGTGCTAGTGAGCGACACGTGCTGCTCGCGCAACGTTACGAACTCGACTGTCGCTGAAAGCTTAAGCGGGAAGCGGACAAGTTTGTGCCGAACGCTCTTCGGCTACTTTCGGCGACGTTCGGCCGTTTTCGGAAACGTTCGAATACGAGGATTTAAGTTCGCCCCTTTCGCAAAGTTGGGGTTGTTTTTTATCCGGTTTCGATGAAGTATGCACTAGATTTATGTATTTTCGTACATTTTTTTTTCCATTTAATAATATTAATTTTGAAGAATTTATGCGATTGTGAAATTAGTTAATTTCATTAGAAATAAAATCAATCTGAAACTTTGAAATTGAAATATTTTGTACGTTTTTTTTTTCAAATTATAACAATGACAATAAATATGTATCAACATTGAAAGAAAAATAATTAATAATGTTTTTCGTTTCAAACTGGAATATTTTTTGAAAACATATTCGGAAATTCTAAAAAATAATATTAGATACGTTATATCAAATAATGTAAAACTCAAATCTTTAAATATTTCAAAACTAAAGTAATGCGACTTACACCATTGTCATTATAAATAATACAATTCTTAAATGCATTTCATACACTAATTTAATTCGTAAAAATTCTAAATTATAAAATAATTAAATCATATTTCAAAATCAAATGAATGCATCTAAATAAATAAGTTTTCATATACCATTGATAATTTCATACATTCATAAAACACGAGTATAAACTAATCTAAAACACCATCTCTTTCAACGATTTTCAGGCAAAAAACAAAACATTCAATCACCAAAAACAAAAATAAATTCAAAATTCATAAAAAAACACACACACAAAATCCCAACCCAACATCATACAAAAACCCAAACCGCAAAGAACCTCGCAGTTTCGCACCTTCCGAACAAACACAAATAAATACTTACGACCCTACGCTGACGAAAAATAAAAAAACCCTGTAAAAATAACATCACCTATGCTTCCATTGTCCCTTACGTTCTTTTATTTATGAGTCCAGGTATTGGGGTTATTACGGTTTGTGCTCGGTGTGTTTGTTTGGAATTGTTCGAGTGCGAAACGACCACAATGGAGAACGAAAGGTAAACTATCGAGATATACCAGCATTGTGCAAAGGGCGACGTAAATACTATAAACACTTTTGTCGTTTATTTTTCTTATTTTTGTATAGGAAACGTCATGATAATTGAGTAGGAGCTCGTTTTTAAAAGTCCCCGTGTTTGTATATTTGGATCGTTCCGTACTGAGTGTGAAATTTCAGTTCATTGTGAAAATATAATGCAATATGTGATGTTTGTATTTTTGCAGATTTTATATTTTGGATCGAATCTATGAAAATAAAAATTAATATATGTATAACGACTGAATAGCACAAAGGGTACAACATCAATACTTAAGAACTTATCTCAATTTCGATGAAAAGGGTCATTTGTACCATTAAACTATAACGGCTGATTAAAAAAATCTTAAATTATATGCACAACAGGAAAGGTTTTTGTATCATTACATATTTACATTTTACATATTACGATCGAAAAAATCAGTATGAAAGTCAATGGTCTGACTCTATGCTTTAGTTTTTTATGAATTAGAATTTAATAATTAATTTATTTTGAAATTTATACGGAAGTTGAACTCAATTGTTTAGTCACGTCAAATTATGAATAATTATTATAAACATACATAAAAATTCTATTATATACATTAATCGTCGGATATTCAATTTTAAATTCGATTTATCGATTTTATTACAAATACAAAACAGTTTACAATCGCATAAAATCCGTTATCTCGAGCAATACGTTATTTTTTCACAAATATGT
The DNA here is from genome assembly GCA_024721215.1 of Cheumatopsyche charites. Taxonomy (NCBI): domain Eukaryota; kingdom Metazoa; phylum Arthropoda; class Insecta; order Trichoptera; family Hydropsychidae; genus Cheumatopsyche; species Cheumatopsyche charites. The sequence goes on from CM045578.1 coordinate 13,151,093, forward strand.
TATTTACAAAATTGTTATTTTTGAATATTCAAAATAAAATATATATTGAGTGAATTCTTAATGAAAACGTATAAGACATTTGTTTCCGGAAAAAAAATCAATTTTTCACACACATTTCACATTTTTATTATATGTTAAACATAATATTACGAACCGATTGTATATATTTATCGTTCATTATTATTATTAAATGCAAATAAGAATAAATATTGCAATAGAATTGAACTATGAATTGAAAATTATGAATTTTTCAACAGAGAAAAAAAATAACCGATCGCACGTCGAAATCGAAACCGTTAACTGAAAAAAATGATGAAAACAAGCGAACAAAAATTCAAATTATTTTTAAATTATTGAATCGAAAACGATTTATTTTTTGTTTTATTTTGAAAAATCATTTATTGCTCGATATATTTGTTTGTGACTTTCGTATAAAATGTGTGTTAGGTCAAGTAAATAATATAGGGTAGTTTGTGAAGGTTGTAATTCTTTAGGCGCCGAAATTTTGATACGGTCTAGACTGGTTAATGGATTTTTTATTACCGTTTACACAAATAAATTAGTTTTTTCGTTCCATCAAACTTTTCTATTAATAATAAATTATTTATTTCATTATTAAATTTAGTTTAATATTCGATAATTTGATAAAAAATAATATTATAAGATAATAAAATATATTAATTTCATAGAAAAAGTTTTTAGTTTGAAACTATGAAATGAAAATAACATTTATTAAACCATTTTTCGTACGAAATATACTGAAAAAATAACAAACTATTGTAGTTTAATATAAAAAAGACAATAAAATGTGAAATTTACTGCAAAGTTATCGGAGAAAATGTGAAAAACAATTCGTTCGTAGTATCAAGAAGATAGTGAACGCGTGTTTTCAAGTCGTTTTTATCGAAAATTTTGGTCGAGGACACTAGGTTGTATAATTTCGAAAGATAAAATCAACACGTAGTTAACGATTCACCACATTCGTTTTACGTGAAAAAATAGAAAATATTTTTTCTTATAATAAAATTTTTATAGAGTTTTCTCACGCATTTTTCACATACATGTTTAATACTTTCTTAAGAAAATTGGTCTGCTACCGTTCTCAATTTGCCACGACAAATATGTTGTATTTATGTACGTAATTGTTGTTTGAATTGCACTTGTTCGAGGGAATTTACCGATCCCTGTCTAAGAAAGCTTTCGTCCAATTTACTGCATCAGAGATAGCGAACCTTCTGTGTATCGTGTGGCAATTTTTTTTCAAAAAAAACATTCACTAAACGTCAGGCTAGCCAACAAATTTCCGACTAAAAAAAGCGCATTGAAGAAAAGAAGCTCGTATACCACAGGTTCACTACCCCTAAGCTATATAATCGCTACCGAGTTGCCAGTGGACAAATAGCAATAGAAGTAAATGTAGCATAAAAGTAAATTATATTTACTTAAACTTTGTGTGCTTACATAGAATCTATTGTTACGAAAATGGAAAAAATTCAAATGTCTGTTGCATTTATGTCTGAATTGAGAGGTTTCAGTTTAAAAATATAATGCGTAGGTTTAAATAATTATAAGATTATTTTCTGCATGACATTCATTATGAAAAATACAATTAACAAAAAAAATTCGTGAATGATTAAAATTGGAATACAATATAAATAGAATTGCGAAAACAAACCAATTTTAGATTTCTGTGTTAGGTATACTTCAAAGACTTTTAATTTGCATAACGAACTTCTGAAGAAACGCACTTGGAGCGCTTTACGAAAAAAAGCGAATAAACACTCTTCAAGCGAAAAAAATATATAGGACCGCTCTTATGCTCACTCAAATCGACGTACATATTTTATTTACGAAATCTTCGCAGACGAACCATCTCAAAATACTGACAAAAAATCGCATAAAGTGCGGGGTGTTGCGAAAAAGGGCAGATCCTGATAAATAGCCTCGTGACAAGAAAATGCTTCTATGTCTCGAAGCTTAAGATGCTCGAGAGCTGATAAGATTTGCTCTGAACGAAAGTGATCATCGAAATGCTTGACGTGTATTAGAAATGGGGTGTTATTGTGTTTTTTGTTTGTGCTATCGATCTTTTACGTCTGAAATTGTAGGCTCTATTGAATATTCGTTTAAAAAAATAGGATAAGTTAGGTTACGTTTACATAGCGATGTATGGTCTTTATCTGTACTCTATCGTGTTCTATTTCATGCACTTTCAGTCCTGGATGCGAGTAATAGGTATTTTACAAAAGAAAGCTGTTAGAGTGAGACAAATTATGTTTGAGAGTTCAGAGATAAAAAAATAAGTTTGTCTCTTTCTTATTTTTTTTTTCTGTATAAGACTAATCATTTAAGTTGAGGATTAGGTTTATTTCATTAATGTTTATCAACCTGTCTACTTCACGAAGTTTAAATCACAAGATGTGCAATCAATAGGTATACTTGATAAAAAGATTTTGAAAATTGTTTCTATATCTAGGGCTGTATTTTTGTATGACCGTTTGGTGAATGATGGATTTTTTTCAATGAAACGGTTCATTTTTTGCTCGAATCCTTTTAAATTGATATTTAAAAATGTTTCAAATATATTTTGAAAAATGATTTTTCTGTATATGTATTTTCGATTGAAATTTTTGAAGCGATTGAACAGACTTTATGACTTTTTGATGTACCTACTCTATTTTAAACATCATTTATTTTTCGTTATACGTATAAATTCAGTTCAAATAGGAAAACTGGGCTTCAATACGAATTAATTACGCAGCTTTGTTCTGTTTCGCTAATTATTTCGAGCTCTAAACAAAGGTAAACATTGCTCGTATCATATCAATGAAACAAGCTAATCACAATTGAACCATTATTTATCGTCGTTAACTGACATTCTATTTTGAAATTACAGTCAAACAAAATTCTATCACTATAAACTTGCACGACCTGATTTTGCGATGTTTGATCACAATCAATTGGAATTGATGCAACGAGAACAAATTGATCGATTACATCTGAAATGTCGGTTCGCTTTGATTGAACAGTTATATGATTTCAACCTAGAACTTTTAAAATATAAATTCAATGACTTATAAAGACATAGAAAAAAATCTAAGTACTACTAGTACATAGGTTGCGTGACTAGTAATATCGTTTAGCACAAACATGTTTGAAGACTCATGGTTTGCTAGTCGATTTAGAAAAACCCATGACTGAATGATTACGCTGTCAACATTAATAGTAATCTAGTTGCACAAAATAACATGTTCGACATGAACTACAAATTACACAAACTTGTAATTTATCGGTAAATTGAGAAAAGTGTATCGAGATAATTTTTCAAAAAATAGTATTCGTTTGATGTAAGTGGAATTGCAAATTTTATCTATCGTGAATATCTTCCATTCAATTGAAATTATAGTCACAATTTATAACATAAAACGATGCTGAATGCTGGAAAATTTCGCTGACAAGTTCACAGATAAGGCAATGTCTCCAGGTTCATTCTAAAAAGAAAAAATAAGAGGCTGTTTAAAAGATGTAACATTGGAAAAGGAAAACTTTGACGCGAGATAAAATAAACACAGCGAAAGAGCCAACGTTTGCAATTCTCTTTCATTTCTTCATAATTTTTAACTTACATATATTATTTTGGCGAAAATATTACAGCTTTTCAAAAATAGACTCCTACTCAGAATTCTTTTTTAAGCAAAAATACTAAAGAAAATTCAAATATATTATACAGATAACCTCAAAAATATTTTCATAGAAATCCTTATCCGAAACACTTCAGCTCACAATAGCGGTAACTCACAAAAGACATTGATCGAAGAAATATTTATCCCGACCCTATTAACATATCCAAATATTCAAACACATACAAAATATAAATATATTATAGATTCGATTATTCATCGAACGGTTGCACTTCTTCACACGGCCTTAACAAAAACCTCGGGCTATCTCAACAAAGCTTCCGTTTTGATAAATGTTTTGATTTTTGATAATGGTCAACCCCTTCGAAGGATCCCGGGCCGATCCTTAATCATTTCGTATCTATGATAATATTTATGGTGTTGTAGGATTTCGTATGTTCTCCTCGTCCGAGTGCTCATTGTATGGCCGTTCGACGAATATAAATGTCGGCATTGAATTCTCGAAAGGTTCTTGATTTATATTTATGTATTGTGAGGTTGTTTTGTTTGTTCGATTGCCTGTATGTTTTGTGGAAATATGATCGAAATTGTATTTTCGTCGAATTGATATTGTGTTTTGTATGAAATCAAATGTGAGTAGTTAATTGAGCAATTCAGTATTAATAGTTGATAGGTTTATATGGAATTTAATTTTGATCAAATGAAATAATAGATTTTCTTATTTTATAAATTGAATATAATTGAAATATAATAAATCCACGTGAAATGCTCTGATTAGAATAAATCACTTGAATAAATCGTATACGTTTCATAACGACCCATTCTATAATAGACAAGAATTGGAATTACACAAGACAAACGAACAATCTAAGACACAGCTTTTCAAACTTTTTATATCTAAATTCATTTAAAAATTATTGTGATTAATCATCAATTACTGCTCACTTAAATACTTAAAGAAAAACCAATCAAATGACTTCGAATTTAACTCTTATCGATTTATACACAATATGAAATTACTTACATCTATGGTAAAATATATCAATTTATTATTATACATAAATTAACTTTATTTTTATTTTTTTATTAAAAATTTAGATTTTTACCGATCCTTGACCCATAGTTTGACAAACTTTCGTATAGAAATTATACAGGGAAGGGAACCGAGTTTCGAAGGAAGGGCTCCATCGACACATTATAATAGGATTATTGTATCAACCCCTTAAGCCCCGGCGTCGATATTGTGTGTTTTATATACATCTGGCTTGTGCGTAATGTACTAAAACAGCAACTGCCTTCGGGCCACGCATATATAACACAGCATAATATAATTAACATCTCCCGAAGACAAATGACAGGTCAAAAGGGTATCGTTGTTGTTTGAACGTCTCGGAAATTCGCGTCATAAATACGCTTTCAAAGAGGATCAGCAAATTTCTGAGGGTGGTTAGTTGAACTTCGGTCGTTGTTGTGAAAATCGCGTATAAACGAAACTATCGCGATTGTGGATAAAGTCTTGCAGAGTACGACCGAGATTAAGGTTGATTGTTATGTGTATTTGATTTGAATGGTGTTGATCCAGTTTCTAATGAGGGTATGTTATTGTGTTGTATTATGAGGAATGAAACAATGAATGTGTTGTTATCAGACGATGAATCTTATGTCTTTGGATTCTCGAGATGTAAGAATCATTAGTTCTAATTGAAAAATTAACCAAGTTACATTGATTGGGATTCGTTAGGAGACGAAAAAGATTAATTAGTTTCATTTATTGCTGAATTTCGTATCAATTTCGTGCTGCTTTAAATGCTTTATTATCTTCATAAAAGGGTTCTTTCGAGCAGATTATCAGTAGAAAATTTAACTCTAATTAATTTTACTTAACTTAACTCTATTCAAAATTAAAAAAAAAATTAACTTGCTGATACATTAAGTGTCGTCCCAAAGATCTACTAATTAATAATAACAAATCCTTATATGTACGTCAATTTTGGTAATATTAACGTAACCCCTCAACACTTTATTAACTAAACAACCAATATCGACAAATCAATTCTTCTTAAACAAATCATTTAGCGAAATAATAACGATGGAAACAACAACAACAAAACAACTTTCATACGAACCGAACGAATCGGCCGCAGAGTCAATATTGAAAACACACTTAGCAGCAATATTGAACGGTTACGTCGAAGTTTATTCGATACTTCCGACGTCAATAAAAACACCTCAGTGCAAACAATCGGTTTTTCCTCTCATACTTTATATATTGTAATATAAGCGACCGCGTTATGTCTATGAAACGATTTTCGGCGTAATAACGCCGCCGGCGAAAGTTTCGCTCTAAGGACGAGTAGCAAAAACGGGAAATCTGAGAGGTCCTCGAAAGATTATCAAAGTGAGAGCAAACAATGATACGAGGATTAAGACGAATGTCATGGAACAATACGAACTCGAGTTAATTCACTTAGCCCCGCAGACTGTAGACGTTTGAACATATTTTCCCCGAGAAGGGGTCGCTTTTCAGGAAGAACATGCTATATGTATTTATTATACTCGAGGAAGGTTGTGTTGTGCTAAGAATGGTTCGGATGTGTTCTGTGTTTTTGGAGTGTGTGTTCTGCTTTGACGCACTCACTGCTTATATGTGATGCTTAACTTTTCATATATTAAATTACTTATTTTTTCTTTGAGGCTTATTAAGATTGATATCGTAGTAGATACTCTCTCAGAAAAGCAAGGTCATAAACTGTTTTAGGTTTAGATTATTCTAGATTAGATTAAGTTAATATTAGTTTACAGAGTACAGTGTCATCGTAGTAATTATAGAGTGGTTCTATCTTCTTTTCTATAAAAATATGAAGTATTTGCAGACAGATTTCACATTATAAATCAGATTTGTAGTGACTGGAATTTTGGTAGTGGAATAAGAGGAGTATCATTTATCGTTGAATTGTTGTTTTTTATTCTAATTCCTTCTATTTATTCGTTAATTTAACTCAAAAAGTAAGAAAAGAAATAATGAGAATCATTTAAGAGACATTCGTCTCTCTTCGATATTATTACATAAGTTACTAAAGCCCAATATTTCAATCGTTAGTTACTCAACTCAACACGTTACGTAACACTTGAGTTAAGTAACTAAAGATTATAAACAAGGTCTATATCCAAGACTAAAATTAATAAGAAAATACCCATAAAACCATTCACATTCTTTCACAAATTGAAACTTTAAGTATAGCTAATCCATTTTATGATTCAATTCGAATTTCCTTTATCTCTCGACATATTTTTCCGAATTAACATCCCACATAAACCCAGAAACCTCTCAGTTCCAACTCAGCCATACAAATCAGACACAGATCCGTGGAAAATCCCGAAAGTCATACGCGAGTTCAGGGGTCGTGAACCCCTTGCATACAGCGTTAAAACCTTATCCCGACTAACGAGCTCCTCTCTAATCCAGCTGGACTTGTTATGTGTAACGCAATTTATACTCCACGTGGACTGTGTATCCTTTTTGCGAATAGTTTCTGGATTTTTTCGAGCATATTTCAAGGCTTTAGTTCCAAGTCTGGCTTTAGTCTCTGGGAGAGATTTAGAGATTCGAGAGTCCGACGTTAATATTTAATCCGCGCTCGTTAAATGTACGTTCAATTTAAGTTGCGAAATTAATCGAAGGGCTGAAATTAAGCGATGGTGATTGAGGTGATTTTTTTTTCATCGAAGAGGCTAATTTTGCTTTTTTTTACAGTGGAAAATCATGCGAGATAATTTTGTGAATGTTTTAAAATATTTTTTAGATATTGTTTAATCGAGTATTTTTTTATGAGTCTAGTAATATAATTTTAATATCTAGACATAATATTAGATTTTAATTAATATTTATGTAACGCTTATTGGATTTCGTTATTAGAAAGAAATTTATTGCGAATAAACAGATTGATGTATTCGTTTTTATTAAGCACACTTTTATCGCTACATTATAGCACAATAAATCGAAAAATTAATAATTTTAATACAATACATTAATTTATTACAGTTGAATCGTTTTTATTATCAAAATTCCAATTTCGTCAATTCTTTCAGTAAATTGATGTAACTAATGAATAAATTTCTAGATCTATACAAATTAATAAACACAAGTCCTTACTTTATAATAATCAAGTTTTTAACGAGTTAAATTGCGCAAGAACTTACGATCGACAAGTAAGTACAAAATAACTTCAAAATTATAATTTCACCAATGAATTGATAACTGCAGATGAATCCACCAAATCATGACTTTACTCATATTATGATTACATTGTAATATACACACACTTGAAATAACACTCACAATCAGAACATAACAAAAACATTATGAAAACTCTCACAACTTTCCCACGATCAAAAAAAAACCTCTGAAAATCCGAACTAATCTAATATTCGACGTAAGTCACACGGCCTTACGACACATCCACGTACGTCCTCATACATAACGACTGAAAAGGCAAAGGGGTACAAGTGACATTTTTGCCGAAATCGAGTCATGTACAAGAATCGCTTCTATGTACGCTCATATATTTGGAAGCAAAAGGATATAAATGAACTCGGAACGTGTACCGAAATATATCATGAAATCACTCGACCTCCCCCTAATACATGTAGGTGCACGTTCAACTTTGAGCGCGCTTTTTTCGAATTCACTGCGAAGTCACTTGCACCCCTTGGTCTTTTCAGTCGTCACATGTCCTCTCCTCTATCTTTCGAGATTTTTCTTATTCGAGAAGCGAAATCGCATTGTTCGTGTGTGTACACGTTTACACGGTGGAACACGCTCGCATTATATTGGCAGTAAACTTTGATGGGGGCGATCCGCGCCATACGTGTTTGGAAAACTGAGATTTTCACAATGCTGCGACGTCTTCCAAATTACAAAACTCTCCCATATATCGGTCATCCTTGGAAAACGAGTGGAGTTTCGGAAAATTTCGATATTGCTTCGATGGGGTTTTCATTGATTTTTTTCAGCTGGGTTGTCGAATTTGCTATTGGATCAATATTTCAGTTGAGAACTTAACTTATGTAGCTAATCTATAAATAACATTTTACAATATATAGGATTTTCCATTTGATGTTTCATGGGATGACCTTTCTTGTAGCAAATATTATACATGGTCTACACACGCATGATGCAACGTAATTGGAACAGTTCATAATTCAAAGAAGCTAGAGCAAAGTTGTGTCACATAGTGTGTTGTGTTATAGTAGAATTAATAAAAATATTGAGATAATACTTGATTATGATTTGCAATTTTTTTAAAATAAACATAAGTTGACTTTAACGAGAAGAAAGCGTCAATTTGTCACGTCAAAGTGATTCTATCAACGCTTGTACAACAATAGGAGAAACGATTGTTTTCCATCGTTTTTTTTTTATTCATATTTTTTTCCATTTTATTTCTGGTTCAGCCAGTTGAAAAATGATCCATTTGTGGCGAATGATTGTCGATTCTACGACAAAAGACCCTTTTTTATAGCCCGAGGCAGGGTATTGAAGTCCTAATTCGACGATGTTCAACCTTCGTACGTTATAGGGTCAAGTTAAACGTTGAAAGAACAAAACAATCAAAGGAATATTTGAAAAAAGTCATACGAACATTAATTTTCGATTCATTTGTATCTTGAAGAATTTTTTGTTTAGTTCATTTAAATGAGAATTATCTATAAGAACGCATCTTATGATTGATTATGTTAAACTATCATTTATATTTTGAATTTTGTATAATATAAGTTCATTCGAACGAGTTTCTACAGATTATTATAATTTACAACATTCCGCATTACTTATTAAATTTTTCCAATTCAAATCAGATTAATATATTAATCCTGGAATTACGCTAACATGACACATGTATACGTCAAACGTATACTTGGCTATCTTTTTAATTCCCAACATTATAATACAACAAAATTCGTCAATAATTTACATGACTTAATAATTCTTCTTTTACATAAGGGTAATAAAATATCGAAAAATCAATCCATAAAATGATTCAATGGTTCATCTAATTTGGACTTTTTGATATATTATATTATTAAGAAATTATTGTAAAACTCATTAGGATGAATTTAGTTTCATATTTTTTTCGAAAGTTTCAAATCAAATATTCATATTAATGAAAATAATAGTCACTTGGTAAATATAACTGTGATTATTATCTCAAATTTATAAAGATATTGAGAAAAGATTCATATAATTTGCATTATTATACAAAGCACTATGTACACTAGGTGGTTTTCTTTTAATATCTTCATCAATTTTTAAGATATTGATGCCAACCATACATTTTTCAATAGATATACTTACCCAATTGATCCTACCTCACAAATTACATCGAATTATTCCAAATTTAAAAGCAATTCCAAACTTTTTTTTTTGACAATTCAAACACAAAACCATCACTAGTTTACTCAGTCCCAGAAACTATGGACTATCCACATACCACAGTAGTAAGCCTCAGCCAGATAGCGACCGGTTGCCAAGGCCTCTCCAGCAGCCAAACTGTTAACACATGTCCCTGTCAAGGGCTTAATGGGACTCGAGAGGGCTGAAGCCTCGGATTCGGCTACCGGCGAATATATGTAGCTCTCATAATGGGAATACGTTACGAAATAGGCTTTACTCATCCGTCTCGAGAATTATACGATATTAAAAGAGCCACCCACACTCAGGCTTCATTATCCATTCGTTTAAGATTCAGCACTTATCGTGTGCTAAAGCTCGTTGTTTGAAGATTCGATTTGATGCGCGTACGACTTTCGACACAGTTGTAAATTGTGAAGTGGCTTTGTATATCTGTCGATTGTTCGTGTTTGAGTTTTTAGAAATGTCTGTTATGTTTTATATATATGGAAAGAGGAATTTCGTGTGTTATTTTGCGAATTTTCTAATATTCAAATTGAGTTTTCTTCTGGGGAGTCTGAGATGCGTAAAACTTTTCGGCTGCTCCATTAACATTTCGCGTTCGAATCGATGTTTTTCTTCGGATGCTTGATTGAATTTAGTAAATTGTTTTTTCAGCGAATTCAATTCGATGAAAGAATTTTTTAATAAAATTGTTTTGATTCTATGAAACGAAAAATTGAGAGCGCTCTCAACGGTTTGACAGTGCCCGAATTCGCAAACAAATTCGATATGTTTTAATTAATTCGAAACGTCTCCTATAAAAAAAAAGTCAGCCTTTCAATAATAATGTTTTAATCGCTTTCTAACAGAAAGGGAGACGTCGGCACTGTAAAAAAAAGTGAAACATAAAAAAACGCCAACGAAAAAACAATAAAAGGGAAAGAGCGCGGAATTCGAAACATCAAGGGAAGAATTTAAATAGGAACTCTCATAAGCCCCCAATTCCGAAGGAACACAAACGGGAAATGTGTTTCCAATTTAAATTCCGAATGTCCTTACAATCCCGGTTCAATTTATGTCCCATCCTTAAACGGGACGCCGCTATAAAAGAAACAAAGTGTCACGCCACGTTGGGCAATTAGCCTCATACCGGAGAATCGTATAAGCTTATGTGTCTTTCTATTGTACAGTGAGTCCAATAAATCGATAATCCGATTAAGATAGGAAATTTCAATGTTCACATATCGAATTTAGGTTTTTTTTGTCAGCGATATGTTTGATGGGAAAAAATCTAATTTGTTCTTAGATTTGTGGGTCGTACTGTATTTTTCGATTTAACTTTGTCTCGTACGTTCGAATCGTATGGGATCTGGAGAAGAATCACACGGTGTTCTGGTTGAAAACAATAAAATCTCCTAATGGCCACCCTGTGCTCAACGGCGCAATACTAATTTATACAATCCTTATTTTCCCGCGGACAAAAGCAGAGATTCGCCAAATTAACGATTTCGACTTTAATTCATTGTTAAAACGAAACGATTTTCCACAGAAAAACCTTCATTGTTTACCTGAAAATGTACGTAAAATACGTTTTCGAGATGAAAAGCTCGATTTTTTTCCTCTTATATCTAAAGCCAGAGTCTTGTATGATTGAATTCGTGCAGACGTCGAGAGTTCGGCGCGGATTGGAAAATTGTATATTGTAACGTTTCGGTATCGGGTATAAATTTGTCGGATTCGCAATGTCGTAGCAACAGCTGTATGCGATAGTACAGAACAGGATAAAAATGCTAAAAAGGACACCTTGACGTTACAAAATTGGATTCTTTCGAGGCTCGAGATGGAGCTCTAGATAGGCAATCACTTTCCGTTTCTTTCGGTCAAAATAAGTACAATAAACTAGCTTTTTATATCTACGACAGAATATATATATATATATATTTCGCAAGTGTCTGTGTGTTATGCGAAAGTGCCACAAAGCTTAAGTAGTACAGAATATTTAACGACACCCATAAGAAATGCACAATGCACTCGTCCAATCCTCTAAGAGCAGATGCACGTGGTGCAACATTCAACACGTACAAACATCATATGAATAGAGAAAAGCTCGAAGCATTGTTCTTATGTGCATTTTCACTTCGCAGAGGGCAACGTTCGAGTTTTTCCCTTGTTGTTTAGAAAATTCATTGTTGAACTCGAGAATATGCTAATGAAAATACGCTTATTAGTTGTTTTTGCTTCCTGGTATTTCTCGCCATACGATATAACCGATGATAAAAGAACTATACAACAAAAAATTATAACATTTAAGTTAAGAATAAACTGTAAGAAATTAAAACGAAGAAAATGTCACTGTCTTAAGAGACTTAGATTAGGTAGGTTTGTCATTTAGGGAACTGGTTGAATGTGATGTACAAATAGAATGATTTTTTTGGAATATTATAGTATGGTTTGACCTTTAGGAAGAAAATAAGCTTTTCCACGCTTTTCCTCGGTTTTGGTTCGATTTTCCGCGGGTTATTCGATTCTGTTGGGGGTAAAAATCAAATTTGTCGAAAGCGTATGAAAACAATACACCGCGTCGAAACGTATTTGTCTTATCGCATCTTATTTCGTTCACTTCTCGTTTTTCCCGTTCGCTTTTTAATCTTGGCATGTCAAAACTACTTTTTTCTATTTTTCCATGTGAAATGTAATATTTTATAAGTTTTTTCGCTTCGACTTCTCCGAAATTGCTGTGAAATATTGAGTGACGTTATTGCTGAAACATTATATTTTTACGAAATATAAAAAGGAATCAACTTAAAATAAATACAATATTCTTCGCGAAATATTCAACCTAAACAAATCTAAAGCACTCATACTCTGCGGGAAAACTTCGAAAGGGTCAAATTTTAACATTTTCCCGGAAACGTACACACTTTTTTCTAGAGGCAAACATGTCAGGCACAGGTGCGTTTATCCCTCAAAAGTATATGTCAATATTTATGGCGCCCTTTTGAGAGATCGCAAGAAACACTTTCGCCCAGTATGAAAATGGACCGTTAAAAAAGCCGACTTTTACTGCTTTTCGTATTTATTATGTGTTTTATTATGTTCGCGAGACACGTGACGATCTATACACTGACACGTGTCCTGGGATATGTTGTATGGGAAGATTATCCCCGATGAGACAATGTTGGAAATAATGTCGATGGGGTTGTATTGTTTGCAAAATACCACCCCGAGGGCCGATATGGGTTCTTGTCCTTTGATTGTGGAAATTGAATCGTCCTTTGGATATTTGTCCCGGATGGGGCCGTTTAAAAACGTGTCGGATTTATTAAAGGGTTGCGTAATGTGGATATTTGGATATTGTAAGATTTTAAGGATTCTATTGGATTGTGCCTAGTAATTCGGGCTGGGTGTAAGGGTTTGGATTTTAAAGGTAGCTACGTAGAAATGTACTATACAAATTTTAATGAAATAAATTCAACATAATCAATATTGAGGGAAAATACATTAAGGTTATAAGTTATATATTATAAGTTAATAATTTCTATATGTAATATAGATTAAAAATGACGTTAAAACTTAACAGCTTAACTTCCTAGCATAGTTATACATTAACTTACTTCCCAAAAAATTAATAAAGTTGGTCTATTCATAGGTCAAAAAATGTAATCATTTGTTATATATCTCACTCTTTTTAACAATGTAACGTTATTATGACACTATGACTTTGCTTAATTATGTTTATACTACATTAAATAATATACAGTTTAATGAAAAAATAACGAACGTATGAATTTGCGATACAAAATTTTCTGGAAGGTGAATAATAATTATGTGAAAAATTTAGATTCACCGAACTACTGTGTATTTCATATAAAATTTTATGTCTGCTATGCATATGAATTTCTACTTTTATTAAAAAAAAAATTCATCAGTGTGTTTTTATAAGGTAATTTCAACTCGTTTCAAAAATTTGTAATTCTAACATCAGTCGCTTTTAAGTTAAAATTTTATTTCGTACAACGCTTTCGCTCGTATCGTTCATGCTTAAGACGTCTTTAACATGACGCGTTATTTGGAATCGAGTTTGTTCAGCAAACACGCTGTAAAAAATAAACAAAATTTCAAAATAAACAAATATCATCAATGCGCCAGAAAAAAAAAACTCTCCCATGTTTATCGAAGAGAGCAAAATATGTATGTTTCAGCCGTAAAAACGTTTCAAAATACTTCAAAAATCACTCTTCAAATATTAGCGGAGTGAAATAAGATAATTATTTCGATGTGGACCTCCTATATTGTATCAGCAAACGGAACATTTGAATAACAAATTCGGTAATGCGGAGGAGCTGCAGGGTAAAAAAAAGAATTAACGAAGCTTCGATTCGAGTCGTTCACGGAAAAAATACAATAAAAACAAATTGGTGATTCGATTAAACAGTTTCGTATTTTTTCGAAGTCGGAATTGGATCTATTTTCCTTTTTTTTTTCATTCAGCTCGTAAAATTATCGGAATACCCCGCCTTTCGTACGAAACAATCCGATAGAAAAATGTGCTCTGCATTCGGAAAATTTTCCTCGTAATAAACAAAACAATCAAATGAGTCTTTGTGAATAAACGCGAATGAAATTCTCGATTTACGATACGATGCACGAATTTTGCATATGAGAGATAGGGACCTTTATTCGTATGGTGGAAAACGATTTTCGGTTTTCCTCTAGACGCCAACAACCTTAAAACCCCATCTGGTATGGTAATGCAATCGTAAAGGATGTGCCAGGATAAACCTTCGTAGAGATTTTCATTTTATGGACGATGCCTGGTCGGCGAAAGTACGTGAGCCAAATTTAGAATTTTCCGAATGTCGGTATTGAAACATTATTCAGGTCGATAAATGAAAAATGATAAATATGTGTGAAAAAATGTATGTTATGGAAGGAAAAACTAGTGTGAGCTAAATCACGTCAAATGGTCGAATGGAAAGTGTAACTTTTGGGAAAACTCTAAGTCGCGTGTATGACAAGTTTTTCCGATATTTTCGAAAGTATGTCTCGAAACCGCAAATGTCACGTAGCGGAAGAAAAGTTGACTTTTCTTCGAGGGAAAATCTTTAGGTTGTGTCAAATTTATTTCGTTGTATACATATAATGATAATAATTTATATGAAACATATTTTTAATAGAATATGACAACAGAATATGCATAACACTTCGAGAATCGTTTTGTAAAAAGAATGTTATTTTTGTTCGAAAGATTTAATATAATGCCGAACATTAATCATTTTAAATTTCGATTATTATTCAGCAACAACAACTCTTCAAACCTCTTAAGAAAAACAGAGATTTATCATCACAAATAGACTTTCGAGTCTCTCAAACGCAAAAAGCACAAACACAGACCGCTTTAATTTAATTATTCTTCCCCGTCTTGTGGGAAATCATTGCAAATATTAAACGTCGAAATTGAATGAGTCTTGCGGTAGACTGTTTGAGGAAGGATTAAAGCAACCAGGATCACGTTTCGAGAAAAATGTATGTGGGGCTCAGAACCCGTGAAATTATGGCTGCGAACTCGAGGGAGCTTAAAAGGTCAAAAAATAAAACGGGACAAATATAAATAAGAACAACGCAACAATAGTATACGGTAAATTATGGTCGCGAAAAAGTATACTGTCGTAGATAAATCATGGGAATATTTCCGCTTTTGCCTTCGTTTCGAATTTTTATCGTATAGTGATATAGAGATGTGAAAATTCGCTATCGGGTTCGAGTGGATTTTCCGAAGATTTTCCAAGTGGCTTTATTAATATAGTAATTTTGGACACGGTCCAGGCCTAGCTTTGTTTCGGGAGTGTAATTTATGGATGTCGCAGACGTTTGGATCGTTTCATTAATCGCCAGATGAAAGCGAATTATATAGAAGTCTTTCAATGGTCATTTCATATGAATTTATTGCATATTTTAATATTCAAATTTAATTCAAAATTCATTTTGTTAAAACAAAAGTTTGAAATATTTCACCTAAACTGAGAAATTTCTAAATTTGAATTTAAACAAAATTTTCAAACATAAAAAATATTCGAATATAGAAATTTAATAATAAATTATTTTATTCAAATTTAATGAAATCATTTTTGTTTCTGAATAGAAGTTTCATTATTACCAAATAATAATATTGGAGTAAATTAACATTTATTGGAATTTTGAATTTTTCATATACATATAATGAGAAAAAAATGTATTTATGGATGAGTCCATCGGCATAAGTAGGATTTGAAGGATCGAATTAGTTTCGGTTGGGTTTCATTTTTGGTTAAGTTAGGTTAGATGTCAATATTTTTTCAAGTAGAATTCTTTGAGTTACGTTTTAGGTTATGTCTAGCTTAGTACCGATGATTTCGATTATATTATCGACAAATTCATTTGGACTATTAGCTGAAAATACATCAGCTTATATGGGTGCATCTTATATTATTAATAGAAAATTTAGTTGATTAAATAAATTACATATACAAAAATCAAAATATTTTAGAACAATTCACTCATACTAAATCAAGAAAAAGGCGGGAAAACTCTTCTTAGAAACTTTTCACGTAGCTCACGTTAAGGCCATCGACTCCGCGGCCCAAAAATGAATAAGAATAAACGAGCCTCCATAACAGAGCCGATCTGCGATTTCCACGAAAAGGCTTCGACGCCGGAGGGAGAATAAATTGTTTCGCATAAAGAAAACGAGCGAGGTGAGAGGGCACCGACAAACGTATTGGATTCAAATTCGAACCGGAAAGGGAAACGCGTCGATTTGATTGAATTTTAAACTGAATCCGAACGCTTAGTGAGCCATTCATGCGGGATAATGTGATTTCTGGTCTTCGAATTCCGTCCCAATTTGAATTTTCGACTCATTTCGTTTCGATCTTGGTATATATTTTTGACTGAAAAGGGCAAGAGGTACAAATGGCATTTTGTCGAAATTGAGTTATGTACTGAATCACTTGTATGTGCGCTCATATATTTGGTGGAAAAAGTATATGAACGAACTTGAAATGTGTACCGGGATATATAATCAAATCACTCGACCTCCTCCTAGGTACATGCTCAACATTGAACACCCTTTTCTTGAAATCATCGTAAAGTAACTTATACCCTTGGCTTTTCTAGTCATCATATATGCAAAACAATAGTGTAGCTTTCTATAATAAGGTATTTTCTTCAGATTTTTTTGATAAGCTTATCATAATTTGATTTTGTCTCGTTTGAATAAATATAGTATAATATTCCAAAATAAATATTTGTATTAATTTTCTATTATAAGTAATAAATTAATCTGTAAGGTTACATTCATATGGTGTTGTCTGTTTTACATCTGTAGTCACGTGAGAATTTCTATCAAAAATTGATTTAAATATTATAACATCGTGTAAATTAGACTTCCTAAGATGAAGCGAAAATTATAGATAAATAGAACAAGTGAAACAAACCATAATAAAATACAGATATTGACCACACAGTCTAGTGAAAAGTTAGTATGATTTGGAAATGTACTCTACGAGAACGTTGATTCAAAATAATTAGCTAACAATAAATATTTAGACTTTTACATTACAAACATACTAAAATATGAATATTTTATGAATCTGCATAGTGATTAGATTTTTCGGTCAGATTTTGAATATTACATTTTGCATACGTAACCGAAATATGTTATTTCGAATGCATTCGAATTTCCTCGGTTCACACAAGAGCGAGTCCTTCGTGTGACATTGTCGTTTTGTATGCAGTGCACCACTGCACCGAAACGTTCGCTCTGAATTTTTATGACGTCTAACCGAAGCTGCGATCGAACGAAAGCGCACCAGAAAATTGTGAAAAATCACTACTAAAGAATGTAAAAAAAAAATGTCAAAAAAAACTCCGGAAAAATCGTCATTTTCACCAAGAAAGCACATTTTTGTTTCAAATATTTTAGTACATAATTTCCGATTTTATTGTCAATATCTAGATTTGACCCAATACTGAATTTTAGTTCGATAAAAAATAAAAAAATTCAAATTAAATATCTCTAACCTAACCCAACATCGGTCAACTAATCGAAAGAAGGTTGAAAGACTGTCGATGGTCAAATTATAAAACTCGATAGTTTCAAATTTAATTATGATGTTTGTAGAAAAGATGATTGCCATGACAGTTAATGAGTTAGCCTGAGACTAGATTGAATCAGATTTTAGGTTAATTTATATTACATGAAATTGTATTATGCTGGTTATATCTCAAGTTAGATATGTAAAGCACGTATTATATGATGGTCAACTCCACAAATACTACAAATTTCAATGATATAAATATATTTTTATGATATTTTCATTCGATACATGAAAAAATCTTTATATAAATATGTGAAAAGTCTTATACGATATGCGAGTCGCGAACCGACTTTCCATATAGTATTAGGGGTGTGAAAATTCGTATTTTATACGAGGGGTCGAAATGAGTTAAACATATGAATTTTTCACGTGCGATTTAACGCAGGGGCGGCTCAGGCTAATCGAAGTGAGAAAAAAAAATACACACAGGCCAAATCGAAATCGGAAAATGCGTATCTTTCCTGACCGTTCCGGGACATTATCAAAAAACGTGATCGGCATTTTGTGCTTTCGCTCGTTGTGTACCCTTCTGTGTAAAATGTTCGGAAAAATTGCGTGTATCCCGTTTTTGCCTCGTCTAATTTATATTTTTCTATCGATGCGTGTTTTTCGAGTATGTTATGTTATTTCAGCTTTTATGTAACCTCATGAAATACAACTGAGTCATATACACACATAGATAGATACATGAATTTATATAGATAAATACAATAAAATAGCTCGGCTTTAAGTTCATCGGAATGGAAAACTATGGAAACATCATAAAACACATTTGAGTTGCATATTAGGCTTATATATTTTTGCCATCAAACATATCAGCGCATATTAAACCAATTTTTGTACTAATCTCAATTAAAAAATAAAAATAAATTGTACTTCTTGTCCATTTGAATCGTCATATGTAGAAATATATTATGATTCTGACTTTCTTTACAAGGTTGTAGATAAAATAATAAAATGACAATGAAAATGACACAATTCGAACTTATTTCCTCGATAGTGGCCATAAATCATATCACTATCTGAAAGCTGAAAAAATATGATGAATATATCCAAAATAACCAGAAATTTTATCAGCTCTTTTTTTACTAACAATTTATTTATCTACATATACATATTTACTACTGCTTCTTAATGCAATGAATTCAAACGTAACTAATACAATAATTTCATTCAATTTTATTTGGGACATACTAATAAATATTGATTACCTTCACAATAAACGACTCATTTTTAAGTCTTCAATCGTTTTAAATAAAATCCTTCAACACATTTAGGTCCACCTAATACAAAAAACATTCAAACATCCACACTGTGAAGCGACACCCCAATTTCCATGCTAATTGAGACATTTTCCAAAGGGCCAACACGAATTTTGATCCCACTAAGTGAAATTTATACGACAATCGACAAAAGAGGGCAATTAATCTGAAACTTGCGTGACCATTTTCATCAGTGCTCCAAAAATTGGGGTCCAGTTGAGTGGCGCCTAATTCAAATCCGTTGTTTGTATAATATGTTTCACTTATGTAAGTTTCAATACTGCTTATTTCGAAATAGAACAGATTGATGGGTTTAATGATCTGTAATTATTTTTAAGAAAAAATAAGATACCAATACATTTATATATTATTATTCAGAAAATATATTACATAATTAACAAAGAGATCTTGTGTAATATTGGAATATCGATTTTGATATATGAATAATGAATGATAAACTGAGAAAATCAAGAAATCGGTGACTGAAATACATAAGGTTGTTATGATATAATAATGTTGGTATTTTATGGATTCAATTGTTTTCTATTCAAAATGTATTCAGTTTTATGAAAACACTTCGTCGTTTGTATTGTTGAATAATTTATTAATTTTAGTTTATTCAATTCGGATAGTTTTCGGTAATTTCGGAAAATTATTCATCGTTGAAATAACATTCGTTCGAATCGTAACAGATTCGCGAAAATTGTTCAGTTTACAGAGGATTATACAATAATATAAAAGCAATGTTTTCGTTTCCATCCTAA
Organism: Cheumatopsyche charites; assembly: GCA_024721215.1. Lineage (NCBI taxonomy): Eukaryota > Metazoa > Arthropoda > Insecta > Trichoptera > Hydropsychidae > Cheumatopsyche > Cheumatopsyche charites. Next base: position 13,171,289 of record CM045578.1, read on the forward strand.
TGCCGGGCAGCGTTGTGCGTTTTGAATATATTAAGCGCGAAATTTGAATTGAAACAACAAAATTTGCTCGATTCCCGCCAAAATATTATTCGGACAATCGAACAGTGGAACTTTCTATATTTGAGAGTTGATTATTCTAAAATTTCCGCCCAGAATATTTCAATAGTTTTCATTTTAAATCAATTAATTTATTTAAAATAATTCTGTCCATCACTTAGAATAACTCGATTATGTAAGACGACTGAAAAAACCAAAGAGTACAAGAGACATTTTTGCCAAAATTGATTCAAGTACAGGAATCGCTTCTATGTACGCACATACAAGTAACTTGTACCCTTTGGCCTTTTCAATCATCATAAATTTATTTTGTTAAAATTCATGAAAGATCTAACTATATATGTAATAAAGTTATTCTGTGAGTATGTGTGTGTGTCCGTGTAACGCTCCAAAACTGTATTGATATATATTCAACGGATTGATCGCTAGTTATATGATAATAATATTAATTACTGAAGATACATACTAAGGTTTTATTAATTTTCAATAGATGTCTTTTATTTAATACTAGGATTAAATTAAAACGCGTACACATTATTATTAACAAAACATTCATGCATAATAAATATTTTTGATCGATCAATAAAAATTTAAAATTTTTTATTAATTACTATTTTTTCTTCCATCAACCCTTCCGTTACAGTAGTGGCATTAGCGTTGAGTGGTAACGGATCAGTCTCCCCACCTATCCGTCAGTGTCCTCGTAAATCTTGTACGATCCGAACGGCTTATTGTTGTGCAAGTTGTTCGAGGCTAGGTAGCTGTACAAGTTGGTGTAGTGGTCTCCCAGCGACCCTTTGCCGACGGGCAGATACTTGCCGTAATGCGACAGGAACAAAGCGACAAAAGGATCGGGGGGAGTTTGCTCCGGCGAATTGTACCCGCGCTCCAAAGTCCGATAATGCGCAGCCGACCCGTGCGGATAAGCGCTCTTGGCCACCCTAGCGCCTAAAGGTGGTGCAACACTTTCGACACCGCTCACCGCCGAACGCGGAGTTGTTACAGGAATTTTGATGTTATATATAGTCTTTCTAGGCTCAGCTTCTATCTTTGGATCAAAAATTTTTGAACTGGCTCCAATTTTAGAAAAGTTGCTGTCGCGAAAAATGCTTAAATTTTGAAAATTTTTCGATCTATCTTCATCCAAAGATAATCTTGGTTGTATAAATTTATATTCTAAAGGAGTTCTATGATCTGAAGGATGTTTTGGTATGTATACAAGATCGTTATCGGGAGATCTAGTGGATGAAACGATATCGGGGTCGTCGCGAATTGATAAATTATATCTCGTTCCGTGATTATGATACGTTTCGAGGGAGTTTGTTCCCGATTTGAAGGAGTTGGGTAGATACGATCCGCTTGTTTCCCGAGGTTCAGTGTCCCCTTCCTCTGCGGTGTAATTTGCGGTTCCGGTGTTTCGGAGCTGCTGTGGGACTCCCTCGTTTCCTGCTTCCGCCACGGGGACTCGCCCCATGCCATGGTGATGGATGTCTGAAATTATTCAAAACAATCGTCTAGAGTAGCTGCATCGGGTGTCGATCCGATGAAAGGATTTTAGGATAAATTGGACAGAAAGATTACATCTTGGATCATATGCTGGGGTCAGGATGGAAAAAATGGTTCTAATTGCCCGTATGTGATATATGCGGGTGAACATCGATCCAAGGTCTTGGGTCTTGGGGTCAAATGGTGTGGGCACAGATCGATGGCCTGATCGATTCGATGTTGTCGATGGTCAATTCAAGCAGTCATATGTGTCAATATTCTTAATTGTTATGGTTGTGTCGAAAGAGTAATGCGGTTGGGAGAAAATTGTGGGATCAAAGATTGGAACGGTCATTGAAACAGATGCGAAAGTAATTAAAGTGATTTGAAAAACTCACGCATATTCCTCGTCGCGTTCATTGCGAATGATGTCAACATCTTATTGAACTTTTCCAAGAAATTTTCTAGAGACTTTCCGATTTTTTTATCGATCAAAGCGTCTATACGTTTCATTGAATCTTCAGATATTGCTTTAGGAGCTGCATTGATGTCATTTTTTTCATCGCCATTACGAAAGTTCACAGATGAATGCTGCAGCGCAGGTTGAGATTGAGATTGCGTCGCAAAAGCGTCTCTGCCATTTTTCTCAGGCACAAATCCAAAATTGAAAACCTTCTGTTGCACAGGTGGACGAAGAAGAGGCTTCCAACCATCGTTCAAAACTCGCAACTGCTTCTTCGCCCCATATCCGAGACACCCGACGACGAAACCAATCGAAAATATCTTGAAAAATAAAACACTTTACAGCACAGAACCCACCTGAGATAGACTCTCTCAACACACTCAACGTTTAGATACCGTTTTCAAAAGCATAGTCGAAGCTTTGTGTGCAATACACTTTTCCAATAGCACGTTCGCCTTTGGTCGAAGCCGAGTTCGGTCTATCGCGAAAATCTCGAGGATGCGTCGGAAATTTTCAATTTGCTCCGAAACTGGGACACTTTCGTATCTGAAGAAAGTGATTTTGTACCAAGGGGACACATATCCGGCCGAATTCCCGACGAAAAATGTATGCAAATGCGAAGCAGGGGGACGTGTTGGTAATTGTGGGCAATCAGCATTAACATAGAATCGCTCTTAACGTTAACGGCCACACCGGATGGTCACTTTCGCCGTTTTAATGTTTTTACACTTTGCCGCAAAGTAATTACTTATATTAAAACGAATTTACTGAAAAAAAATATAACCTCTTAATTATTACATTAAAACTTGGTAGATTCACTTAAAATTTGAGAATTTTTCATGTAAATCAATTTCTAAATTTAAAATTCAAAATATTTATAATGACATCTATAGAAATGTGTAATACACTACTTTTTATCATATGTTAAAATAAAATATTAAAAATAATTTAAGGACATCTTTTGAAAATATATTAAACTATTGTTTATTTTAAATAGTTTGTTATTCAATTTATAGAGGAATTTAAAATGAAATGTGTTGCAAAATATTTCAATCTTGTCGGTGTACTATCAAACCTCATGAAAGAACATAAATTATAATCAGAAATCACTTGTGCCGATATATTAAAAAATACATTTCAATGCTCAATATCAATTGTTTATATAATAATTTGTTAAAAAATACTTATTTAAGAAACTGAAATATCTAAAAGCGAAAATTTGAAAGTCGCAGAAACTGAAATCACGTAATAACGGAACATATCATTCAATCGTCCAGTGCAATCTTGCGCTTTCATTGTATGCAACGAAAGTCAATAAAATTCGATACGATATTTAGCACTTCTGTAGAAAGTGGATGTTCTAAATTGGATACAATATAAAATATCATAAACGTAGAAAGTGTATCACGCTTGATAACGCGATACGTCGAAGACGACCCTTTTCTGTAGGTCAACGATGCAGAAATTATAGCAATTTCAACAGTGGATACTGTTCGAGCTCTATTTACTCTTCCGGAAAAGTATACTTTTCAGATCAAATATAACAAACGAAAGATCTAGAAAACGGCTCATACACTACGGATTAATTCTATGAATCATTCATGAGACGCATTTTTTTTCTCGCGCTAAAAGATCCTGCTTCCGAAAAGAAAGTGTTCGCATATGGGAAAGTCAAAGTCCGTCGATCACCACAAAAGCAGTTATATAAATATGCAGACGATAGTCTTGAGGCTATTCCACTGATAAATTGTGACTTATCGACTTCAAATTATACCACAGATTCGGGCCATCGCTTTCAAGTTTCACCGGAAGATGTGCTTCGGATTCGTTTCTTAGTATGATTCGCCAAAAGATGCGGAAGATGTCTAAACTTAATAGTTCTTCGTTTTGCATTCAACTATTTTCTCTGAGACCAGTTCTGGTGTCAGTGCATATTTCAGATTGGTCATGGCGAAGGTCGTCTACCCTAAGATAGAACCTGAAAATCTACTTGTCAAATGATTTTATAGATTGTTACAGATCTGGAAATACCAGTGTCGAGTCTATCAATCGATAATAAACGCTATTTAACTAGATCCGATTTTGAAATCGTTTGATGCAAAAATGATTGAATGATTCAAATTCGATTTGTCAAGGTACTGAGCTTTCTCTTTTAAGACAAAAATTAAAGTACACACAGTAAAAAGTATGCATCGAAGATGCGATTGCGAAACAAATTTCCCAATTAAGTCACACCGATGTACTTTTTCCCTTTTGTGAAGCACATCAAGCGAAAATTTTACACGCTTGATTTATCGGAGCCGAAAATTGCTTCCTGTTGGTTTAATCAAATTTACTAATTATAAAAAAAAGTCGACGGACCGTATTTTCTATACAAAACGCACAAAAGAGAAGCGCTTTCGAATTATTCATTGTATCAAGAGACACTAATGGAGGAGCAAATCGTTCTTTTAACTCACTTCCTACTTGCGACAACTTACCGAAGTTTTACGTCCACCACACGTACAATTAGTATACAGCGAAATGTTACTTAAATTCCGATTTTTATAGCGACTTCTCTATTAGGAGAAAGTAAAACGCTTTTTCCCACAGACGTGTGTATTTTGGAAACGGCACTCTGCGAGAACATCATAATTTCTTCTGGGTGTCTTAACGATCTCTTAAATTACACCGAAATGAGTGTCTTCTGTTCGAAAATGCGATTTTTCAAAGGAAATGTCCGAGGTTCGGTCGCGTGCGAGATTCTTTCATTAAACATGAAAAAAATGTTGAAGATGTAATACATCAAAGTCATAAGAGTTGATGGACTAGGTACGGATCAGAAGTGAAATAAACGATTTAAATTATTCGATAATTGTACACTGGGATCTAGAAAATCTGTCACGCAGAATCATAATGTTCAAAATTTTTTTTATTCAAAAGAAACGGAAATAAGTACACGTAATAATATATTTCAGTGATTGAAGTTTATGTGAAAAATTGATGTTTCTAACGGAAATGTATGATTAGTTGAAATCGATCAAACTTGACCGACTCAAAGCTAGTATTGATGATCAATTCATCTACGTTAATTATAAATATGTTTTTAAAATTCATAAATTATTTTCAAAACGATAAAAATTCTATAAAAAAAACATTGTATAAAAAATAACGGCTCATTTTAAAAATCAAAACTGAACTCTGACCTGGAAATATTTTTAAAATATAGCCAAATTACGGAAATTTTATTTCCATATTAACCCGAAATCGCAAGAGAGCTGCATAAAAATTTAAACGCATCCTTACTGTAATGACAAAAAACGCTTTAAAACATCGACAACTGTAAAAAGAAGACTTTACATAAGCCGAGGTCAAACGTATACTCAAAATGAACAAATCAGAGGTTCGATTTTGAAAAGTAGCACTTTTTGATAGATGGATAAATTCGGGGTTAAACTTCGAACCGTGACTGAAAATTCGCGGTCAAATTCCGCTACAAATCGAAACATCAGAAAATATAATCAATCAATTTTCCGACACACGAAGCGATGATTAATCGCGATCCATGAGCGAAAAATGCTTCTTTCGAACATAAATCTTAAGGCAGGTGTTTCGCAAGTCGTATTTCCATATTTCATGTGTGAATAGTCGATAAATTCGGTTCGAAACGAGCGCATTTCAGTATAGGTCATTGCATAATCTGTTGCATTTCTAATGAACTGAAGAGTCTGTGGCGAAATTCTCATAATGGATGATGGCTGTTGCATGTTTAGGATAGGGATTTTGAATCGAGATTTAAGTCCCGAGACTTTTTGGTTGTATTAACTTTTGACTTTTGATGGAAAAAATTAGGAAATTTTAGATTCCCTACTATCTTTCGAGTTTCCATAACATGTACTCGTATCTGGTCACGTAGTAATAAGTATCTTGGATTTTGTAGGCACATTCTGAAAAACATCAATCCAAATATTATTATCGAATTGCTAATTGTTTCTTATGTAGATTTTTGAGTCATATCAACTTTTGAATCCCGAGATTTTTAAAATAAATGAAAAATTAAGAATTCTCAATGATAACCCGGATGATATATCAAATGAAGGCTAACTTCTAATATTTCGATCGATTCTATTATCATTAATTTTGTAACGAGCTAGTTAGTTTGATCTTTATTAATATCAAAGTTTGTCGCATCGTTTTAATATGTAGTATTATAAAAAAATCATCAATGTTTACATAATGTCCTTAATGATCAATGATATTTTTCATCTCGACTTTCATCTCAGATTTTAATCTTTTATTACTCTAAAATGTCGATAAAAGCGTCACGTAAGCTATAGGTTTATTTTATTGCACACATCCGCGATTATATTAAATGCATTTTTAAACTCGAATCAAAAATGTAATCGAATTCTGAATATTCTGTAATTGTACAGTTAGCTTTCGTATATTAACCTGAATTTGTTTTGCATTATATTGCCGAGTGGTTAAGAGTGCACTCGAAATGGAATCAAAAATTTGACTTCATTTATATTATTTCGAATCGAATTATGATAAAAAAATACAGGAAGCCGAACAGTTAGCGTGATTGTTTATGGACGAATAAAACTATTCAAATGCCTTAATTAAAATTCGAGTTGGATTTTTTTCATTGAGATATTGCAACTTCTGTATGAAAATTGCTGAAACATAACGGTGATATCCACCTGTGTTGTTTATACGAAGACTTACTTGAAATTCTAGTTTCTGCAACGAAAAGACTTGTACTACCTGTTGTAATACAGCTTTGTTTTTATGCGCTTTTTCTCTGATGAAACTCGTCGTAGAAAATTCAAACTTTTTCATACGTTTCAGCTGAAGATAATCGATTATGTGAATTTACCGCTAATTGAATAAACGTTTATTTGATTTGTATCGAATTCTTTTATATAGGAAGTTTCGTTTTCGAAACTGACACAAATCAACTGTCAAATAAAAGATATTGCAAATAATTATAATAAAGCGATAAAAATGACATAAAACAATTTTATTGTTTAACATACAAGTCATTTCTGGTTAAACATGTTTGGTAATATAATCACTTCTTTTTTATAAAATCAATATTCTATTGGCTTTATCTTAATATTTACATATTAATTTTTTAAACACTGAGTAACTTTTTCGATCTTACAAAAAAATGCAACGTTACATTGATTAGCATTAAAATATTTTTAGCAAATCAAAAATGTTTTATCGTCAATAAACATTTTTCAAATGCGATAAACGAAAAATATGAGGCAATAACTTGTGAATTTTTCGATAAAATTTCTCTTTCTCATATAGATCAAAATTCGACGCCAATCGAAGATGCGTATTGGTCATCGGTGAATCGTTAACCTTCTGTAGAAATCTATTTGATTCCATATTTGAATAATGAAAAATTCATGAGACAATTTTGTGCATCCGTATGCAAAACGACATCGATTAAGATGCTGCAAGATTTCAAATCGATGCTTTCGAAATCGACTGTCTTTTAAGCGATTCTTTCCAGACCGGGAAGTCGTTAGAATACGACACCAAGAAAAAAAGACAAAATTCACATAACTAATATGTAATTTAATCATTTGATACGAAAATTTTCCTATTTAAGTTTTTTGCCAATCATCAGACTGCGATCAGATTAGAACGTTCACTTTCTTCTCTAGATATTTTAATGTATTGTAACGAAAAGTTATTTCACAGTCGTTAAGCTGTAAGATTCTACTTAGTTACAGAACTATTCAATAATCTGTCGAATTTTTTTTGTGTTGCATAATATTCGAAATAGAAAATGATTTAGAGCTCATTTAACTGATACAGTGATTTAAATAGATGGTAGGTTTACTTTCAGTACATTTGTAAATGGATCGAGTCAATATTTTATGATGTCGAGTTTAAATCTTAGGAACATCGACAAAACTTCCTGTTCACTATAAATTTAACTCTGAGTAAATATAATAGTATAAGTAGCTAAACGGTTAATACTTTAAGAAATACTCACTCATAATAAGCACTCATTGTCAGAACAAAAATTCGCTTAGGTTGATTTAGGGATTTTTTTAATCTCATCTTTGAGGTATTAATGAGATATATTAATCTTATCTGTATAATATTGATCAATAAAATAAAACCATCAAACAAAATGAATTTCAACACGTACTAACGAATCATAAGAAAATTTAATCGATTCGTTAGCAACGATCGTTACGAATGATCACGATGAAAATCAATAAAACATAACATGACACAAATAAACTCATAGACGTAATATTAAAGGATTAATCAACGATCTACAGCACATATCGAAGCGATCAACCGATGATCGATAAGTTGCTTTTTTTCGCACGAACTCCTCTCTAACGGTGCAAGAACGAGTTTCTCGCACAAAATGTATACTCGAACACGTCACTTTTTGTCTATTTTTTCATTTTATAATTAGATCGAAATGGGCCAAAGCACTTGGGTCTAGTTTTTGTTCGAAAACCTGCTGGATGCTCATAAATCGAATGTGTGTAATCTGCATTTGCGTAATTGATAAGAGTCGACGTTGCATGGCCGAAGAACGGTACATGATGCATAATCGCTTGCACAAGGAACGCGAATGCAATTTTTATTTATTTTATAATTATAATATTAATAGATGTGTTAAAATATGATTAATGTCTAGAAAGATGGATTCGTTTGATTTTTTTTGTATTATATTCAAATTTTCGGTCGGACTGTTAACTGATCTAGTTTAAATGAATAGTTGATTTATTGAAAGAGTTTAATGAAAAAATTGATCTGAATTTCAAATAGTATTATATTGATGAATTTATTATGTTCGAGTATTATGCACTTTTTATTGTATAAATATTTCAGATAAAAAATATTGAAATGTGTACGAAATAAAACTATGTGTTATTTGGAGCGTTCATTATAAATGGTCGATATGATAGGTAACGTTCGGTTAGGTTAGATTATTTTTAGTTTAGGTTAGAAAAAGTTAATTATTCATTTTTACATATTGGGCTGGGTTAAGTCGATTATCATGTTGTTGAAATAACCATCAAGCAATATTGTATTAAATCTATTTTTTGCATTATCTACAATATAATTACTAAACAAATCAGCATCCACATTTCAATAAATTCAAACACATTAAAAAAATCATTCACCCACAACCAAACACATAAAATTTCCAACCACTGAACATTTTCAAACAACAAATCATAGCAAACACCTCCAACTACCAAGATATGTATAACCCAAACCAGTTCGATTCGCGTGTAAATTCTAACATAATCATCGCAGAACAACGATTCACTGGGCATCGACGATGCAGGAAACGATGATGCAATTTCTGAGATGCAATTGCACCACAATGGACATACACACACATAAAATCGTATACAAAATAACATAGAACAACCTGCGAAACTTTGGGACACAGTGTGTTTGGCCTCGTTTTTCGGAAAAGTGCGCTTTTCCGTCGATTGATGTTAGCGCAGTTGCATTTCGGTTGTTGAACAATAACCGCAGTTGATCGTAGAGATTCTATAAATTGTGGATCATACAAAGAAATGGATAGACGTTGCGTCGTTTTCCTTTCATTGTTTGAATTCTGAATTTGATTCGAATCTATTTGTGCGTGGTTTGGTTTAAGATTGTTCGTTCTGTTCGATTACGAGTTGAAATGATTAGGGATTCTGGGCTGAAACTTCTCGGGAATGAAGTCTCGGGATTTTATAGTATTATTTCTATATCGAATTTCTGGACTTGAGGCTTTCTGATAACATAATATAAACACAACATTTGTAGAAAAAAATAGTAAGAGCTCTAATTTGCCTGTCTTTGCTGATTTGCTTTACACTGCTGTTATTATGATTGCATAAAATAGACACAGTTAATATTGTGCATATATCTATATCTCATAACTTTATTTTAGTCAAACTGTGTTGATATATTCAATGGATCAATTACTCGTATTATTATATTTGAGAACTCAATAATTAGTCAGATTCTTAATATTTTTAAATTCATTGTTGTTGAAAATTCGAATTTCAAATTAAAATAATACGATATATTGATTTTCAAGAGTTTTACAATCAAATCATGTTTTGAAATTTGAGATTATGAAAAAAATGAGATTTCTAATTGATTGAGTAGAATGGTTAAGAATATCATAAAAATAAATATTCGAAATGAAAGCTCATTCAATGCAAATTTTTCATAAAGAATACGTGCCAAAAATACAAAACAACTGTTAAGTGTCGTAATTCAAAAATATAAAAAAACGTAAAATGAGAATTCCGCTAATTCGTGTCGTGTTCTACACGAAAAATCTCGACAGGACACCGCGCAAATATATTCGAATAGTTTGCATAGAAAATCACAGAATCGATAGGATTTTTAATGAACACAGAGAGAGTAGTCAAATTGGTTTGAAAATTGAAAAAAAAGAAGAATCGATTAATTAGACGGAATGGAAAATATTCACCGATCTGAATATTCAATTCGAAAATATTAGAGGAAAACCAGATATATTTTTCAAACGAAGCAATTTCGAAACGATCTTCCAAACGGTTAACCGATGTTCCGAACAGTTGCAAAATTCTCAAACCGCGTGTGAATTAGTCAGTTGAGAAAAATAGGTATTTTTTTCCATATTTTCTTATTTCAATGGAGCATTATTCGATGTTTCCGACGGTTTACATCCTTTCAGTTTCTGAACGGATATTAAAAATGACATGTCGCTTTTTCGCCTATTGGGAACGAGTCTTGAAGGCTGTACAAGCACTTATTATATTAGATACAGCCGTATCATGATGTATTTATTTACTTTGTGATTAAAATATGCTATTTTTGACGGATATATGAAAAACATATTTTTTTGAAAAATGTATGAAAACTAAGTTTAAACACTGCTTCAAATGTATAAAAATTTTCAGGTATTAGACATCTCTATAGGATTTTTTCTCGTAAACAAATATGAATTTGAAATATAACTACGATATTAATATTTATATTTAAATAGTTCAAGAATAATTAGTTTCAAGTTATGTCATAATATTTCATTTGTTTCGATACAATATCGGAGTTAACTGTACGATTACGTACGAAATCCGATTGCTTTGTTTAGAATCGCTTTAGCATTCATCAGTGAAAGGTACATAATAACAAAAAATGAAAAAATATCTACGAAACATATCGAATCGATTCGTAATTAGACAATTTTCGTCGATTTTTGACAGCCCATGGCGTTTTTGAATAAATGCGATTCCGAACTGTAACGAAATTGAATTTTCACTTTCGAACTATTATGTTATATCTAAATGAATTTTCGGCGTAGAATTGAAAATTTTATGCATCCGATTGTTCATATGGCTTTGTTTTTTCGTAAAAATATCGGATCGAACAAAAATTCGCAATTATGTCGAAATTTGATTAATTATCGTTTTAGTAATAAGTTTTTCGCATAACGGACTGTGAAAATGTTTTTAAATTTCACTATTAACTCACATGTAGCTTTTCAATTTATATCAAAATGATGTAAGTCGAATATTTTTCTGTAAATCGTTATTGAATGCTGTTAAAAAATAATTTCATCTAATGAAAAATTAAGTATCAAAACGTGTTGGGCAAGTTGAGCTTTAGAAGCATTGAATCGTAAAGCATGAAATTTCATCAAATAATATTTGATAGTAATTGAAAATAAATCCAATTGAGGTTTATATAACAAAATCTACATCTTACGAAATCGAAATCGAATGAATTTCAATGACAAAAGAATCAAACCAATTTAAAATTAACGAAAAATAAGCAAAGACCTTCTACGGTATGATTGATACTAATTTCTAAAAATTGCACCCCGGGAGACTTCCACCGAATATTTTTTTTATACATAAACAATTTTTTATTTGTAAAGGTACAACCAACTAATATTCATCATATTATTTCATTAAAAAATATAGCAATTAGTTATTTTTCAGTTGAACTGAATTTTAATTGCATTTATTTTTAGCAAAATCGTTGTATTTAATTTGAACTAGATTATGACGATTTTATCGGAACAAAAAGACACATTAGTTATGCTAATTTTTTGATTTTTAAAATAGAGCATTGTTTCTTAATCTTTTTGTTATCTGTGAGATTCTTAAAATTAGAACACTTTTTTTCTTTGAGTATGAATGATACTTGTGTTGAGGAATATTTGAATTTTAAGATTCAATGAACAGTAAGATAATTTTTAATAACATATGACATCCAAAGTAAATGCAATTTGTTAGAAACTCATTTCGAATATTTGAACCATATTTCTTATCATTCTATTTTTTCTGAATATAAAAAGAGTAACTGTATCAAATTATACAATCAATGAAACTCTCAATTAAATTTATTTATTCACAAAATATTCGATCATATGAATAATTTAAAATAAACATTCTTAAGAGAATCATCCAAATACATTCGAATACCAATTCAAATTGGAAGCTAAATCAAACTGTCTAACCATACCTCAAACGTCAAATAACTAACTCGTTCACAAGAACGAACATCCGATATCTTGAGAAACATACCGCAGACCACCAAGTGCACTCCATTGGCGATTCCTGGCATCAAGACGATGATGATGAAGAAGAAGACAGGTGGTCTGCGAGTTCGCCGTACCTTGAAATCGTTGTGGAAACTCGCAGTTCCGCAATATTACGCAACCGCGGTCGTTCCCTGCTACCTTCCGTTATTATTCTATGGTAAAAAATTGTAAAGTGTGTACTATACCGTGTTGCACGCACACTTCGACCGTTCGCAAAGTGCTCTAATTGCACTCGGAGGCTCTAAACTGAATGGATTGTTGAATGTGCGGAAGCGAATCGCTTTTTGTTAAGTGCCAAATTGGGGATTTGTATATCGAATGATATACGAATACAATAAGATCGATCTGCCTTTTCAAGGATTTTTTTAGTGTCTAGTTTTATCTGATCTCATTATTTTGTGAACGACTGACGTGTGTGCTTTTTATTGTTCAAGTGTTCCATCTGTTCGTCGAACATTTTTACATCACATCAAATTCTATCGTACATAAGATTTATTTATCATAACATTATGTCTATAATTTAAGGAATTTCATAATATAAACCAACTGTTCTTATTAAGTATTTATCTAAATCTATTTTCTATCGAATTCAAATAGTATGTTACACTTGAATGTGCATTGTGTCATATAAATAATGCGAATGATTTTACGCTCCATATAAAAGTAATGTGTGTTCTTCGTATATAGTTAAAAAGCAATATCTAAGGTTTTTACATGATTTATGATTCGTTTCAAATTGGATTTCGCATGAGCTTTCGAATTTTAGAATTCTCGACGCATTACAAAGTTTAGTTTCGTTTTATTGCATGAAACGTATTAGTCTGGAGATAAAATCAATCGGCAATTAGCGAAAAATATTATGACCAATAAATATCTGCAGATCGCAAAAACCTTTTACTAATCTCATTTTTTTCATTTCGATTCTTTACGCTGAACGATTATTTTGTAATTGTTCTGAGATTTGAGATAAAAGCAAAAGTGAATTTTTCAACCGTTAGGTAATTTAACATCCTTTTATATCAATTAGCGTCACGTTTCCTAAACAATTTGTAATTGAAACTAAAATGAAACCGTTTCCTTTGGTAAACATGAAAATTCCCACTAATTTTTGCATCGGCCAAGAGTTTGACCAAAATTTAAATTATTATTCATCTCAAAACATTACCAATCGTCCGTTATGATGCAACGCAGAGATTTTCTCTTTCCGATAACAATTAAAATCGCATAAAACGGAAAATTTCCCCCAGCCCATGGAAAATCATGAATGACAAACGGTAAAGTACTGAAAATCTTGCGATTCGAAATCCGTTGCGAAAGAAAGCACCAAACTGTTTCTTCTCGAATTAATTTTGCCCAATTTTCTACACAAACAATTTGCCTAGACGTCAACTGTAAACATCCGCAACGAACGGTAATTATTATACATTTGAAATATTCAAATTTCATAAGAAAAAAATCAAACAAACGTAACGCCACTTAAATGGAAAAAATTGACATAAAGCGGCCATCCAATTCTGTCAACCGATAAAATCGGTACGTTTTATCATTTTTTTAATACGATCCACTGTCGAATCTAAGAAATGTTATTATTTTAAAAGACAAAGTAAAGTTGCTCATCGTGAACGGCATTTTCTTAGTTAACTTCGTCACTCGCTAACCGAAAGTGCGGTCAGTTACGTTTCGCTCTTCGTTCGCTTTAGACGCGTTCGGTTAAAAACCCGTTCCGAGCTTAAACCGATCAAAAATAACAGTAATTTTCTGATTTATTAACAGTGCTATATGCGAAACACCTGTGTTTCATTGTATATATTCAAATGAGTGATAACTGTGCGGTTCGCCGGATGAAAATAGTTTTTCACGTGATTTTAAGTGATCGTTCAAAATTGAGTTGGATCAGTGAAATTTTAATTAGAAATTGATTAGATTAAGTTATTGAATAATTAATTAGCATATTTTGTAGTTTCATAAAATCATATTTGTATCAATTTGATTTAAATATCAATTGAAAAATATTGCGAATTTATTTGAAAAGCTTCAATTTGATCTTATTGTGATCGATTGATAAAATTTTTGAAATTAGTTAGATTGAAAAAATTTCTATTTAACGCTCAATTAAGTCGTCTAATTTATTCATTACAAATTATTTAGTATTTCCTTTTCTTGATACATTTTTATTGATTCGTTAGTAAGAGAAACCGGAACTTCTTTCCGGGCTCCACTTGGTAAACAGAGCGATGTAAAATGTATGGAAATTTATTAGATTCTGCGATGTGTGCACGTTTTTTTTTTAACTTCTTCTACAATACAAATATTTACTTAGCCGATTTTAAATGAGTCGGAGATTGTCTCTTGTTATTTGACGATTTGCTTTAATAACGCGGCTATGGAAAGTATTTTTCGTTTTTCGAGATTTGAATAATCAAAAGTATCGAATGCTTTTCTCTCTTTAATTTTTATTACACGCAATTATGTCCGAAATTCAGATTCTGCATAAATGAATATGAAAGTTTTCGTTTTTCGTTAGAATTGGATTGTTGAAACGGAACGTGTTTAAATTTTAATACGATCTAGAAGATTTCATTCCAATATTAACTGTGTTTTCATAATTATTTATATCGTTGAATCGAAAACGATTTTGAAATCTGAATTATTTCGATTTCTTGTAACTTTCTTTTGAAAAAACATGTTTCAATTCATTTCCATCGATTCTTTTAGTTAGTTCCGACCGACAATATTAGTTATGCTAAATTCCATGTCGAACATTTTCATTCATTGATTTATGTTCAAAATTGATACTAATAAGAAAGTTTCTGATATAAGCCCATAAATAAATACAAAAAAATATTTGAGTATTATATAAATCATTTTAGCTCATTAATTTATTATAAGAGTGTCAACGATTCATTTGCATTCTGGTTCGATCTTTTAAAAAAAAGTTCATCGAATGTATAAATATCATATATTTTTAATGAAAAAAAAAAAACGATCAAAGTTCAATTTGTTTATTTCGTTCGTTATTCAACACCTTTTTTTATAGTTAACATTTCGTTAAAACATTTAAATTAAGTCAAATGTCAGATGCATCTTGAAATATTTCGTTATCAAATCAATAACGAAATGTTAAATTTCAAAAAATGCATAAATGAATCGTCATTTCGACATATTTTCAAAGCATCGATTTGCATATGAAATGCATTTAATAGATAAAATTTTATTTCATAACAAATTGAAAAATCATAAAAAATAAACCAATTTAAATAAATTATTATAATTCATTGATAGATATGATAGTTACAGAACGACTAGGAAGCAATCAAAATTAAAATTTCAATATAAATTTCAGATACGATCAAAAAATTCTTAGTCAACAACAAATGATATCGAATTCAACATTAATAACAATTGAACCGAGTGATTATGAATCTTCGTAATGATTGTGACCAGTGATCGAAAAATCGAAGAAGATGCAATAATGTTGACCTGATACAAGAGCCAATAAATATAAACCCAAAAAAATGCATCGTTCGAAAACTTTCGAAAACTCAGTGCCAAAAATGAGACTCGTCAAGTTCAGCATCGTGTTTTTCATATATTGCACGTGTCTACCGAGAATTACACAAGGTGAGTTCGGTTCAATAATCTAGCTTTTTTCTTATTATTGTTTCTGTCATGTGTTGGGAGACAATGGATGATTTGTTACGATTGCAATGGCAATACAAGTCCCTTTGCACCAAAAGAAAATCTCCCATGATTGTTGAGGAAAAGCGTTTTTCATCGTCATTAGCGCTTATTACAAAATATAGCTTAAGCGATTCCTTTCTAATTGCTCCTAAGTTAAGATTTTGTTTCTCAATATGATCGGGTTAAGGGTTGCGACCCTTGAAAGAATGTATGCAAATCATCTTAATCAATTAATTTAAAATACTTCAAGTTCATCATGACATTCAAAGTCAATCAGTATATCATTATAGAGATATTTCAAAGTATATACCTTCATAATTATTTAGCTTTAAGTTCATATAATTGTAATTGTAGAACAGATCATCGGTAAAACACTCAATCAAACTTAACCTCAGCTGAAATGCATCCTAATTCAAACTTATTTGAAGAAAAAAAAAACCTAACCAAATCTTATGTATATCTAACCCAACTTGATCAAAGCAAACTCATTTAATGTCATACGGATATCTGCTTCATAACTACCTAAAAAAATATTCATATAAAATAGATTGCCTATAAATCGAATTTTTCTTTCATAACACCGCAGATTTTTTTCTCAATATTAGATATCGATACGACTTAACTGTTACATTAACAGTTAACTTAGTCGATTCTAAACGCTTCGTATTATCGTAAAAATGAGTTATCCGCGATTCAACAGAAAATATACAGGTATATCGTTCGTACACACCTTCGCGTACGTATGATTAAGATTGCTCCACTTTACACGACACTTGTCTCTTCATTGTATGAAAATCAGCCTCACAACGGCCACGAAACGTTTCATAATTGTACAAGAGAAAATATAGTACAGTTTTAATTGACTCGGTTTGCAGTTGTGCGAGTATAATGTACGATCGGTCATCAAATTGACTGAGAAAATGACGAAAGATCGTTATTGTATCATATTGTTCTATAATACGGCGATGTTTGTTTTAAAGCTTTCTTCTCTACGCCCTAAGTCTTAACTGATTGAAAATATTATAATTAACTGTAATTTTCTTCTATTTATTCAAATAAAGTAATTATAAGGCCTTGTTTCAAATAAAATACTAATAAATTTACGTTTATCAGCCTGTCTGTACTTTGTGTTCTCTGAAATCATTCATCTGATTGCAATTGAAATACTGGTCCATATTCGTCACCTTTTCTCTATAATGCAAATAGTTAATGACTTATCACCGTATTTTATGCTTTTGTTTTCATTAATTCAAATTCAAAAGTATGTACATTTGTTGATTTCAGTTACCATAGCTACACAATTCTGAATTATCGGTCAATATAACTAACGGCACTCAAATTGATAATTATATTCTAATTAAATAAATTCAACTCAAACAACGCTATGTAACAGTAGCCAGTAAATAAATAAACACAAAAACAACTTACCTACAAGTATCAAATATAACATTTACACCACATTAACAATCACGAACATCGCATTAACAACCGATATAGACATTTTACTAAAAAATAAACATAACTGTTAAGTTTCATTTCCTGCATGCTATCGAAACGTCACTAGGTACGCCAACGCAATGAACTTGACAATTGCAATTGACGACAGAAAGGCCAAGGGGTACAAGTAACTGCAATGATTTCGAGAAACTGTTGAGCATGTAGCTACATGTATTAGGAGGTCGAGTGATTTGATGATATATCTCGGTACACATTCCAAGTTCATTTATATCCTTTCGCCATCAAATACATGAAAGCGATTCCTTTATATAACTCAATTATGGCAAGAATGTGACTTTTATTCCTTGGCCTTTTCAGTTGCAGTTGCAGTTGCATTCAAGTCAGTGCACTTTGCAGCGTTTCTTTGGTACGATACGATTCTCAGTTGATGCACTATCGAGAAATCGCAACACGCTAACGATTTTCATGCGAATCGTTTTTTTAACGTTTCCATTTTTTATTCATAGGATGCCGATTTAATTGCGAATTTCCGTACGTGTCGGGTTGCACTTTTTAGAAATCTTTGCGTTTACGATTTGTATGGAATTTTAATTTGTTGAATACGTGTGTGTTGTTATTGTATGTTTCGATGTAATATTTTTTTATAAGAATAAATCCGTAATGATTATTTAGAAAAAACCTTAAAAAATTTCGTATAGATATGTTCAAATTCCTGTTATCAAGCCCTTGTTAATTTTAGCATTTTTTTTTAATTTGATTAAGTGTTATTTTATCGTTAGACTTTTGGATCAAGTGGTTTGTAAATTAATTTATCTATCTATGCATAAAAAATATTTTCATTAATTTCAGTATGTAGTTGAAATAACTGTTTTATATGTATAGATCTTAACTGGGTTTATGATTTATAATATCACGCTATCAAAGTGCCATTTGCAATAACCTAGTGATATGATTTGCTCGAAGTACAAGATAGAAAGTTAAATTTTTAGAACGCATAATAGAATTATACACTGTGTTGATATAATCTAAATGGCTAAATACTCATGATCATATAGGCCAATGTGAAAGAATGATTTATTTATTCAATTAATTAGAAAATTAAACGGGTATTTGATATGATGTGTTTTCTTTTAATATTGCAAAAAATACGTTGTTCTATTAACAATAACTGGATTATTCAATTATAATGACAGGTTGCGAACGTTCGATGACAATGACTGTTCTAATCGATCTGTAATAAAAAATTAACACACAATTATCATATAACATTACGACAATCAAAACGTCAACTGAATTCAATCCAAGTCAAAACGCAACTGTAAAATAATCAGTTCGTTCTACATACATAATGTACGAGATTACAATCTGCATGCCTGTTTCAATGTCCGAGATTTCAGTTAGATTTGTAAGATATGATTCATTCGAATACCATTTCTTCCTATAAATAGATTTATCAAGAATGTGGCTAAAATGGAAAAAATATTTTCTATTTAATTATACGTTTGAAGCAAAGAATTTACCAATGGCAAAAAACGATTCTATTAAAGCAGTTGAAAACTGTGAAACGAAATAATTGTCTTCTCACAACTTAAAATTTCATTCATGAGAAAAATACTCTTGCAAGATAAATTCACTATTGCAAATATAACCAATTTTGACATCTTGATAGAAAAATAATACCGAGCAATATATTTTAATCTAATTTCGTAAAAATGAATTTACAACACCTTCATATAAAAAGTTATTTTAATGTAAATCGTAAAGTAAACTAAGCCAATTTCAAAGATTTTCATTTTAATTGATTTTTGTACAATCTTTTGGATATTATGAAATCGACCAACTATACCTTAGAAGCTAGACAAGGATTAGCTTAGGTTAAGTTTGTTTGTTTTTTCTTTCGTCGTTTATGTAAGGTTAGCAAATATTGAAATGGAATCGTCTACAAATACGCATATCACTCCCTAACCAGGCTTTTCAGAAATGGCCAACCTATTCTCAAATAGTTCGAACATTAAAACCTGAACAACATTTTTTTGACCTTCAATTGATTAAAATTCTATACTCGTTATCGTAATTGAATCATTATCAAATAAAAATTTAAGGGATGGTTTATTCATTAATTAGTAACACTTGTGTTGATTGACTATTATTTTTTTTCCATAGAAGTTGATTCTTTGTGTTAGCAAACACGCCATGTCAACTGTCATATTCTACAGAAAATATAAACAATGCAAACACTGATTAAGTAAAATGAATAACATTCAATCAATTATCCAAATGCCCAATCAATTAAAATTCCTCAAACCCACCAGACAGAATCTTCATCATATAAAACTTCAAGGGACAATCTATTCATTCATAAGTTAAACTCTAATTGATTAACTAGCTTTTTTTTTTCTATAGAAGTTGATTCTTCGAGTTCGCAAACACGCCATGTCAACCGTCATACTTTCAATCGATTCACCAATCCTCGATCGATTAAAATTCCTCAAACCCACCAGACAGAACCGTCATCGCATAAGCCTCTTCAAAACCGCCTCGACGGCCATAAAATAAATAATTTAACAATATAACAACACGTATCATGACAATGAGGTGAAATTGTCTGCGATCCGTTTCTCACAACGTTTCGTTCCGTACACACAACACACATAACCGAACACAATGAACACCGAAGAGTGGTCACGAGCATCAGACCAACAAAGTAATCGGCTTAATTGGGTCGTGCGATGGCTGATGATTTCTCAAGGACGTGACAATAAGCCCGACTTGCTTTCTTCTCTAATGCGATCTGTTATCGCATTTTTTCTTCTTCTTATTATTATATTGTATGTATATTATTTATTTCGAGGTGGAAACCTCATTATGCGAGCGCGAGATGACCGATGATGAGATCTGCAGATGATGGTTGATGAATGAGGTTCTGATTTGTGTGCGTTGTTGATTGTATGCAGATTTGTTTTGAGGTTAGGTTTGTTATTTTCTATTATAGGCTTTATGTTGAATTGCTTTTGTAATGGATATTTGATCTGTCGATCGAGGTTACAATAAAATACCATAAATATTTTCATTGAATAAAATTTTATTAGATTGATTTACAAAGATATTATTTGAATTTGAGTAACAAATTTTTTGAAACGTCATAGAAATATATACATAAGACAATAATATGAACGAAAAATGCGACTCCCAATAATTTTATAATCATCATATATAAAATTTAATTATATTATACTTATTAGGCCCAATCTAAAAAGAAAAATTAGACCTGTTATAAAACAAAGAAATGTAGTACTAAATATAAAAAACAAAAGATTGAATCAATACAAATTTGAAATTCAAATGGTAATAAATAAAATTGTTTCATTATTGAGTTCAGAGCTTATCATTCATCTTTTATTACGCGCAATTTGAATAAAAAAATAATTAATATGATTATTTGAAATGATAATGTTTTTTCAAGTGTTGTGTTATTTAGATATGAATATGGAGTTAGAAAGTAAATTACGTTGATTCGTGCAATTTGTGACTTGTATGTAAATCATTGAATAAGTTCTTATTAGGAATTGAATAAGCCAAAGTGATGGTATTATTTTTTTCCGTTTGTTGTAAAGATCTCATTCAGGTGCGAGAAAAGTGAAGAAGTGACATTTTATTGTTAAGTAGGTTACGGTAAAAGCAATGAAAGTTATTTTACTTAATATGGTATTATCTATTTCATTGAATATTTAAACTTGATCTAAAATAATTCGAGGTGGTGAATATGAAATAAACGTTCCCATAAATTATGAAAATTTATTATAATAATTTTCTGAATCTTGTTTACATGATTGTTAGCTTTTTTGTCGAATCAGAATTAAAAAACAGTTACAGGAAACAATAAAAATAAGAATGGATTCACTTGTAGATTAAACGGATAATGCCTAAGATGTTGTATTGTGTTTCACATAAGTGAGCACTTTATATTGTACAAAAATATTTTTCTCTCATAAACAATCTGGAAAAAGAAGAGGATTTCCCTAGTCGCTCAAGGATGATATATAACAACGCGAACAGCATCTTTTCAACAAAAATACATGACTAATGATAATTATAAGTTTTCCCACATAATAAGAAACGTCGTGTGATTGTTTATATGTAAATTATTAAATAACACGCTGGATGTAAAATTAATTAATATCAAAAAGTGTTATTCTAATTTAATTCATATTATTTTTTTCAAATACGCCTATAAAAAAATCTATTCATGAAAATAAAGATCGTATCAACAATTTTCAGAAAATATCTTATGATCAACCGGTGATTAAAATACTATATAAATTATCTTATAAATTAGTAAATACCGCATATAATTATCTCAGGAAAACGTAAATTACTAAGTAACATTCCAAGCAACTTTAAAACGTGCAATAATTTCCCTTTTTCACACATAAACACATCGTGTATCATCAGCTCATTTACACTATGCATTTCAACTTTCGAGCCTCGTTCACATCCATCAAATTTTATTTTTTCATACATCATCACGATCTGCAAGTGTTTATCCTATCATCCTAGACAAGAACAGAGATATTTCCCACAATTACACATTAAAGCTAATTATTTTAATGCAAACATTAAAGTATTAAGAATGCGTAGAAAATTTTCGACTCTCGTTCGCGACACATTTCGCATTTCCCTACGGAAAATAAACGCGGCATTGTTTTTGTTCAAGAATTTTCTCACTTTTCGTGAAACAATTTCGCTATAAGTTCACGGTTACATACATTTAAGTCGAATGATAACGAAACGAAAATAGTTCGAAGAACTAAGACAATGTCTACCGAAACTCAGTTCTCACACTTTCTATCACAGAATTGCAAAGCTGACGAAATTTTACAAAACAAAATCGCCGAACAATACGAAACGCTTGTTCTTTTTTATTGCAGATCGATCTTATTTTTTCACTATCTTTAAAGTTTCGCAAAAACGGACATCTACAATCGACAACGCGATTGTTCTAAACAAATCATAATAAATTTGTAGAGCGATTCGTACAAGCGTTTATTGATTATTGAGTTATTTGAATTGTGGTGGGAAATGGAACGTAAATAAATAGTTTTGAATTTTTTTCGAGACCGAAATGAGGTCTTGATGCACTATTTTCCTAAAACTGCCGGTACGTGCCTGGGTTCGAAAGTGTTTCGTTTCTGATTTGAATTCTTCAAATCGTCTTCTTTATTTACGGTTCGTCAATTCATCTAACCCACATCTCGATTTCATACTCGGATAAATTCCTAGTCGAATGATTCCAAGTGCGTGCGATGAAAATGAAAATTTTATTGGTCTAATTGTCGCTAGCACTTTCCGCTTGCTATTGTTGAAGTGTTATGCTATTTACTATAAGGAAAAGAAGTTAGTGTTTAATTCTGCTATTGTTTCCGATTGCTTTATTACATTTTTTGATTGTTTCGATATTACACGGCATGTGGGTTTTCCGCGTATTTGAATTCCATTAATTTTCGAGAAAGTTACTTACCAGTCATAGAAAATTGAAACGAAATTCTAGGTAAAATTCAATTTGAGATAATAAAATCTAATATCCGATTTCATTTTAATAAATAAAACGCAAAATACCACGACTACAAAATTTTCATCGGAATATTATCAACGCATTAAGAAAACGGTAGTTGATTTGCTTGTTAATTCGTAAAACGTAGATTACTCAAATTATTTGCTTAGATATTTCCTGCAGCATTGCTGTCTTCTTCTTTTACATAATATCCGTGGAAAGAAACTATGAAACGTTAATGAAGTGTAATTTGTACTACTCATAACGGTAAACAATGCATCGTATGCAGTTTCCTAGAATTCTGCAAGCGTACAACAATGGAAATATTGTCGAATAAATTTATAGAAAATCCGACGCACGAAATAATTGAAATTTCGACGAAAAATCTCACTGAAGCACAATTAAAATGCATAATCGCCGAACGGTACCAGCGTCCCACGGTCAAACAAAAAATTAATAATAAAAAATACAAAACGTCCATATTTTGTTTTCGCATACAAAAGATTGTGAATCAAGATTGTAACAGGTGGAAAAAAATATAGAAGTCATTCGAAAAACTGTTAAAAGGGCAATCAGTAATCACCATGACGGTCATGATGTAAGGCTAATTGTAAGAAAAACCGTACTGTTACCGCATCAATTATTACGTTTAAAATTCAACCGAAAAGTTTACAACGACTACTGTTATAAGAGCAGCTAACTGTTATTCAAATTTAACGTGGCTTAAAAGTACGTGAGCAATTGGTTTTAATTGAAAAAACATATTTTAATTAATACTCCGAAATCGTTATTGTGATCATTAAATGGTTATTAAGGGAAATTCGGCTAATTTGAAATGATTGAACGTTTCAATACCGCAACATCACGGAAGAAAAAATATATAAATCATTGAGTTATTTATCGAAGTCTTCATTGAATTCGATTTCGTAAACCGCAGTTGTGAATTATGTGAGTAATAGTTTGCATTTTTTGGTTTCGAATCCGTTTTTGATTGCGGTTTGCTTTGTCTCTCAATTTGTGCTTGATTTGCACAGCATGAAACAATTACCTCTTCTGGGTTATTGGGTTGGAATACTTTCCAAATAATGTATTTGTGACTCTGCTCAAATATTATATTGCGATATTGCTATGAAAAATATAATATTAACGGTTTAATTAAGTGTTATTTAAAATATGCTAAACAATGAGAAATCATTGTTGAATATTAAACGCGCTGAACTGCGAACCGTTACGAGAAAATTTATAGATAATTCTTTCCGCATCTTCGTTATAGTAAGTTCACACAAGCGTTTATTTTTTACATCTAAATTTGTATGCAGAATCGTAATGAATAAATCAAACAATTTTTGTTGTTTTCGATCGAACGAAAAAGCGCAGTGTTTGCGAATGGCCACGGCTGCTCTTCGCGGTCTGTTTGCGGCGGAAAAGCGTCTATCTCAACACAAAGAAGTGATCCATTGCACGATGAAAAACATCTATCCGAATCTTTCAGAAGATCTAGACAGATCTTCGATCCGAGCATTCGGGAAAATGGAACTTATCTCGGTCGAGGATCGGTTCGTTTCCTGCGTTATACGCATCGTAGCGAAGAATTTTTGGCTTCGAACGTTTTTTTATTTTATTTTGCTTTTCTCTTATCCAACTTAACGGATATCAAATGACTCTATTTGCATTATATGGTGCAATCTCAGTGTTTGTTTTCGGCTGTAAATAAGCGTTTTCGAAAGTTTAGCTTGTGCGGTTTTCATTTGGTGCGTTAAGTATTGCGTGATTTTGATTTTAGTTTACGCATTCGAAAGTTTTATTGAAGATATGCAAAAAATGTTCTTATGTATATAGGAAAAAAATGAATATCGTAAATGCGAAAGTGAAAAAAAAAACATAAATATTTTTTTCATAAAAGTAAACTTCGATGTACGCAGAGAGATCAACGCACGGTTAACACCGAAACCCGTATGGTCAGTATTGAAAGTTGATCATATCAATATAATATTCATTTAACACAATTACAATCGATCAAAAATTTTATTCTCGTTTAATAAAATTAAATTCGTATAATTCTTTAAAAAAAATAAACGTTTTACAATTTTCGCTCGGTGCGAGCATATCGAACGAGCTTTCACCGCATCTCGATTACTCTTATGCGTTGCAAGAATGATGCACTTTTTGCAACGAGATTCACCATGCGAAGAACGCCTCTTGTACATTTCTCAACATAATCAAGTTCAAGATCGATGCGGAGAAAGGTGCAAAACCAGTCTATCGATGAAGGACAGACGTGCGCCA
The DNA here is from genome assembly GCA_024721215.1 of Cheumatopsyche charites. Taxonomy (NCBI): domain Eukaryota; kingdom Metazoa; phylum Arthropoda; class Insecta; order Trichoptera; family Hydropsychidae; genus Cheumatopsyche; species Cheumatopsyche charites. The sequence continues at coordinate 13,196,840 of CM045578.1, forward strand.
ATATCATCTTCAGTGTTGATGGAATGTCGAAGGTGATTTTGACTCGCGTATCATGTACCACTGTGTCCATTAATCATATATTGAATTTATGTTTCAACATATTTTATTAATATTTTAATCGTTTGATTGAAATGTATTGAGATTTGATTCATTGATAGATACATGTACGTGACTTGAAATTGATTGCAACTATCAAAGCGAAAGATGTTATGAGGCTATTAGTTTTATTTAACACTGTTTTTTTTTACTAAGTATTGTTTGAGATTCTTTGGTCTTTAAGATGATTTATTGACTTTTTATAGTATTTTTTTGGTTCCTGTTGTAGGCCAAATATAATATTTACTAACTATTAGCTATGTAAAGGGCATCTTGAGAACTGTCAAATGCTGGAAATCTCGTTATTGATAAAATGTTATAAAGCAAAAACATTAAATGAATTTTTATATTAAAAACAAATCATTCATGTAATATTTTTTTGCAAATTAACAAGATTCAAGTTCAATTCATTTCCGCGCTCGTAAGATCCGTTATCTTCGAAGCACTCGTCGGTACATTAACCGGACCATCCTGTATTCATTAACTTTTCTCGGTTCAATTGAAAGTGTAAAAACTGGACAAGAACCATTCCTATTTAATGTGGGAACGATTCGAAACGCATTTGAAGCAATTTTCAACACGCTCACGACTTTTCACTCATATAGAGCTAATTGAGCGACGCTTTATTCGATGCCCCGGTGGTGATTTATTCATTTTTAACGATGTTTGTACAGCGAAATTAAGTTTCGAATCAAACAACAGTATCGATAGTTAGGTAATTCGGTTACGTTTCGAGTTTCGGTAATTATTATATTTTCGCGCGAAATCGGACGCGCTCGAGTGTCACGAGAAACTATGTTTGTTTTAAATATTCAGTATTATAATGATAAGGTTAATTAAAAATAATTAATAGTTATACTTTATTAGTGCATCACATAATTAAGGTTCTTGTGTTTTATGAGATTAATGAGTCTAAAATCAAAATAATGCATCATAGTTTACTGCTATAAAGATATTTTGTATGTAATTAAAATGTGAAATTTGTATATTATTATATATATTTTTATATGAAATTAAATGTTTTCACATGAAAAATAAGATAAAAATAATTATTTGTGAACATGCGAAATAAATATTCAACTAGGTAATTAGATATTTTTTATAATATTGACTTACATTCCAAGCTTTACGTTTTTAATCTTATTGTTAATATATATTTTTAACTCACACTACTAATGAATTGGATTCGTTTGATTTTCTAATGGCGTTATAAGAAGTATACAAAAAGGCGAACCTAATTGAATAATTGCGCAGAACTATTCTTCAAATAGTAAGCGACTCTTTTTTCAATCGAGACAAAAACTAGCGAGAAGATATGCTCTATGAAAGAAATCCATTAAGCATAACATTCGATTGCTCATTGGAAAGATTGGAGTTGTTGCTTTCACTTTCTGAGCGATTTTTACATAATCGAATCTACTGCACAATAACAATACAAAAGCGCTAAAAATCGATTAGCCTAATCGACTAGAGTTCAGCTCGGATATTATTATATGACAATTTTATCTAAAGCTGTACTAAAAAGTTTTATTTTTACCGTTGAGATATTTTTTTATTCATGTGCAAAAAATATGATTATTAGTTGCGAACGTCAAAAAGTGTAACACACGTTAACGACAGACTAACGAAAACTTTTTGCATCAAAATCGTATTTAAAAAATTAGATCGCATATCTGTGATTCGTTACGCTTTAGCTCGGCTCTCTGTTTCATGACGAAAACCGTTAAATCTAGTTTTTATCGAAGTTAAATGCATTTTTTTATATTTCCCAATACGATACATATTTCTTGAGCAATGCGAAATTAATTCACTGATGATACATTGAATCACGACCATCACTTGCGTTTTCGACGTTTTCACCGATTTTGCATTTCTAAACGATTAAATTCGCATCAAACACAAACCGATCCGAGATAAAAACATGTGTTTTTCATGATTGTTCGTTTTGTACGAAAACGCTGACTTGTGATCGCACTTGACAATGAAACTCAATTAATAGAACGAACGCAAACACTAATGACTCGATCGAAATAATAATTAACAAATTCTCGATCTGTGTTTCAATTAAACGCAATTATATTTGTTTTCGTACTTGTAACGATGAATTTGAATTTTGTACAAAACTGAAACGTTTCTTTCCGTAAAAAAATGCAAATTCAACTGAAATTTTTCTATTTGATATACGATTTTTAATTGATTGAAAAATGAGCAATGTGAAAAGTGAAATTAGAACTATACGAGTATCTAAGTAAATGGAACATTTTCGAATTGTAATTAGTGCTAACAGAAACTAAATAGTTACTAAAACTTCTTTTTAGTTATTTCGATTAATGACAATCTCAAAAAAGTATGATTGATGAAATTTATGAAAAATGTTTATTGACATTTAACGCAACACAATTTCATCACATTCTGCGTGCGAAACAAAGCAATTCCAATAGCAAAACGACATCAATCCGACACGAAATTGGATCGATTCCCACATGGGGGAAAATTGCAAAACTCCATATATGCACATGGCATGCACTATCATACATAGCACCTCCGAGACCTATACGAAAGAAAGAGACAATCGTGTGTAGGTTGCTCTTTACAACCGAAAACGTATGAAAACGAAACCAAATCGTGGGAAACTGGAGTGACCCGCTTTTGCATCCCACAATGCGATATTTTCGAACCGATAACACGAAACTCACTTGCCCAGGAAAATCGTTGGACTTTCAAAAATTTCGCGCCAAAAATGTACAAATTTTTTGATGTATGGGCGCCGCGTTGCATGCGAACCGTTTTCATTTTTTTTCATTCGATACATTAATCGGTAGCTGATTTTTTTCAATTTACTCTCTCATGTTCCTAATTGGATGTGTGCTATTGTTTCATTTCATTTTTCAAACCTAAACGCATGGGAATGTTCTTTAAATTCCCTGTTAATTTCGTTACCTTCGCCGAAATATCGGATATTCGTTATACCATTGAATTTTTGTGTGATTTTTCATTTTCAATACAAGGACATGGATTTTGACGCTTCTATGTATGTTCATTGTTAGCGCAGAATGTATTTGTGGAAACTTTTTTGACGTAATTGTTCATTTTCTTGGATACTGTCAGTCACTGGCTATAATTTTATAATAGTGAAGACTTTCACTGTTGCACGTATATGATTTTGATTCGCAATCAATTATACAACAAGAAAGCGTACAGCGACATTGTGATAAGCGAATGTGGCTAATGTTTTGAAACTAACACATTTTTCAGCAATTGCTCGTTTATCTGATGTTTCTATGAGTGATTAAAATTATGTAAAAACTAATTAATATTTTTCATTTATTTCAGGATGCCAATTCTATCCACAAGGAGAATATCTGAGATTTGTAAGAATACCGGAAAATTTGAGAGTAGGTGGAGAAGTTTTGAAATTGGAAGTTCATCCAAGGTAATTATTGTGTTTTATAATTCATTTAAATATTCGGAAGGGTTTGAGATTTTAAAAAGTATTGTTATTATCTATGAAAGAATTTACTGTTAAAAAATATTGCTAAACACAATCAAGATTTTCACCGAAACTGAAAAAACCCAGATATAAATCAGTTTAGAAATTTTGTAGAAAATAACTGTTCCTCAATTCAAACTTTTCAATGTTCAATTACGTTTTCTTTAGATCGTAACCTAAAGATCGGCTTGTAGACGGTAATTTGCCACTACTTTGCCACAAGTGCTTTTATTCCATAGAATTATTATGTGAGATCGTGGGCGTTTTTGCCATAGCAAAAACGGATGCATTTCCATACAATTAGAAACGTTGAATAAGAAGTGCATCGCCGGGTCAAGATCGTTTACCGCTTCTGGCGTTCATTGAATAGAAAAAATATTTTTTTTTCGCCCATTGTTCTCTACATACGTGGTTTATGTAGATTATAATATTCAGATCAAAATATAAGAGTCATCTATATAATTGTTTTCATACTAAAGTTCCATTTTCTTCTCAGGAGAAACCTGAGTCTGCAACCAGTCGACAAGGAAGAAGATGCTCATTTCTTCACGTACAGAGACTTGAATAGAACACACGTTTCTGTAGTTTTAGCACAAAGTTTAGAAGATTTAGTAGATCAAGATAGTCCTCAAAATGTGCTGAAATTTCGAATGGGATGCGATTTTTCTGACGGCGATGATATGGTGAGTTTTCAATGAAAATGTTTGAAATTGTAACTTTGTTCAATACAAAAAGATGTCTCTGCACTATTAATTTTATAAAATTTTCGTTCGTTAAATCATAATTTAAAATACATTTTCATTTAAACGATTTTTAAATTACTTTTGATATCGATTTATTTTAACTTGTACTAAAAAATGTACTTTTTTTTTCAAAATAACCTAAATACTTATCGATTGCAACACATGAATATAATATATCGTGTTACAGGTATATCCTTGATATTTCAAGCTCGATTGAACAATAAAAGCTTTTTCTTTTTAAAACAATTTCCTGTAATATATAGAGCTTGCGTGCGTGCAACCCTCCTTCAGCTGTCTATGTACTTCACCCTAGAGGGTGAAAAAACCTATTATTGTAAATGCGTATATGTAATTGAACTAATCGTTACTATCTAATGAAAAATTCAACCAAGGACCAACTACATATGTTCGCAATTCTATCAAATGAAAAATTATATAATCAATACGATCGTATCACATTAAGATTTTCCATTAAAATAAAATAGTCATATTTGTTATTCAATAAACTTTTTTTAATATAAATCTAAATTTATCGCTTACGAAAATAGCTGATTTTAATTATATTTTTCATAAAATCAGATGTGCCCTTATATAATGTACAAGGACAAAAAGTCTCGTCTTCGTTTCGATGTAATGAAGACTGAAAGTAATCTATTGTCCGCTTCATTATTTTTTTCTTCTCGAGTTCATCGAAGCTTTCCGATCTTCGATTTTCTATTTTTTTTCCCTCTCGTTCTCGTTTCGCTCAAATGTCGAATCCTTGTTCCGTCGATTGTGGACACTTTGACTGATTTCAGATGTTACGTTTTCAGATATCTGCTTTCTTGTCGGTGACCGTTTATGTCGAGGATGTGAACGACCATTCTCCCAAGTTTATCGATGCTCCATATCAAGTTACTGTCGATGAACTTACACCGATTGGTGAGTAACATTTGAAATATATATTATAATAAAATATATGTTGTTAAATTTTCACATATTTCATTAAACTTCGTTGAGTTTCATTGTTAATATGCTTAGCAAAATTCAATTCAAATTCAAAAATCTAAATTAAATTGACCTGTCGAGAAATTGTACTTATGGTTATGGCAAGTATCACACTAATGGCATCGTCGTAAAAAATAATGAAGAAATTATAGATGAATCAAAGAAACTTTCTGTTTGATAAACTGTCCCATTATTTCCCGCACTTTCTTATGTCTATAATCCTGTCTATCAAAATTGTCAAACATATTCTAACATAAATACATTAGTTCAATACAAAGATGTACTTGAACTTCCATAACATGACACGTATCTAATAACATTAACTAACCTTCATATATAATATTTCCAACATATAAATACTCTTAAAATATAAAATTTGCACCAAATAAACCTCGATTATAATACCGAACTTAAAGTGACCCACGAAGACACAATCGCCATCAATATCCAAAGCACTCAATACGCCATCAAGGTGAAGTTGAAAAAATCGCATATTTCTCCCACACCGCATGCATAATTCCATCGGGTCAAAGCCTACAACCTTTAAAGCAGCACATGGGCTTTTTATTAACGGGTCAAGGCCCCGATCGGGAAAAAGGCAACTCCTCGCCAGCCAATATCCTTTTACTACTGCGAGGTCGCGTCTCCGGTAATAAGCTAAATTAAACAAGACTTCTCTTGAGGGGAGAAGGGTTCGTGTTTGCCTCGGATCCGCTCGATTTCCACTCTGACGACATGTTTGAAGGGCCAGAGGAAAAAATAAGGAGGATTGGAAGGATTTGGAAAGGGGTTTTGGACGTGGGAGTTGTCGCATGTGGTGGGTGTCGATTTCGTTCGGAGGCTCTCTTTGATTGGAAAGTCGGTGGTTCATCCGAATCGATTGTCGATTTTGATGTTTTTTTATTAGCGAGTTGATTGAGATGGGTTTTTTATATGAATTTGTTTGACAAGCGTTTCATAATAATGGTTTTTTATTTAATTTTATCAATTTGTTTTAACTATGGAACTGTTTGAATTATCTTAAACTATTCGATTTGTAATGTGTTTTCAATAAGAAATCTGTATACGATGAAATGACTGCAGGATAAAAAAGGTTAAAGCAACAAAAGCTAATGATATTCAATTTTTCTTGTCCATATTGTAGTGATTTGTGTAGTACTTAATGAATGTATTGGATATTTAAGTACGACATGAACTCATTGTATTTTTATTATAATGAAAATGTACTGTTTAGCCTTCGTCAATTAATCATTCGCTGGAACCGAAATAATTCATAATATGGTCCATACAAACACGCATATATTTTTTATTATATTCACAAACTAGATATTCATTATTTTGAATGAAATTCTATCAAATATACTATTCACATATAAATATATGTACCAAATGAAATTTCAGTTCATGTGATATTTTTTCAGATATACAAAAAATCTGATCCAATGAAATTATTTTCCCTCGATAAATTTTATGCACTCAAACTCGCACAGACAGAGCACATCTAGATACTGTATTAGTATAATCTTATCACATCTTCCGGCAAAATTTAATGATATTACAACAATAAAAAAATACAAGCAATCCGCCTCGATCGTTAGGCCCTTGCGAAGGCATTTGCGATACAATAGAGAAAGAGACAACGGCGTGAAAGTAATTTTTCGTGCTTTAAGCCGATTCGAGTTTGTTGATCCTTTGAATTATGCCCTTATCTCTTGTCCGTGAACTCTAAGCTCAAAGTTCACGCACAAAAGCGAATATTCCACGAGACGGGAAACGGAAAAAATCGAAGGAAGCACACACAAGAACTAAGGAGAAAAATGCGCTTACACAATGAGTTCCCTTAAGGGCTGTCGTATAAAGAATTGCTCGACAGGAATGCTTTATTGTCGCATGATTTCCTCAATAAAAGTGTTTTCTGAGGATGTGTGTACATCGCACGTAGGTCTTGTTGATCGTAAAACATATGACCCTGACTTTGAGGAAGAGTCTTCGTTATGGAGAGTTTCATACTTTGTAATACGACAGATAAGATTTCACTGCGACTTCAGGAGGTTGTGATAAATATTTTAATTTTACGACCGTTCGTTTATTAGTATTTAGAGAAAATCGATTGAGTAATAAAATTATCTCGACATCTGTCGAATACGATCTATAAATTTTCATGATAAATATGAAAAAAGATATAGCTTCTGCATGCTGAGATTCGAGAATATAGCTTGGTATAAACTTGATGTATATTTTTTTATATTATTTTCAATCTTGCTGATGCCAATAGTATTTTCATTTTACGTACTATACTTGAATTTGAGCAGAGATCGAAATATGCATAAAATTTAAATATACAAAAAAATGAAAATTTACATTGGCACACCGTCAAATTGAATCTTTCAAAAAATAGCGTCGAACGACATTGAATCGACAATGAAATGAGCGCGAATAATTGAACTCGCCATTGACCCGTTTTTCCCATAAATAATTTCCAACCTTCCAAGAACTCTATTATGGAACCACTATCGGTACGTTTTCATACGCGGCGCGAAAATCGGATATCGCCGACAATTGAATCGAATCGCGGAAATTGACTTATCTCGCGTGGATTCTGTGTATTTGTATTTGTATTTTCGTCGATATTTATTCGTGTAAAATGTATGTTTGCAGGTCTGACGATATTCAAGGGGATCCAGGCTTTCGACCGCGATAAGCCAAACACGCCCAACTCGGACGTGCAGTACTCGATCGTGCAAGGGAACGAAAAAGGAAAATTCGCACTGGAAAGCTCGCACAAGGCTGCTTTGGCTGTGAAGAAGCCTTTGGACTACGATTCCGGTGACAAGAGTTTCACGTTGACCATAATGGCTTCGGTGAGTCGAATAAATCGCTTCTAGGAAGTGGACGTTTGTCACTTTTGAGAATTTGCATCTGAGCTTCCTAGAAAACGTTTGTCGTAAAATCGATGTGAGATGTCGTTCGGATGAGCATGTTTATTATTTTATTGCTCTTTTCGCGGTGCGGTTTAACGAACTCGTTCGGATGGTTATGCTTATTTCGTTGTATTATGTAAGACAATCAGATACATATCAAATAAGAAACTCTGTATGCAAGCGTTGTCCGAATTACGAAAGTTTATGCTGGCGAAACTCGCTCGATGGTTCTAAATTATCGTTATTCGCAATTAGACTTGGAATCGGAAATAGTTATCGCGTTGTCAATCATATGTATTATTTCGTGGAAAAATTCGATGTGAATCGAACGTTTCGAGTGAAAGGCTTATACAATCGTTCTATTGGAAATTCAATTTCTCAACAAAGAAAAATCAATTTAAAGGATCGCGGCTCTCCGGCGAGGAACATAAACACAACCATCTCAATAACGGTCCAGGACAACGACGATCTGAGTCCACGCTTCACCGAAGACATATACAGAGCTCAAATAACCGAATTCTACCCCCTGACGGTGAGTCTATTGAATTTTTTCGAGTATAGGAAACACCATAACTCTAACTGAACACCCCCTAATCACAGGGTTCAAGGATACACAAAGAGCTGACCTTCGTCCCGCCGATAAAAGCCTTCGACCAGGACACGGGTATCGACACTCCGCTGAGATACGATCTAATCTCCGGTAACGAACGTCATCTCTTCTCATTAGACGCCAACAATGGATCTTTATTTCTCAAGAAAGAAATAGACTTGGACAACGAGCGGACCCTCCCAGGTGAGAATCATTGTTCATTTTCGTCCCTTTCGATGGAAGTTCGCAATTAACGCGATGTTGTTGTCGTCCGAGCAGCGAACACCTTTGTTCTGCAAATCCAAGCGTCTCAAGTGGACAATCCGCTGAAAACGGCTCTGGCTCGAGTCGAAGTCGAAGTTTTGGATCTGAACGACAATCTTCCCGAATTCGAAGTGGACTTTTACAATATAAGCATCGTTGAAAATCTTCCGAACGGTGAGTGGAAAGCGGAAACGGGGACGTGCGATTTCGATTCGAACAATCCGTCGATTTGTCGAACTTTTATATTCATTCGTTGTGTCTTCTTATTTTAGGCTTTAGCGTTTTGCAAGTGATCGCCACCGATAGAGATCAAGGAGACAATGGCGAATTTACATATCAATTAGAAGACGTTCACGGTGCTTTCTCCATAGACCCGAGAACTGGATGGCTCACAGTCAGAGATCAAGTATGTGTTTAATTATTTTAATAAGCAAATGAAAAAACAGCACTTTCATCAAAAATTACTAGAATTAATTATTAATTTAAATTTGTTTTCAGAGCGTGTTAGACAGAGAGCAACATTCGTCTCTAAAAATGAAAGTTTACGCCAAAGAAAAAAATCACAGCGTGGTCGGAAGAGCTCCGAATTCATCGAACATACAAATCCCCAATCATCGAACACCTAAGAGGAGACGAACCAACCCTCATCAGGGAAAAGTTCCGGAAGTCATCGACAGAACCACTTACGTGTTTCCCGACAAAGCAGTGATCAGCAGAGATAACGTTTACGTTGTGCCCAACACGAACGAGCTAATGTCCTTCGTCAACGTCGAAGTCACTTTGCTAGACGCCAACGATAACAATCCCATATTCCTACCCAGCAATCTGTACGAGTTTAGCCTGAAGTCGAACGCCAAATTAGGCGATTTTATTGGAAGAGTGAAAGCCGTCGATCCCGATCTCGGAAGAAACGGCATGGTGCTGTATGATTTGCAGAAGACCAGCAATTTGACGATCACTTCGCCGTTCCAAGTCGATGCTCAAACTGGTACTTTGACCGTGGCTGAGACACCTTTAATAGAAGGTAGACATGCTCTATTTATCGAAGCATCAGATCAACCTGCTAATCCGAGCGAAAGAAGATTTACTCTAGCTGTCGTCACCATTGAAGTCTCCAAAGCAGTCAGAGGTATCTATATTACATTTATTCCCAAATTAATTTAATTTCGATCGATAATTGATTCATTTTTAATAGGACAAAAACCTTCAACTCCCGATTTTATCGGAGCACCTTACGAATTTTGGGTCGGAGCAAACGTAGGAGTCGGAACGAGCGTAGGACAAATAAGACTAAACGACGCCTTGGATAAAAATCACGTAGTTTACGATCTATTGCACAGTTATCACGAAGGAGGTGAGTATATCTGATAATTTCGCACTTCATCATCAATTTGAATGTGTTTTGATAAATTCGTTATCTCGTTATGATCTCGAGCGGAGTTTCGAAGTCGTTTAACGTACGTACATTAATTACAGTGCCGTTCGCTGTCGAGGAGAGATCAGGAACGATAACTGTGGTGAACGAGTTGGCTAAATATGACAGAGCCCTATATGATTTTGAGGCTGTGGCATCACATGAAAAAGACGATGTCAGCCTAGTGACGAACGTGACCATCCATGTAGTGGATCCTGAAGACGAAAGAGGAATTTTAATGAAGTACGTTTTTTTACTATATAAATCAGAATACATTATTTTTTAAGAAAAAATAATTAAATTAATAAGGAATGATTTTTCAATTGTTAGTTGACACAAGGTTTTGTTTTTTATATATAAAAATCGATAGTTGTTATTGTGAGTTTGTGAACTCACAGGGAGTATAGAAAAAAAAGTCAATTAGCTAATAAAAGTATAGTACAGCTAAAGATCAAAAGATCACTCCAAGATAGTTGTTTATACTCGTTGTAGTAATTGAGATATCTTCTCTGTAGCCTAAATAAACAATATCCTTAGTGTTCAATTTATTAATTCTGTCTCCATAGATACAAACCTATTTGAACCTTTCAGTGCACAAAGTGATTAAATCCATAAAACAAAAGTCGAGAAAAGCGATGAAACATATGTACTTGATTTGTTTTTCAAAAATCCCTTAAATTCATTTATTATTCTATTCATCCGAAATTTATAACATTTGCAAATTCATTCACACATTTGAAGCTTGATAAAAACATAATAGGTTATAATTTTGGTCAGTTCACATTAATGTACAGAATTAATTAAAATGGCATCTGAAATAAATGATTTATCATTGAGTAGCCAAACACTTTTTATCTATCTACATATATTATTAGGGAAATTTAATATATTTTCCACATATAAAGCTATTATAATATCAAGTGCATTGACATTCAAATCCATTTTTTAAAACGCAATCAATCGCGTTATGAACATGATGGTTAATTTATGTAAGAAAAACATTGTGATTCAAAACGCTTAATAATTCCATACGACGCAGAGCTAATTAATCTGCATATACTGTATCGCATCATCTCTTCATTTATAACGTTAATTATTTTGAGACTTACGAGACTCGAAAACCTCATCGATCCTACCTACCGTAAAACACGTGAACATAACGATCCATAACACGTAGCTTGATCAATTAATCTGTTCGCAGGGGTGCAGCGAACTCGCCTATAGAGTTTCACGTGCGAGAAAACATGGCTGGTGCAATCGTCGGTCAACTTCTCTACCAGAACAGTTCGATGGCCTTCGCCAACTCTTCGTCGAAGAGCATAAGATTTATTATAGCCAATCAGCAGGACGTCACCGACGACATTGCGATAGGTGAGCTCGATTACTCAGGAGTCTGTATCGAATTAACTCCAGATTCAGATGTTAATTAAGCTGTTAATTTTCGAATCTTTATTTGTTCTTTTACAGGCCAAGATGGTACTATATACACGCAAAAGGGTTTGGATCGCGAAAAACGAGATATATACAGATTGACAGTGATAGCCGAATACACGAAAGGGGCAATAAGCGGCGCCGGAATATATCAAGTGACAATCGTGGTAGACGACGACAATGACAACGCTCCGATATTCGAGCACAACACGTACGAGGGTTCAATTCTAGAAAATTCCGCCAGAAATACGGAAGTCGACATGACCAATCTGATATTCGCCAAAGACGCGGACTCCGGTGCGAATTCTGAGTTTACGTACAACATGTACGGGGAGGGCAATAAGCTGTTCGAGATCGACAAATTGTCCGGAAGAGTTTTCTTCAAAGGCGACGCCATAGACAGGGAGGAGAAAGACGTGTATAAGTTGAAAATTGTAGCCAGGGATGGAGGCAATCTTAGCTCGGAAGCTAAATTGACCATCAAAGTGATTGACGAGAACGACAACGCTCCGGAGTTCAAGCGCATTGTAATTCCGGCCGAAGAGAAGATCGATGTTTTGGAATATGACGAATCCGTATCCAGGATTAAACTCGTCGAAGAAAAACGATCTAGATCTGGAGATGTGGTTAAGACTGTCACTCCTAGATCTCAAAATAAGTACGTGGATTCTTTGGGTGTGTATGGACCTCTGCTTTCGATACCGGAGACTGTAGCGGTCGGAACTACTGTGTTGAAATTGGTGGCCGAGGACAAAGACGTGGGGTCGAACGCTGCGCTTAAGTTTGCTACGATATCCGAAGCTTTCATACCGAACTTCGCCATAATGCCGGGGAAATTGCACGTCAAACAATATTTCATAGTGAACGAGCAGACCGGCGATGTCGTCGTCTCGAGAATTTTACCGCCCGAGTGTGAGTTCAGATTGAATATTTCGGTTACCGACGGAGGGGGTTTAAGCGACAGATTAGGGGTGAGGATATTCGTTAAGGATATCAACGATCATGCCCCAGTTTTCAAGAAGACTTGGTACAATTTCGACGTCAACGAAGCGGTTTATTCCAGGACCGTTCTGGGCAAAGTCGAAGCGGCCGATGCCGATTATGGGAAAAATGCAAATGTGACCTATTCGATTATTTCCGATGATGAAAAACTGCCGTTTGAAATATCGACGTTTAGCGGAGTTTTGAGCGTAAACGGAGAATTGGATAGGGAAGTTAGAGAGCATTATTCTTTCTTAGTAATGGCCAAAGATAACGGACAAGAGAAACGAATGTCTTCTTCTGTCAATGTGGAAGTGCACGTATTGGACGTGAACGATAACGAACCTAAATTTTATGGGTACAACGAATTGTTGCATTGGAACCATCCAGAAGCTGAAGAAATAACCAATCACAATTTCGAATCAGTAATGATGATTCCAGTGTATAAAGCGACCCTGCAAGAGAATAGTCCCATAGGAACTAAGATCGTAAGAGTGTTCGCTAACGATTCCGATTTCACTGGAAACGGAAACGGACTCTTATTATTCGACATACCTCGTAGGAAAAATTCGCCGAATTTATTCTCGATCGATTCGAAAGACGGAATTATTACGACGACCGCCAAATTAGACTATGAAACGCAAAGTTTACATAATATAACTGTTATTGCCTCCGATCTTGGGTCGCCTAGCTTGAGTTCGACGGCTCTGGTGCAATTGAGGGTTACAGATGTCTACGAAGATAATAGCATCAATTCGGAAAAACCAATATTCGAAGAAAGGTATTATGAAGTTGAAATCGAAGAAAACTCTCACACTCCCGTTGAATTATTGACGCTGAACGTGACCGAAGCGTATAGGGATCAGAAATTGAAATATTCCATTGTGAGCGAAGATAAGTACGAAATCAAAAAAATGTTCGTCATCGATCCGCGTAATGGAACATTGTATTTGGTGCGAAGCCCCGATAGAGAAATAAGAAATAAGTACGAATTAGTAATTAGAGCTGAAAAGCACAAAGTCGGTCGCAATCTACCTCACATGATTTATCCGGTACCTGATGAGATGTTGGAAGGTTTGACGAGATCAGATGTTAAAGTGGTTGTTAATATTAAAGACATAAACGACAATCCTCCAAGATTCACCATTTACGGAAGACCGATAGTGGCCGCAATACCTACAACTGCGAGCTTCGGTTATGAAATTTTAAAACTTCAAGTGAGTAATAAATTTTCGACTACAATCAAATTTGAAAATATTAAATTCATGGTTTTTTTCAGGCATCTGATCCAGATTTAGGTATCAACTCTGAAGTTCGTTATCAAATATTAAACGATCAATCCCAAAGATTCGGCATAGATCCAGTAAGCGGTCAAGTAAGAGCAGTGGCTTCGTTTTCGAGGGAAGCTGGAAAAGTTTTCGGTTTCGATGTCAAGGCAACAGACAGACAAGGGGCAGACGATGGCAAATCCGCCATAGCAAACGTTTTCGTAAGTCGGATTTTTCGATTAGTTGATTATGGTCCCGGCCGACAAACAAACGACATTAGTGCGGCAATACAATTAAAAACCCCGAAGCCCTTAAGTGGGCCATTAGGCCTCTGAAAAAAATAAGACACTAACGGCTAATAGGAAATGTATAAATGACTTTAATAAGATTTATCGCTTCGATATAAGTTGACGGTGGTTTGCGTCAAAGGTCGCCGTTGTATTAACGCGTGTGTCCGACGATGATATTAATCGAACGTTATCTTATAGATCGCGGTTTAAATGTCAGATATTGATAGGATCGCAATTTTGGGACTTTCAGGTTTACGTTTTGGACGAAAGCAAACAGCTTGTGGTCGTGATGGCAGCTAAGCCTATTGAAGTCGAAAAGGCCATGGAGAATATTACGAATATACTAACCTCGGCTACTGGAATGGATGTTAGAGTTAGAAAACTAGAGTCGCATTCTAAAACTATGATGGAAGGAAGCGCGTACGTATAATATAAATTCAACTAAATTCTAAAAAAACATATTTTTATTCAAATTATTTTCAGAACTGACATGTACATTTATGCCGTTGATCCCACTTCGAACTCAATCATAGACATGGATACGTTACAAAGGTACTCGATCGAAATTCAATTAAACTTTCGAAAGGATTTCAGCTCATTCTAAGAAATTTTCAGGGCTTTACTATTGAAAGAATCGGATATCAGACACGAACTTCCCTCGTATCAGATTCTGGAAGTAGGAGGTTCCAGTGTACTTCCAGTTAAAGGAAGATATGCATTGAGCGCTTTAGAGCTCGGTGTTGTATCTTTGGGATGTATTGTATTTCTTGGAGCGTTGACAACTGCTATTTGCATCGTCTGTGTCAGAAGAACTAAAAGGTTTCGTTAGAAAAAAGTCTGCATGGTTAAAAATTCACGAAGCACAATAATAATTCATTAAAAATAATATTTAAAGCACACATTATTTTTCCACACACTTAAAATCATTAAACATGGAAAGGGATATTTTAAAAATATTATTCAAACAATTATGTATGTAAATAAATAATTCAAATAACTCGTTCACAGGATTGTGATATTTCGTCCAAAACATTTTTGTAAATATATGGATGCAAATAAAAGGTATAGGGATTTCTTCGTTCGGTATGTACATAAAATATCAATGCGAAATGCATGAATATAATCATAAAATGAAATTAATCGATTAATATATTATATCGAATGCATGGCTTCATCATGAAAATGAAATCATTTTTAATATTTTTATTGAAATGAATTCAGCTAACTTCAACATTTAAAAAGTATTCAAATTGAGACTGCTATTTGATGTAAGATAAAGAAGATAATTTATGTGTTAAATAAATAATGAAAAACTACTAGTTGTATTATTTCCAATGAATAGAATCGATTAGTACTGCACTTGCATGTTTTTTTTTAAATATTTCATTCTTTGCTTGTATAATATTAGTATTAACACTATCTTTTTCATTTTCAATAAATTAAATTTTATATGTTTCACACTAACAAATTTTCATTATTTTATTAACAATCACATAACAATTTTTATGTTTTTTTTTTATTATTTTTATTTTCTCTTTCTTTCTCAAATTATAATATTCTTTTATTATCTATGTAGAAATCGACATAAAGCCTTCTCCCAACAACGGTTGAACGCAATGGGTCTATCGACCGACCAACTAGCCAAAATCGGTTCACTTTTCCCAACGACCCCCGCTTACCAAGAAACTTCTCAAGCTTACGGAGAAGCCGACTCTTACATGGACATGCTAAACTCCCACAGCACAAAACAGCTATGTCCCCATGGAAATTCCATAGAAGAATTCGGACAGGCTCACCAAAAATGCGTGAAAAGCCAATACGGAACCGATAGCCATAGCAGATCTGCTACTTATCTTCAACCGAAGCAACACGATCCTAGTTGCATCAGATTCAACAACAGAAGAACAGGCACAAAGAAAAGGTATCAATGATTTGTTTAATTTCCTCATTTTGTTCGTATATCTATATAATGTGATAGATTTGATAAATTAGATAATTGCATCATACAAATATCTGATTCGTTACAATTGACGCTTGAGTTGTGGTGTTTATTGCCGACTTAGTATTTAACAGTTGTTGATAATTTGAGAGTTACAGTATCGAAAATGGTCTTTTTTTGAAAAATATATTATACAGATTCCATATGTGATTATAATTTCAATGTAACATACGTATCTAGAAGATAAAAATTAAGTTTTACGAAAGGAAAGCGATTTCGTTCATAGTATGGAATTGCTTGTGAAAGCAAAAGTAGTCGATTCGGAGTGGACGATAATAGTTCGGAAAAACTTCTGTGATTCGAAATTTTAATCTAGACGTAATTTATTGTAATTTTCAGGAAAAGCGGAGGTATAGAAACTTCGATAACATCTGTTCACTCCAGTGGACAAGATTCGGGAATCGCCGAAGGTGGAAGATGTCCTTGCGGTCAGTCGACTACCCAATCATCCGAAGAAAGCAGCAAGTAATAAAAGCTCAATTATACGCCCTATTAATTTGTAAATAATACATATGTAACATAGAAAAAAAACGAGCCAAATTAACCCCCGCATTTTAAATACGAATCGTTGAAAAAATCTGGCGGCACGCTATGTTTACATATTTTTTAATACCCCCGACACGCGACACAATAAAGGTTCACCGCCTCTGATTTGTAGATAAAAGATCGCCTAATATTTAGCTTCCATGTAATATGTTATCGCTACATCTAGAAGAAGAAGTAAAAAAAATGCGTAAAATGATGTATGAGAATCACGTTTTGTTCTCTGTCATTGAACGCATCGACGGTTTCTATGGCGAGGTTTATGGACCTTTACGAACGAATGATCACTCACGGATGGAATGAAGATGTATGTTCTTTTTATTTCTGGATGTTCTCGCTTGTTTATTTTCGTCGGAATCGTTTATTTCAGACGCCGCAATAGAAATCGAAGCTATACTGAAATTGAATAAGGGGTGTTATATTGTATAGGGTGGCTATTGAAAGATTGAAGGTTTTGAAAACGTCAAATTTCGTGTTATTTTATTTTTCATTATAAGCAGATTATTGAGTGTTTAATTAAATACTAAATTTTAATGTAAAAAATCCAGATTAATTGATTTTTTTTAATTAAGTGAAATACTAACTAGAGAGATGTATCATTCTTTCAGACATAAAGTTGTACAAAATATTGCATTTTTATTTGAACAAAATAATCTTCTAAGTTTTAAACATTCTAGGAAATCATAAAAATACATTTTATTATATACTTTATGAGTTGCTCTATAATCTACAAAAATAAAGAAAATGAAAATCTGAAAAATTAACGTGTTATGACGTTTATAAAAATTTCAGTCATTAAACGGCCACCATTATATTAAAAATAATATAATCGCAAAATATTTTAATTATAACAATTTTAGTATTATTTCTTAACTAAATCGATGTATAAAATGTTCATTTTTTCATTGTAAATTCGACATTTTTGCAAATCGTCGTGCGCCACTGACATTTGACGCCAGCTAGACTAGTGGCGATCAATATTTCACTTTAGTTATGGACAGTGTGGGAGCGTTACTTTTTCATCGTTTAATTGTGAACATTATTTACAAACCGACCATTCAATCTGCCGTAATTACACGTTAAAATACGATCAATTAAGTACGTCTATCGGAAACGATTTCTAAATTGAAAAAAAATAATAATAAACTTCCTATGTGCTTCATTAATATTTTTTAATTTTACATATTGGTGGTTTCTCTTCGCATTTTTTTCTCTATTTCTAACATTTACATGTTCCATGTATATGATATATTTTGCAGTTACTATCAGCAGTACGCTTTTTGCTTTGACCACGGTTGGAGGCATCCTTCGCGTTCTAGCAGCAAAACTGGTGCTTGACCGGATTTAAGTTAAACGAACGTAAATATATTTGACGCTTTTTCTCTCTCTATTCTAATTTTATTTATATGTGAAAAAAATGCACCTGTGCTTTTGCTATTTGGCACCACCAATTTAATACGTAAACGTTGAGAAATCTACGACGAGATCTGACCTAAAAAAATTTTTATATGTACGAACGAATGAGCCTAAATTTGTATAGAATGTGAATCTAATAAATCTCTTGTATATAAATTTTCTTATTTACTCTAATATAATTAAGTTTTGTATTATATAATTTATATCGACTGTGTATATTTTCAGTAGAATTAGATTTTCATGCATCTTCAATTGACTTTTGATCTAGTGAAAAAAATCGACTATATACATATGTATACAATTATATAGGATTTTCACTTGATCAAAAGTTTTCTTTAGAGCACAAAAATACGAACTTAAACGAATCTTATTAAAAAAACTCACGTCTTGATTGTTTCAGTGGCAGCTACGAAGACTCTCTCAAGTCCTCTCACAAAGAACGATTAACGAGGAAGTCCTTCAAACACACAGCTTCCAGAGCAAAAGATGCTTTTTGCGAACCTTTCAGCATCCACTCGTCCATCATCAAAAAGCACAACAATCACAAGTCCATCTTGGCAAAAAGACGCACCAAAACCTCATCAGCCCCATACAACAATCCTCTAGCTGAAGATTCCAACAGAAGCAAATCGGAATTCAATCCTCAAAATATTGTCAGGAGATCAAAGAACAACATGAATCCAGTTGTACTTCCTATGCATCCTCATGCTCATCTTCACACTTCGTCTTATTTAAACGGCACTAATATCGGTGTAGTTGAACCTGTAGTAGATTATGATCAGAGTGAGGCTGAAGATAATGTTAAAAAGGACAATATGAGAAACGACAGTAGGAGATCTAGCAATCATAATATAAATAAGGGTAGTTCTAAGCTTTTAGAATTGAGTAATCAACAAGCAGTCTTCGTTGCAACTCCAGCTGCTGCTGCCATAATGAGAAGACAAGGCAGCGAAAAATTGGTTATAGCTCGTCCCATTTAATTAAAATTAACCTTGTGTAAATATCATTAAAATGAAGTTGATACAATACAAAACAAACGCGTTACCAGTGAACCAAATTACGCCCAAAGAATCGTCGATTTCTAAATGCTTACATAAAATCATTAAGTCGTTACCTACTTGTACATAACTACGAAAAAAAAAATGCATACGCACTCATTAATTTGTAAATATACCTTGAAAAATGTAATCGTGTAAATATACTGTAAATGTACCAATCATGTGTTACAAAATTATCTTATTATTAAATAAATCGTGTTAAATTTAAATGCGTTTTTCATTTATTTTTTAATTTTCAGCACATAAATTCACACTTTCGAGTTAGTTAATGCGATTTTTCATCGCAGCCGCGTTTCGAATTTCGGCTGAATACTTTCGAATGAAATTTACTTCACCTCTCTATATGCAAAATGCAACGTTCCGAAAAATATATTCGCGCATTTAAATTCGTATAAAATTCACCGACAGCTATTGCACCGAATAATGAAAATTGACGGTCATTACATTAGCGTCAGTTTTTAGAGCGATGCAACGTTTTTTTGTTCCGCACTGAAAAAAATCGAAAAATTGTTGATTTAGTGGCGTTTGAATTGTGCGAAGAAAAAAATGTATTTAATTTGCGATTTCATAAAATGAATGACTCGAATGAAAATAATAAAATACAATGTGAACGCGATAAAGAATATTTTCTAGAATAGCAAACAAAACAAAAGAATTCAATTTTTTTTAAATATGATTTTAAAATTTTTCAATATTTGTATTAATTTAATTACATTTTAAGCCGGAAATTAATTTTGCATTATCTTTTATTTTAAAATAACATTTATATTTACAGATAAGTTTTTATAAAAATAATTGAATTCCGGTCTTTTTATCATACGTTTCCAATTAGTCAGCGATAAGAGAAGTTTAATTATCTAAGGAAAAAAATATCAATAGTTAAATACGTTGCAGTGTAGAAAAACTTATGATCGAATGATCGGACCTCAATAATAAATGAATACTGAAAAAGCCAAGAGGTACAAGTGACTTTGCGGTGATTTCAAGAAAAGCACATTTTAATTTGACCATGTACCTACATATATTAGGAGGAGGTTGACTGATTTGATTATTTATCTCGGCACACGTTCAGAATTCGTTTATATCCTTTTGCCACCAGATATATATAGAAGCGATTCCTGTACATAACTCAATTTCAGCAAAAATGCCACTTGTGCCTCTTGATCTTTTCGATCGTCAAATAACATTGCAATACATAACGAGGGAAGCTTAAATGAAAATATTGTCGATAATTGAAAAAAATCGAATTTATTTTTTTTTAACACTCAGAATGATTGCACCAATCGTAAGAATGAATTTAAAGCAAAATAAAAACATTTACATATGTATACAATTTTCATGAAGAAACAGATTCTATTATCTAGCTACTTTCTATTACTATCTAGAATTCTTCGAACTAAAGAGAAAAAAAGGATCGTATGTATGTATTTCTCAACTTCCGACAGACAAATCGAAGGATCCGATGCATCCCCGATTGCAGACCGACTTGGACGATAAAATGTTATGCAAAAAGCTCCTCCCAATTGCACTGAAGCAATTTGCGCATGCGCCCCCGAATCCACCCCTGCTTTTGCAGAAAACTCCTGAAACGGACACTCGGCGCTGGATCGTCACCGACGCTACACGCCTGAGCAAAAAAGAATACGATCATAACTCAGAAATTTATAAAAAACAACCCTAAACAACATAAACAGAACCTATTTTGTACGATTCGAACTTTTTTTATACTTTGAGCGGGCGTTGATCGTCGGCGTACATAGTTTGTGAAACTTTTGCCAAGTGTTTGATTTATTTTCTCAATCGAATTGCAACGATTTATGGCGTGTTTGTTTGATGCATCCACCGTCAGATAATCAGTTCTATCCTGATCCGATGGAATCGGATGGAATTCAGATGGCATCTCTTCGTCTGCCGGACAACGAAGATTTGGATTTCGACACCAAACACAGAGCAACACCCTTAGCCCAATACTCATCATCGACGGAAGCGACATTCCCAAGAACGAGGCACCATTTAAGACAACACTTCAATGCAAGCCTCACCGAAATGATGTACAAAGAAACCGCTAACAATTTCGTCGATATAATATCCAATTCTATAATCGACATGGTGAACAGCAACTATAGTCCCGATAATAAACTATCGACGGTCCACGGAGTCGGATTTTTAAACACTGCCAGAAATACAATGACAGACTTCGCAGTCACGAGACCGACTGTGATATTTAACAGTAGCGTCGGCAACGTTTCGAGTGGCGGCCTCAGTCCGGAGTTTTATTACTACAGACACAGTTCAGCTATGACCGCAGTTTATTGTGTGGCGTATTTGCTCGTT
This sequence comes from Cheumatopsyche charites, assembly GCA_024721215.1. Lineage (NCBI taxonomy): Eukaryota > Metazoa > Arthropoda > Insecta > Trichoptera > Hydropsychidae > Cheumatopsyche > Cheumatopsyche charites. The sequence goes on from CM045578.1 coordinate 13,218,664, forward strand.
TTTGCCGTCGGACTGGTCGGCAACTGTTTCGTGATCGCCGTCGTCTTCAGGTCTCCGAGGATGAGGACTGTTACCAACTTCTTCATCGTCAACTTGGCCGTCGCCGATATACTCGTGATCGTGTTCTGTCTTCCTGCCACGCTCATGTCCAACATCTTCGTTCGTGAGTATATTTTTTCAATTAATTAAATTTATTAATGTTAGATGACGATTGACTTTCGAAAAGGGCACAAGTGACTTTTTTTATGGAAATTTAGTTAAGTACAGAAAATGGTTCTGAATCATATATAGAACCATATACATATCGATAAAAAATACCACTTGTGCCATTTATAAAATTCATTCATCATATGTGTTTTTTTTTATTCTGTATAAATGATTTACTCAAAAATCAATTAATATCACTATTTAAATTACCATTAAAGTATTTGATCAATTCATGAAAAAATAGCACTGATGAAGATCATGTGAATAATTAGTTATAATACACATTTTTCGCATCAATTGATTGATTTTCATTTTGAAGCAAATAATTTTGATTTCAAAATAAATATTCATCATTTTAAATTCAATTGTTTTATTTGAAATATATCAAGAAAATTTTAAATAGATTTTTTTTAAAGTGGAGTTAAAATCTGTATTCATATGTTTATCAATTTCAAAAATAATTATATTTTTTGAATCTATTTATTTTATTCTTTACTTTTTTGGAAAATAATTGATTTTGCAAGTAAATAATTTATTTTTTATTTGGATTCTTAAAATTTTATAAATTTGAAATGCATTCTTTACCCAATTTTTATATTTTGATATTGGAAAAATATTTTTGAAATACATCTCGGTATGACATTCTGAAAATAAAATTTGTCAACCATATAAATATGATCTCGATATATTCAAATAAAAATAGAATATTTTTATTCAAATTTGAAATACAACGATTCCAACTTCCATGCGAATGCAATAGTTTCATATTATTTTTTTCATATTTCACATCAAATCCGTAATCAAAATACTCTAAATAAAAACGTTACATAATTCTATACAAATTACCATTCTTTATATAAGTCAAGCTTTTATTTTATTTATTCGCGAAATATACACGAATTGCATAATCTTTTTACGATCGTGATTCATGAATAATCCGAACGGAGCTTTCAGTGTTCAATATTAAACAAACGCTAGAAGTTCAAGACTCGATATTGGTTTTATGTACTGAAATAACCGAGAAAATGCAAGCGATTTTTCTCTACAGATCCGTCAATCCGACGGAACTAAAAAAGCATCCAGATTCGGTCCAGTGGAAATTCGCGTTCGACTTTTCATAAATATCGCTTTGGAAACCAACTTTTTTGCATATAAACGAAATAAAACTAGAAACGGCATCGGATTTTATGCAACTCTCGGTTTGCTTGTTATTATTATTTTGCGCCAAGAATGTGCTAAATTGCATCTGAACAAACTAAACGTTCGCTTCGATTCAATTTATTTTAAACTCAGTAAACTCAGACACGTACTACAAAGGAATTTTAGTGGGAACTTATGAAAGGTTTAACGTCTCGTCTGTGGCTTCAAACTTTTAACTTTTGATCTGTACAGGAATAAAATTCATCTCGAATTGTATTTGGTACTGTCCGCTTAAGTTATTTGTTCAATTTAACTGCGGATCGTTAAAGTTCGATATATGACGATTTTATGGTTTATATCGTAAATTTTTACGTGTGCACGTTTGCTTTTTCCTAGGGGGGAATTAAATGTTTATATGTGGATCTAGAGAAATGTTAAAGATTCGTTTATGGAATAGAATCTTAAACGGTGAATGTTCACTTTGTGCTATCCTAGATCAAGGGTTGTTGAGATGTCGAAAGTTTTCCAACAAAATTTTCATCTCTCAATCACTATCCTTTCGAACTGAAATTGAAGAATGTATACTTATAAAACTGGTAATTCGTTTCAAATGGGAATGATAAAAGATGGAAATATTTGGATGAAAGATAGGCCTCTTGAAAACTGATAACTTTGGGAAGCGAAATACTTAAATTAAATTTCGATGAATTAATTGAAAAATCTTATATTAATTACGAACTCATTTCTGAATAGAAATTTTGCTAATTTCACCGTTGAATACTAATTGCTAAAAAAGAAACAAATACAAAATAACTTTAAGCATTTATCTCGAAAAATATCTGCTGTAGAAAATAAGAATTTCCATTGTTTTCTGCATTCACGAATATATCTTTTCGAAACATCGAATAAATTTTCCACGAAGAAAATTCATACATGCGATAATTGTATCGCAGAACACACATTTCATTTTCTTCTAATACAACATATTATAATAAATTCAATACATTTATAGAATTAATATGAAAATCATTTATTCAGACCGAATAAATCCATAATCAGAAAACTATTCACACCTCTCAAAAACCCTCTTATTAAGCGAAAATCCGACCTCACGTAAGCACGATATTGATTAATGGTCCGTTCGAAAAATGTCATACATCAAAGCCACTAATCACCATTACGCTCAAATTATCATCAGATATGATTAATTAACACACACTAGATTTACCTAGCCTCAGACTCAATTAACTTCTACCCAGTTTCGAGTCCAGAATCGCGACTCTGGAAGATCGAGCAATTCCCTTTGCCCAGAATCGGTCGAAAAAGCGGGGTTTTTTATAGTGAAGGGTCGTATGGCGAATTTACGGTGTCGTACCAGTCTTAATGGGGCTCAGACCCTAGATGGTGAGCACATGTCATATTTATGGTGATGATGGAACCGCTTCGGAGACACATTTCGACATCAGCAGAACGGTCAACCGCGAAGATCGCATTTTCCGACCAGTAAAACTCTTCGGATGTTTCATCTGTGATAAAGTCGTTCTGATTACGATTATAATGTATGAAAAAAAAATTCAGATGTCGTCGTCGGGTTTATGATGCGTTTCTTCGAGATGTCGATGAACTTTAGGCATGAAAATTTTATGGTGATCGAATTTTTTTTATCGAAATCCTATAATTTCGCTCTTGACCGAGAAATTTTTTGATGATGGTTGTTTCGTCGGAAAATTTTTAGATCCTTGTTTAATAATGCCGTTCATTCATGTAGGTTTAAGATAATATATATTTTATACTATGTAAATAAAATATTTACTGTAAATAAACGTTTAGGAATATCCTTTGATATGTAAATAAACATTCGATTGAAAAAACACGTTGTTCAAATAATATTTCATTATTCAAACAGATCACTTTTGAATTCACATATGAAACGTAATAAAATCCACCTGCCACAACAGAAAATCGTTTAGAAATCGATTCACTATTATCGAAGAACAATAAATATAATTCCAAATATAATATATTAACCTATCAAACTTTACCGTAATCCTACACAACAGTTAACCCTTACGAATCGATGAGACACTTTTACGATCCATACCGCAGGAAATATACGAAGACACACATCAATTATTCAAATATAGCTCTTTCCTCTATTTTATACCACGTAAATACACGTATTACGTAAATCGCATATTAAACGAGCCGTAATTCAGTCGACGACACTCGAGAATAAAACGTAGCCTAATGGGCCCTTGAAAATATGCACTCGCTAAAAAGTTCATTTGGAATTTCGGTTTGAATTCTGGCGTATTTTAAATATTTCTACAGAATATCGTTATTTATTGCACCCTTGAAACGTGTTGGAATTACACGATGAGTTTCGAAAACGTACGTGAATAGTTTTCGAAACTAAAGGGTTAATCGTCCTACGTACTGCGATGTTATTAAGGTCTATTAATAGATTCTAAATATAAGGTGTGTTTTTCTAAATGACGATCAAAAAGACCAAGGGATACAAGTTACATTTTTGCCGAAATTGAGCTATGCACAGGAATCGCTTCATTTAATTGGTGGCAAAAGGATATAAACGAATTCGGAACGTGTACCGAAATATATCATCAAATCACTCGACCTCCTGCTAACACATGTAGATACATGATCAACTTTGAACACGCTTTTCTTGAAATCACTACAAAGTCACTTGTACCCCTTGGCATTTTCAATCGTCAAATATATTCACGTTTTCCATGAATATTCGCATTGTTTTATGCATTGGAAATTGTTGGATTTAAATTCTCTCGTAGCGGTTAACCACCCTTCGTGATCGGATATTCAACGATCGATTTTCAGGTGAATGTGATTATTAGCGCATTTGCAAGTTTCCCTTTTCAGAGACGTATTTGTGACCAGTTTGAATAATCTATTTTAGTGACTTTGTTGCGATTCTGTGATAAAAAAGGGATTTTTAATTTAATGTACGTTTTCGCTGTCGTCGCGCAATTTATGGTCTTTCGAAAAAAAAGGTTCTCTGATAATAGATGGGAAATTTTATATTTTTGTTCGGAATTAATATGAAAATTCCAGGTGTAAATTTGTAATTATGAATTGCGTTTTTTCGGGCAGCTGTTATAATGATTTATATAGAGGAATTGCCGCATAATGAAAATGAGAGTCGTTACCTTTTAAAAACTGCTTATATTAAAATATGTAGAACTATGTTATACGCATCGTGAAAAATGTTACAACGGTAAAAGTTCGATTTAAAATTAAATATGAAGCGATTTTCAATAAAAAATATTATTAGCTCTTCATTACTGTCATTTTTTCTAATAAACGAAAAAAAATAACTTTCAAATTCAATTATTTAAAACATTAAAAGGACAAGAATGCGTATATTTTTTATACATCATACAGAAAACTTCATTAAATACGTGAAAAAATACACGAAAGTACTTCGTCCCAAATGAAAAAAAAAATAGAAACTCTTGTTCGATTCTATTCCTAAAGGTACATGTATTTATATTACAATACACACAGGGATTGTAGAGGTTGATTAGATTTTAGCATAAGACATTTGAATTCTTTTATCTTCATTGACAACAAAATAAAATATATAGCATCACTTGAATTCTGACCATAAAACAACATTTACATACATACAAAACTAAAGCCACATTCACCCAAACATCCTCAAGCAACAAAACTCAAAACATAAAACCTCTCAACGCAAACATCAAAAACTCGTATGTAATAGCACTATCCTAAGTGTATATCTGTCCAGTATAACGCTCCAAAACTGCATTGATATATTCAACGAGTTGATTGCTAGCATTGTAACATAAATCAACCCCCATTCTTGGCATAAAGCACCCCATACACTGGCCAATCGATACTAGCGTGCACTTGGAGTGCGTCGAATGCAAGAACAACACTGAAAGAGTGCATTTTGGTTAGGCGTACTCGCGGACGAGCCTATCCCAGGCCAGGGGCGCTCAAGCGCACGTCCCGGGCCCATATCGAGCGGACCGAGGCCCGGTCGACGACCCCTGGCGCAATACCGATATCGTGCTGGCATAGCTCAAAGTCGCATTGGACGAAGTGCACTGTTGCATTCGATGTGGGGTGTTTATGGTTTAACTTTTTTTGTTTTGGAAAATTCGATTGAATTTTTTTTTGAGTTATGGTCGAAAAATGTGATGTTAGGGTTGTTAAATATAAATTGGATGTAAAAAAAATAATAAAAGATTGTCTTAAGATGGTGTTTTAGGAAAATTTATTAATTTCCGGTTGAACTAATCTATTTCAAGTCGGAAAATTTCCATTCAATTTATATGATTTCTAATCCTAGTAAAATTTATCAAAAATTGACACCTACTATTTTAGGATAATTCGGATTATATCCTGCTTCAAGCAGATATATTAAATCTATGAGTTATTCAAATCGAATTAGAAATGATTTAATAATATCATGATCAAAAAATATTTTCCCTGACATAAAAATCTCTAGATTTGAAATGAACAAAATGTACATTATTTTAATGAATCTATAATAACAATATGATTGATAATTTTAATATTTGCATATAAAATATATTAAACATTCTCAGTAAAAAAATGAAATACCTTTTTAAAATAGACCAAATTAATATCCAAATCAATAGCCTTACACTATTCATACACTTTGTAAAAAAATCCGATAAAAATACCTCAATGTCATCGAACTTCCGATCGAAAAAAATATCCGTCCAAAACTATATTTAATAACAAGTTGCACGTGCTCATGAATTCAAGATCCGCAAACAATAAGAAACTTATCCAACGCGTCTAAACTTAACTAAGGGGACAAAGGTTCTTTCGAATTTCCCATCCCCTAAGGAAAACTTTGACGGAAAACCTTTCTTTTGCTAGATAAATGCAAAGCGGTTAATTCGAATTTCGGAGACGTTTTTCTCTCGTAAACCGTCTGAGTGATTCGAATTGATTGCAAATCGTTTGCTAGAAAAAGCATTAACTGCAGCCTGTTACTATTTATTGCTCTGTCCACTCTCTTATAGTTCGAGACATTTATCTAGAAAAAATATATAAGGCTCATCGATCATTTTCTAGTGTCGTTGAAAGATCGCAAAACCGATTGTGGTCGTAATTTACGTTCAATAAATTAAAGCGTATCGATGTACGGAACGAAAGAGAAACTATTTTCATCAGAAGATAAATCAGAGCTAACAGTTTTTCGTGCATTTGGAAAATTGTCTGCGAAAATGCAACGTTCGTCGAAATGCATTATATATGCTTTATTACTTTACATTTTATGTAAATTTAATCAGGATTTAGAACCCTATGCTGCAGTTTTGTACTGCTGTACTTTTCCGAAGTAATTTTCGGAATTGATACTTATCAGGAATTTGCTTAATATTTAACCATTTTACCACGTCGAATAATGTTACTTTGTACTTCGTAAAGTATTTCACCATCGAAATATTTTTAACGATGTCGCTTAAACGAGATTGAAATTGATGGATTTTTGAAGTTCCCCCGATATTCCAGACTCTCAAATGAAAAGCATACCAGATAATAAAATATATATACAGATTCTTTCACGTTAAAAAAGTTCTAAAACACTCACAATTCCGGATTAGTGCAGTGGATAAATTTCACTTTACCCCCATAACCGAAGGGGAAACTCTCTATAAGTCCACAAAAACCCTGTGAGTCTTTATTTTTATGTGGAAAAATGGAAGGCATCTAAATCGAAACTATTCCAACTAGGGTGACCATACATCCCATTTTTGATTTTTCAGTAAATATCAGTTGGTTGAAAAAAAATCTCAATGTTCGAGAAACGTGAAAGAATCAAGTAGTAATATGTATCTATTGAAAATTTTGAATTTTTTTATTAATTAAATATTAGAAGGGGGATATAAAAATACAGAGTGTCCCATTTCGGGTCTCGGGAAATTTGATCGTCCTAATTCCAACCGATAGATTTATACAAAGAGTCGTATTTTTATTGCACTTTCCACTCCTACAGGATGTTTTTTCAGCACATCCGAAAAGCCATTCAACTCCGTCGTCCAAGGGGTGTTCTTTGAAAATATCGCGATTATTTTTTTCTATGGAGGAAATTCGGCCGAAAAGATATCCTGAATCGGGACAATGGGATAAAGGGGGAATGATGAACGTCCCAGTAAGCAAACACGTCAGTCCCGATTATTAATCGGTTGAAATGCAGCAAAAATAACAAATAAAAAAACTTTTTCTGGCATCGTAAAAAATAATGATTCTTAAAGGCTTTTATGATACATCGGGATAGGGAATCAAATGTCTCGATTTTCCGGGACTCAAGATTATATAAAATTTTATTTAGATAATTTTTAATTTTAAATAAAAATATTATTTCCAACAAATTAAACCTGAAATATTTTTCACCCATACTAAACCGGAAAATCTCTAGTCTTGTGTATGGGAAAAAAGTCGAAAAATCTACAGTTATTAATCGTAGGAAGTTTCGTCATACAATCCCTAGTCAAAAATCATTCGTTGCTATGAAAGATTTTTTAACAGAAAATTTTATGCAATACGGAAAATCGCTTTCCTCCGGTAGATTTAACCGGCGCTAAAATGCAAACATACCGAGATTATCTGAAGAAATTGTCAAACACTGTGTCGGAATATAGGCGAAAATTCAAATTCTACAGTGGAGATTTTATCGAAAAAAAATGTTTTCGCAATTTACAAAGAAACGCGTCATTTTCCGGATGTTTTTTGCTTGGACAAATTGCTTTCATGAACGAGAACGATTTCTTCGACAAAAGACGCACTCAATAGCGTCACCATAAAAAAAGGAGATAATAAAGCACTTTTTGTATAATATTATGAAAAAATACAATTGCGTAATGAATTTTACATTCAATATTTTCGTATTAATAACTCTAGACTCGGGTTCGTTATTTGGATTAATTTTCATTGTATCCAAAAACAATCGAACCTTTTAAATTAATTCCAAAGATAAATCTTCGATTATATAATATATTTTTACTTCAAAGAAAAAATTCTCTAATAGAAAGCTTTTACTTTCAAATAAATTTTCCGAACCTTTGTTTCCTAAAATAAATTTCCCTTGTTAAATTTAGATGTTATTTTTTCATATTGAACGTTTTGTGATTTAGTCATTTTTGGCTCACTCCTCGATTTGCATTATAAAAAAATTGGGACCTTATTAAATTTTCTTTACAGATAAGCAAAAAAATAGGAATAAATCATCAACGGGCGAAGGGATTCCTTTCACGCAAAAAACACGCGAAAGCGAAAATTATACGATTTATAGCCTCATTTATGCTCGAAGCATACAAAACATAATATTTTTTACAGAGATTTAGCATCGTTCACGTTGTCATTAACAATTTGGTCCATATAAATGTCATTCGGATGGTTTGTATTTTAAATTTATGTTAGCCAAAAATAATAAATAATGAATGTAATTGAAATAATCTCAGAATAATAATGAGGCTTCGGATAAAAATAGATAAAAAATATCGTTGCTAAATTGAATTATTTTGTACGAAAACATATTTTTGCACAAATAGGAAATTAATATTATGAAAAAAAATCTGTAAATTGTACATTGACATATGAATCACAAATTGTGGACATATAAATGGTTACCACTTTTCATACAATCATTAAAAGTCGCACCCTTTCAATGCTCGATATGAAAATTAGTATTAGTCAGTTCATCCCTCATATCATATTATTGAAATGAAATATTTTCAGATTCGTTACATTCATTTTACTATTAAAAAGATATTTGACGACTGAAAAGGCTGAAGGGTACAAATTTTCGAAAAAAGTGCGCTCAAAGTTGAGCATGTATAAGGAAGAGGTCGAGTGATTTGAAAATACACATCGGCACACGTTCTTAATTCGTTTATATCCTTTTGCCACCAAATATATGAATAAGCATACATAGAAGCGATTCCTGTACATAACTTTATTTCGGCAAAAATATCACTTGTACATTTAGCCATTTCAGTTGTCATATGTATTCCATATAAAAGCTTATGACAATAGTATATGAACTGAAGGGCCATAGATACGTCATATTACCTAATTTGATCACGATTTCTGAAATTTTTAAATCTTGTACAATGGTAGCCATTTCCTAATTTAAGGAATCATCCACGTGGGATAAATTATATATTATATAATACATAAATTTGGGAAACCAGAACCGTTTAATATTCAATCGTCACTCGGTGCAAGGTCGATGCATAATTGCAACGTGCATACCGTGTGCGGATATATTCGCCATGTCCCCGATGCACAATGAAAAGTCAATGCACCGTTGTATGGAACTAATGTAGAATTAATCGAATCAGGTCACACCTGATGCGAGACCAAAGGTCGTCTGACTTTGGATTCGATCGCAAACTAGGGCGGTTTTGATCCGACGATTGTTTCAATTATTCGGCAGACGACAGTCTGTTGTCTGGTTGAAATTTGATTTCAAATTTATATATCGATACATAAAAAAAAAATTAAATTTTAGTATCGTATGCACTTGCACTAATGTGATTTTCAGTCAGTGGAAAGGGGATAGAGGGTTTAAGTTTGATATGTAAAAATTAACGTGTCTGTCTATATTCTATTTTGTCTAAATCTGTTCATCCGAATGCTTATGAACTTTTCAGAGGTTCTATAGTATTTTCTAAAATTTCCTCAATTGAGTCTATCACTGCAATAATTAAGTCATATTTTAGAAAAAAAAAGATTTAATATCTAAACACTTGGTATAGTCATAACATTTTATACCTATGTGAAATATCTTTCCTGAGTAATAATGATAAATATATCCCATCAAATGACTTTGTTTAGTCATTTACATAATCACTTATTTTAGTTACTATGTTATTTTAATTAATTCTATATTCTAATTGAATTGACCACAAGCATAGCTTATTATAAACGAATTCATTTGTTTATTATTTCGGAAAAATGAATGAAGGAAATTAAATAAATTTTCGTATTACAGAATAAATCATTTTTTGTACCGAAAGACTCATGTGTAGTTACATGAGTTTCACATTGAATGAATACAATTTTGAATTGATATTTCGAAAATATAATTTTTGCTATGTTCTATAACAAGGGCACATTTGAATCCTGATCAAATATGCATTAAACCGAAGGATCATAGTGATGGACGAGAGAAAACGTGTCTTTGCATAAATCGTACGAGCGACACTAATCAATCTTCGTCCGTTTTCGTAATAAAGGGTTGGTTCCTTCAGTTTAGATAGTATTTAAAAGGACGTTTTATAATTTTATGCAGTGTTGCGAGCTTAATTGTGTTATGAAATCTAAATTTAGGCTGTGAATTTGTAAATGGAATTTAAAATTGTGATCGATTCGTGTGGACATTTCGAAGAAATTCAGCATTTAATGAAAATCCATTTGTTTCATTATGAACGGGTTAAAATGGAATTTATAAAATGTTTGATATAATAGATACAAGGTATTCAAATGATATAATACACAATATAATTCTGAGCGTTTGTTTTAGCATAAATCTCTGCGTCTGTTGCATACTGATAGTTCTACATTAGAAACTAGAATTAGGTATAGATATGTACTAAACTCATTGAATACAAATGTTATGAAAGTGCGGATTATGAAAAATATTATCATTAGTGGATTTAACGCATTAAATTTAAAATATTTTTTTCCATTGACTCTCAACGAAATAAATATATAATTGTTACTTTTGATTAATTTTGATAATATCAGATTAAATCGTATGTAGATACATAATTCTCTTATCTTTTAATATAGATTTTTTTTCATATCGGAACATTTAAAACGACGATAATTTTTATATACTTACATATAAAATAATACTAGAAGTATTGAATTAACATATTATCAACTATAACCTCGAACAGAATTTTTCAATGCATATTTATTTTCAGCAACTTGCAACAAAAATTCACTAGAAACTTCAGTACAGATACGTATGTATAGATAGTTCAAGGTGAAAACCTGATCATTTGTCTAACTAGAAATTATTGCTTTTCCTACTCTAGTAGCTGCATTTAAAGCGAGAAAGGCGACAATTTCTAGCCAAGAGTCTAAAAGAAAAGCGTTCCTTCTTGCACTAAAATTCTGACTCAAAACATCTTACTATACCATAGCGCTTATCTATGTGTGAGTTTGTGTGTCCATGTAACGCTCCAAAACTGCGTTAACATACAAGTATTCAACAGAATAATCGCTAGTACAAGACTATTTTACACAATCAATACAATTTAAAAAAACCTAAAATATCACCTAGAGAACGAAACTCAAATTTCATCCACACAGCCTTAAGTCCTTACACATTCTTGCTCCGTTTCGTATACAACGTTGATATTTATATATAATACATGGATATATAAAGGCACGGTGCACGGGGGTGTAGCCGCGGCTAAGGGTGTGGGCGCACGGGGCGCGCGCTGCCAGCACCGGCGGCGAGGGCCTAACTGGGTCACAACCGGGACGGTGACCGGGTCATTATGTGTGTCAGTGCACCCGCCTGCAAACCTCAAACTGGGGGGCGCGACAATGTGGGTGTGTCACGTGGTGGGGGCGTTTCAAGGTCGATCGATTTTTTGGTGAAGTGGAGGGGGTTGTTTTTTTTTTGGTTAGGGGTTTTTGGATTTGGTTGTGGTTTTTGATTTGGATTGGTTTGGTTGGGGTTTTGGGTCGTTTTTGGATATATTTTATTTTGGTAGGATTTGAGGACTTAAGGGAGGTGGGAGTTTGGTTTTTTTTAATTTCTATTTGAATTATCAATGATATATTATGAATGTAATGGTTAATAGGGGTTTTAGTAATTTTTATTGGTTGGATTTGAGAATTTCAGTAAAGGGAAGTCTTTTTTTCTATTTGACCTATCGATGATAGATTGGGAATGTAATGTTTACTAGTTTGTTTTGGCTATTGATTTTTTTTATTAAGAGTAGTTGGTTTTAGAAGTTAATGATGATTGTAAATTTAATTTGAATTTTAGTAAGAAAGTGCATATATGAGATTGAGAGTTTGAGTTTTTCTTCTGTCTCTTTTTCACATTAATTGTTTTATTTGCTTTATAAGTCATGTTTCAAATAACATATCAAATTAGTTATAAAATTTTCGCGACAAAAATTCGGAAATTAGTTGACCATTTCCGGAAAACTACCTAATTTATAGGTACTTGAATGTGACTTAACCCCGAAACTATCGAAATGATCATCAGGTCCTTGAAAAGCCTCCAGATAATCGTTGACCGATTCTCGAATCTTTAGATATTAATCATAACAATTGTACATATGAGATAAGTCACCTAATCGATACAATCTAATAGACACAGAACACTTGAAAATAAACTTATTTTAATTCGAAATATATTTATAAACCCCCACATTTTGAGAGATTCTACTCCACCGCGGTAATCGCCGCAGCGGGGCAGCACCTGAGCGCGCGCGCCTTCGAAACACCCCTGCACATAACGACTCGCGCGAACTTCCCCGATTCTTAGCGAAACTTCCCCAAAAAACACACCCCATCCTTCACATTTCCCCACTACAATGTTCCACAATTTTCTCACCAAACTCACAATTCATTTTTCTACATATTTTAAAATTGCAAAAAAGCAGACTGCACCGAACGGCGACGTCGAGAAAACGAAAGTCGCTCGCGTATCGATCGCCGTTCGTGAAATACGGCATTTCCAGCTTTGGACTCGTAAAATGCAAATTCCAATGACCACAATTTGTGCCGAATATATGCACGTTTGTATATTTAGAGATTCGAATAAATTCGGAATTCAATTCGATACCGAAAATTGTCGTTTGCGTGACCCACGTTCGGATTCGACAGTGCGTGAAATGCGTCTTGTACTTTCCTTAAGCTCTTAGCGAAGAAACTTACGTTCTATACGTACCCTTTAAAATCACATGCGATAGATTTTCGATATAATAGTTTTAAATTTCACATGAATTATTCAAAGTTTATTATAGAAGCTACCTCAAAATACCTAAGATTTATCACACGCTACATTCTAAACATTTACCTAAGGCTTTGACGTAGACAATCGCACTGCCTTCGCCGAAACAATAATGTACATCGTAAATTCTGCGGGCTCTCGAACGAACAATACGAGCGGTTAAAGGGTATCCTTGACACGATTGTGCCGAATATAAAGTTCGGTTAAACGCACTCGTAACAACCCTAAGCGTTTTCTGTCACACCCTGGTGAGGATCGAGAAGGTACGAGACCCTCGAGGGGTCCAGATCCTTCAAAGGTCCCGGATCTAGACCTCGAACAACCTGTGAGACCCAAGGTCCATAAATCCAGCAGTGACCTATTGAGCGGTTTGTTCTGTTCGCTTCTTATATGTTACACTCTTGAAATTCTCATATTATTTATTTAATTAAATTATCAATTCATAAATACTTCGAAGACATCAATATTATATTTCTCATATTTTCATTAAAATCCCATTATTATTTTTTTCCAATATAGTTTTGATGCAAGACTTTATTTGGGCAGTGAACAATTTAGCAGCTTATTATATTAATTTTTAAATAAAAAGTCATCAATTATTATTTAAAATAATAATAAATACCTCAATATATCAATTTCTAATGGTTTTTTGTAAGAAATCCATTCCATTATTTTTCCGACTCCAATTCAAAACGTGTCTATAATTCCAGCAGAAACTTATTGAGCAGTTTGTTCCATTCTATTTTTTTTATGCATTTTTGAAAAAAGTGAACGTTACTTTTAAATTTCAAAATCATAAATATCTTTAAAAAAAAATAATATCCAATGCCTTTTCGTGAGAAAAACACTTCATTATTTATTTATTTATTTAAACAGATAATTTCTACCCTTTTTTTTTATATACACACCGAGTATTTTAATCGGTCACAAGTGACACAGATAACCCTGAATAGTTAGTATCATTCACTTTATATAGTGAAGACGAGACTCCTAAGAGTAGAGAAGTGCACACATAGGTGTCACTAAATAGTTCGAATTGATCGAACATATGAAAGGTGTAGGTGATGTAATTATATATCACATTGTCAATCCAGATTTCATAGATACATGACTACCAATCAATTAATGACCTATCAAACAATTAATCCTTTCATTATTTCTTAATTAAAAAACTAACTGAATCAATTAAATCGACAATCTTTAATTAGAAAACTTAAAAATACTTCCAAAACACCATCTCTCGTCGGAATTTTTCCCTTGAAAACCTCATTCTTTTCCCCTGATCCAATCCGATACACAATCGTCAAACCCATTAAACCGCAAAGGCCGCAATCCCAATTATTTTTCGGACCCCGTCCCGAAGAGAGTGCGCCTCCTTGCGAGTCCTTGACCGGCATACGGTCCCGTCCCGTCCCGTCCCGTCCCAGAGGAGCGAAACGGGACGGCCCGGGACAGTGCGCTTTTCCTCCTTCGCGCGGCAATTTTAATTAGAAGCGCGCTTCCGGAAAAGCGGAAGCTTTTCATTCCCCCCCGTTTTCGTCGCAATTTCAAAAGATGGCTTTTTTCATTGAGGCTACGACGCCTCAATGCATCCGAATGATTAAAGCCTTGGGTTTTTGTATGGGATTCGAGGCTGTTCGGCCGAAAATGTCATAGTTGAGTTTTTCGTTTATCTCTATTTCTTTTTTTTTCGAATTTCAATGTATTTTTGAATAGTATTTATAATCTTGAAAGGTTTTTGCATCATTGCATTTTACAATTTACAATTAATATGATTTCCATCGTTTGACAGTTCTTAAGAGGGCCTTTTCATTGCCAAATCATAGTATTATGCATGTCATACACATAGATCGGAAAATACTATTCAATATTTTGAGTCCAAAGAGTCTCGAATAAAGCCGATTCACAGAAGCTAAAAAATAATAAAATTAAATTATTCAAAGTAGTTAGATTATAAAATGATATATAAAGGTGAAAAAACTCATGAAATATAAAAGCGAATGAAATTTTTAATAATATCGACTCAATTTCGTATTCAAATACAGAAATCTCATTTATGTATTCATGCGAAATAGTAGTATATTTGAACGAAACGAATAAATTGTTTTATTTCACGTACATACAATATTTCTCTGAACACTCAGCGTTCTCGAATTTTATCATATTACATACGCACTCGTAGATTTTTTTTTTCATTCTGTCTTGTTACTTAGTTGCTTCGACTTGCCAGAAGAGGCGAAATTTTCTCCTTCGCCTAACTCTAAACTGTTCCCATACGGTTTGAGCCTTATTTGTACGAAAGTCGTGCAAAACGCTCTAATGGATATGTCGTGGTGAAACTTTTCGTATAACACGCACTGGATGAGAATTGCTCCGGATGAAAAAGCACTATGCGGTTGATTTTTTTTTTGTATGAAAATAAGACTTTTCCAGTCAGAGCTGACCAGATGCATTTTCCTGAACGGAAGCGATTTTCCGATAGTGTCTTTGGAAGTTCCGCTTTTCAGGTCAATAGGTTTGGGACGCAGTGTTGGAGATATGCAAAAATGAGTCAAGTGGACAAGGGACGGGGATTAATTTAACTGGAACAAGGGAGCACTACAGCGTTATGGTAACGAGAGTCCGATACAATTTCAGATAAATTATTCGAAAGAAAATCCAAATTTTCCACACTGAGGAAACATAACGCGTCCTCGTTCCATCGGTGATTTACTGCGGGAATTTCGCAAATAATTTTCTCGATTCGTTGAGTCATAAATAAATTATCAGATCTATACGAAACTTTAAGGATTAAGTATTGCTTAGTTTAAATTTGATCCATATATATTTGTAATTTATTATATTAATAATTTAATGAATTATGATGTGTTATATATTTGCACGAGCTATTATTTCACGACAGAAATAATTCATCATTCTGTTTCACAATTCAAACACTCCATTGTTCTTATAATTTAGCGAAAATATATTTAAATCCTTTTTTCATACACAGTGAAAATATACAATTTTAGACTCAATTGAATGCAAATTCAAAATATATGTTACAAAATAATATTCTTCTGAAATATCGAGCCCGTACATACTATTTTATTAAATTTTTCACAATCAAAATTTTTTTTCGTCAATCGTTTTAAATAATTCAGAAATTATTTACCTGTTCATAAAATATCTTAAATAAGACTCGTTCACTTTAAAATGAGAAAACTTTCCATTTCCTTCAGAACAGAAATAAACAAATTTATATACAAAACTGAAACAAATTACCGAACGATCAAAGCAACAACCGCCCTTTGTTATTCATCGTTTGATTCAGGAGCATCTTCGACTTTGTCAAGTCGGCTAAAGTTACAGAACTTAATCGTCGATAAGGAACAGTTTACCAGAAAAATAAATCGCTTCTGGGACCGAGAAACTTCTTAGCGAGAACGCCCTTAGAATACTAGATGCCCGAATATTCCCCGATATAATAATAATCGATATTAGAGGGGATGAAAACGTATCGAATCCCTTCACGTGTACCGAGTATGAATATGAATGATAATTGGAATCTTTCAGGTCGTCGACACGCGGCAATTTCGCGACTGATCTTGAAATTTTCAGCACGTCCTTTCGCGTATGAGATATCCAAGGCGAATATATTGAAAGGATTCCTCGGCGTAGAAATAAAGGAAAGGAGTCGATTCGGTTTCGTATTGGATGCTTTGGGGCTTTGGTTCTGTGTCCCGAGCGTGGGATCTTATTGAAATTGAGGCTGTGATGGATTTTCAATTAGTTCTGGGTGCGATGAATTCGTGCATTTTCATGAGATTCAAACCCAAGAATGAGGTATCCGAAGATAATATCGGCGAAAAGGCGGTTCATTAATCTATGTTGATGACGAAATTTAATCGCCATTTGGAAGTTGGCGAACGAGTGGAGCTTAGTCGGAAATCTGTCGTCAAAAGAGCCAACTTTTCATCAGAACCTTCGCGATGAAAGTTTCGAATCTGCGCAGATTAACATTTATTAAGCATTACACGCTTCGCTTTCGAAGCTCTCTTATCGGAATATCTGCAACAATCCGAAAACCTTCACCACTCGGTAATATATTACGTTTATTACGAGAGAAAACTAAGCTAAGGAAGCGTTTTTACATTAAGACTCGATAAATACATTTTTTACAATTATACTAGCTTCTGTGACCAGAAACTTTTTGACTTTATAACGATTGTGAATCATTGTATAGTATTTTTCGTTCCCATTGTAAAAATCAATCTATAAGTGCATGTAATAACTTTAAAGTTTAAATTTCAAGTATCAGTCTATGATGAGTCAAAAAGTGAAATAGAGACATACGTTCAATTTGATTCATACAGAATATTTAGGGCCGGTCTTTCAAGTCATGAAATTAATCTTATTGTTAGTCAACGTGTTTTTCATTTCAATTGTCAAACTCTATAGAAAAAAAGTTAACTTATTGTTAGATGAAGAGTGAAAAGATTGACTCTTAGTATCTCAAGTATCTTACAATAAGCTCAATCGTCAACATTCAAATCTCGAGCTTCACAATCTGAACTTTTAAATTCGAAGCTTGAACTTTTTCACACAAAATTCAAACTAGGATTTCACTGTACAATTGAAATAAAAAAAAAATGATCACGCTCTAATTAAAACGTATAAATCACAATTAATCGTGGCGGCGCAACAGTAAAAACGCTCCCCTTAACAAACTCGCGAGCGATAAACATTGTCCGTAACGAGCCGACGTTTAGTGGGCGCCATTATACATATTTTTTCACGATTCGAATTCGAATTTTCGGTTCGTTTGGCGCGAAAACGCTGAGCAACGGTCGTAATTGATGACGGGAAGTGCTTTCTCGCTTTTCGAGCAAGTTAACCTTGTCAAAAGAGTCGACATGCCCTTCGACCCATAGACACATTGACCGCGAAAGCCTCTATATGGCAAAAAGCCTCCGTCGTGAGTCGAACTGTTGCAATAATTCAATATGAGCCGGGTCGGCTTCGAAAGTTACACTCGGTGTATAATTAATCTTCAGTTTCGTTAGGTTGTGTGGAAATTTATGATTTGAATTACGCACGTGCGAGTTTGGGATGCTCCGTAATGAGTGTTCGAAAGAAAAGGGTTTGGAGCGTGTGTGGATTTGAAATATGTGAGGTTTGCTTAAATTGAATGGTCGTTATTTGTGGATTCATTAAAAAATATGTTCAAATATGAGGAATTAATGAAATCAGCTATTTGATTGTTTTTTCTTTGAATAAGTTTTCAGATACAATTGGTAATTATTCATATCAAATTCTGATATATTTCTGCTATTCAATAACTATAAAAAGAAAATCAACGTAACCAGAATATAAATGTACATATTTATGTTTTCTTACTCTATAATAAAATATCATTGTTGTACAAAATTTTCTTATGATGAGACATATTAGGAAAATCACTGTATTGATAATAAAAAGTAATGTTTTTTCGTGTAAAATATAATTTATTGAAATCAACTTATAAAAGTTCTAAATTTATCGATAGCGTTGTATGACAATTTTTTTTTGTATCGATATATTCTTGAATATTTTTTCAATATATTTCGCGATACGAGAAGTATATCTTTATTGTGGAAATAAATGTGAAAATTGAATTCAATATGAAAATTTTACTATCGGAACGGCCTTCCTTCTGACAGTTGATTTTATTTGATTCTGCGTTATATAACAGAATTAAAGTACTGCGTTAAAATACAGCATAGAATCTATGTAGATGTAATACATTATATATATTTTTTCTGTGTTATTAAATGAAATACATTTATTTGAATGGATGTGTTATCGAAAACAGATTCTCCCAGATAATGTTCAATCGCTTTCGTAATACGAATAAGACATTTTTACTATTAAGCCATAAATCCGGAGAAGAATTCAATTATTCAAGAAAACCCCTTAAACTAGAGGACTCTATGCGCGAATAATCTATTACTAGTGTTTACTCACAATACCAAAAACCATTTATTTTGCTGTCGAGATTTATGTATTTTATTTAGGCTCTCCTTATTTCAGATTCGTCTTGCGAACTTTCCAAGAGAGCAATATCCGCTTTCAGACGAAAACTTATATTTGCGAGATGAAAAAATAATTTAAATATTTACCTGCCGATCGATACTCGAATAAATTTCACCAGCACTCCATTAAACATAAAAGGAAAACTTTCCAGTCGAGCTTAAATTGGTTTTATTTAAATTTAAATTTTTTCGCGTCTCCTCGTAAACGCAATTAATTCGTTATCCACATTAAAACGTTTCAGAACTTTCTCGTTCGGATGGCATCTAAATTTTCATTGTTATTTATACAAACACAGAGATTTTCAGATTCTGTTTCCCGCCTATGTTCTTAATCTGTATTCGTACTCGTACGCTCCGAAAGCTTAATTTTGTATAAATTATTAATGAAGCTCTTAAACGAGAATGATTTAATACGCATTTTGAGACAATTATTTCACCAATTTGCTAAATATTACATCACCAAGAATCATAATTATTATATAAGTAATTTAATTTTTGATCAAAATAAATTCTCTATAAACTTTCAAACAGTTTGATCAACTTAAAAGCTTGAACGAATCGATTCAATTTAAATTATTTATTTGTATATCTAATAGAAAAATTCAATCAATTTGAAAGTAGAAATTTATTTATCATCTTGAAATGTATAAAAATAATCAATTTTTCTTATAAATCCACATAGCACTAACTTAAAACTTTCCCCACCTTCTTCGCTTACAATCCAAATTCCAATATTTCAAAAATTCGCACACCTTCCATTCCATCGACACAATTCATCTAAAATCATATAGAACTCACTACAAATCAAACATCTATAATTCTATGTCGATTTTCCATAGAAAATACAGCAATCTTCGAATGTTACACAGACAATTACGCGCTACGTGAATTTGGCTCGACCGACAGATCTCATTTGCTCCGGCGTGTAATTCGTTCGTAATTAATTTATAGGCTGAAAGAGAATGGGCAAAATGACCGTTTTTCCTTTTCTGGATTGTACTGTCGGAAAATGGTGTTTGCTTTGAGTTTGTTTTTCGTTTATATTCAGAAAATCTGAGTTAGTTGTTGATTGAATATTTTGAAAAAAGTCATGCAATTTTATAAATTATTATGTTGATAAATATTTGAATTTATCAATCGTTTAATATTTATATTGAATTATTCCGTTATATGCCAATGTGTCTTCGGATAACTGGTGTTTGATGTTACAAGTGCCATATGGTACGTAAAGGGCGCAGAGTATAAAACGAATTTCTTTCCTTAATCTAGCATAATAAAAATAATATAATTTATATTACTCGGAATATATAAAATGAAACATTTGATATTATTCAGAGTAGCATTTCAAGGCTGAAAATAATACGCATCATATAAAATTTTCGTTCAAACAAATAGATTCCAGACATCTCTCATTATTCAAAGACAAATAACACATGTGAATATTCAAAAAAGAATCAGTCGATATTAATCAGAGAAGTGTTTCAAGGCTGAAAATATAATACTTTCCATCCAATAAATTCAATATTCTTCAGTAACGAATAGCTTACACATTTGAAAATTTCACATCTATTAATCACGCATATGAAAATATATTGCTCGGCTGAAAATAGCATCTGTGTAAAATTTCCTTGGGAAAAACTTCACGTACGAGAGGTGACATTTTTTACCGGAAAAAAACCGAAAGACACATTCGGTTCAATATCGACGTGATTGATGAAGACTCACGATCGAAAGTTGCCCGCGTGAACGACAACTTTTTTCCTACACCCATAACATAATGAAAATATTTCCCCAGCAGAGATATTTCTCCATTTCGGGAAAATCGGAAAGGGTCGATACGCCATATCTTTTTTTGTCTTACACCAGGACCGAAGATAACTCTTAGGAGACGGCACGTGGAGATCCTCGAATCGAGAGAAAAACCAACACTTTTGACGCGATATACGCGACATGCTCATTCATCATTTTTTCCCAGAATAAAAACATCGCATTTTACTTAAGGTTATTGTCGAGGCGTCGGTCTAGTCGTAAAAGAGCGCTGTTCGAATTATGAATGACGGTATATTACGTACATTTTTTTTTCGATGTTATAAAGAATTTTATTGCTCGGAGTGTTTGTCGATGGGTTTTTGTCGCGTTTTCGTAACGAGAGTTAAGTTTTTCGAAAAAATTCTTGCCTTTGAGTGCCATTTTTGCGATTTTTATATACACGCTTTACGCACGTCTATTACTATGAAATTTACGTAACGCACCCTCTTTACCTCACTTCTCGAGATAAAATAGTCCATTCATGAAAGTGAAAGTGCTTCCACGAGAAATTTCGATCTAAAAATAACGCTAATGTGTCATAAATTTTGAACAATTTAAATAAAATGAGCCTTCTAAGAATCACTAACTTAAATTCGACTACACAAATATTCTCTACGTACCATTCACACATTGCAATAAACTGAAAATTTGATAAAGCAAGTTATTACCCCATTTCACTATCAATAAAATGAAACACAATTATATTCATGTACGTCACTAAAACGTCCTTTAATCTCATAAGATCCAACTCACGTATCAAACATCAAACACAACAAACATCAATCCGATTATTCGAACGCACGTTAGTCAAACACCTTCACGTTTTTGAAAAGCAGCAAATGCGGTATTGACGCAAATCCTCCTCCGGCGAAAGACAAGGGCATCTTTCAATTTCCATCCTTGAGGACGAAAGCTTACATACATAAAGGCACTAATTCGAGCTTTCAACCGGGCTTAGGCCTAACTCAATCAACGATGATGGAAGTTACGAGAGACGAATGTCATCCGCGGTTAAGCCTTTCGACACGCAATTCCTTCAGCGTTTATATTGCCTTTTGTTTGAGCGATTGCTTTAACGATTGCCGTAAAATTTTTGGGGCTTTTTGTTGATTGAATATCATATTATACTAGCTGCTATATCCAGACATTATCCAAATATGTATGTACGTTAAATTATCTGCACCTATTGAATGCAATCTTCATAACAGTAGTGTGAAATAAATTACAACCTGAGCGTCACATGAACAAACAGGTAGATAAATTAGTACTATTCATAATTCATATACAAATTTGAAAAAGCGATTTGATTTTTCGAAAAATTGGATCGAATTTTTGACGACTACTTACTAGTTAATACGTAACACATGCGATCTTTCAAAATATTTCGTCGCAATTTGACATAACTAAGCAACTAAATAAAGCAATATTCATTTTTTTATTGATATGTTAGACTTCATAAAAACAAAAGCATATAATATTCTTTGAAAATAATTTAGATTCAATTTGTGAAATTATTTAAAAAAATATATAAGACGAATATATTTAATCTCTCTCTATAATTCAATATCTAACAACTGAACAAGAGTCGCAAACAAGAAACATCGTTAAATATTTACAAACAAAATTCGATGGTTTCCTTATACATCGCTCGCGTGTAACAAACAAGAATTTATTAGTCGTATGCGTATATTTTCGGATATCTTTGGACTAGGAAAATGCGCGGACGTGTCTTGCGATATGGAAAAAAAATGGAAGAAAAATGTAAGGAAAGTGTGAAAATTCTTGACGTAGAGCTTGATGTCTAACGACTATACGTGACGGCGTGAGAATGCTTTGGTTTTATGGCGTGACGACAAAATTTACAAGCGAAAGGAATTTCCTTAGCGTAAATATTTATGTTTTGCATGGTCTTGCTTGAATGATTGTCATTTGTGACAAAAATCCTTATTTGAATGCGCGCATAATTAATTTTGTATGACCGCATTCGAGAGTGATATGGAATCTATTGAGAGGAATTCGGATGATAGTGATACGAAATAATAAGAAAGTTAACACACATATTATCTCTCCAGAAACATCGAATAGAAAAGTTTTCGTATATAACTTTCCGCAACTATCTCATATGAGGTTTCCCTAATCAACTCCAAGACTCTTCGCTCGAAATATAACCCGCTCAGTGCATCAAGTGATTAAATCTTATTTATAAAAAAAATGAATATATACATATGTAGGTAGTGTTGAATGATAAATTTTATTTAACGATTGAATTTATTTCGGAGGAAACATAAATTAATATAAAACTCTAAAGTAAGCGTACCACATTTGTAGCATTATAAACAAAATGTAAGTTTTTGATTTCAAACAAATAAAGTGATAAAAGGAATTAGGATAACTAGTAGTGCCACAGTTCGGAATTAATCAAACGTGTAAATAATATTATTCGGAATATTGCCATCTATGTGTGAAATAAAAAAATATCGAAAAAAATATCCCATATATACGTTAAAAGTTGCAATTTCGTAATTACGACGCGTAGCTCGGAGTGCAAGGTGGTGGGCTGATAAACTGAACGCGTGGGTTTGAGGTACGGACGTCTGAAAATTTCGAGCAATCGTTAGCGTATTTATAAAATAGATTTAAAAAAATGCATCACATAAGTTTCATAGATTTTCCCAAATTTTCATATCACAGGGTTAATCCCCTACACACACAGAACGTCTCACACACGTACTCGGATACGAATCCTCATCTGCATGCGGAAAAACTCGTACTCCATTTGCCGAGGAATGCGTCCTTGCGCGCCAGGAAATCAAAGCCCTTTATAATTTATGGGGTGGCGAATTCTTCTTCGGGGCAAGGTGAAAAGGTCCCTGCGTTGGCCCAGTTTCGGGCCCTGACCCTAGCCCTGCCGAACCTCCGTCTCGATTGATCCCTGGCCCTTCAGCAGCCACCTGGACACGATGCAAAGAACGACACGTCAACTTCGAATTAGGGCACAGGTCCGCTTTCAGCTGAAAGGAACGAGCCCCCCTTTTCAAGGACAGCGTTGATGTTTGGGTCGATTTTTTGGGCTTCCTCATTGATTTTATTTCGCAGTGGAATTGTAGTCATATGTGGAATCATAATTCACTAAATTTATTGTTTGCTGCTGAAAAGAGAGTGTTCATCTTTTCAAGGACAGCGTTGATGTTTGGTTCGATTGTTTGGGCTACCTTAATACGATATGTTGGAGTGGAGTCGTGGTCGTATGTAAAATCATGGTTTTGCTAAGTTGAGCAGTGAAAATATAATTCAATAATTTTTCTTAAAAACATCGATTCACAGCTGTTAAGAATGTGTCCTTTTTTTCAAAGAGACGATCGACTTTTGACTCTCTTTTTGAGAGAACCTCAACAAATTATTGTAATTTTATTAATTTATGTTACACTGGAATAGCAATCTTATACAAAATTTAGATTTTACTAGTGAAATCATAATTTCAATATTTAACAAATATTGAAAAAAGAAAATGCAAAAGGAACTCACCATCCTTTCCGAGGAAGCTATTGACTTATCACTCACATCAACAAACTACTGCGATTAATTATCATAATTGAATTTAATATTTAGTGAAATCGTGGCCGTATGTCGAATAATTATTTCATTAGTGAAATCATAATATAATGATAGAATCATAAATTCTCTATTTCAAGACTAGTTTCGATCGTTGTTTTTCACTCGTAACGAGTAATACAATTATGATTTCACGCATAAGTTCGTGACATTAATGAAGTCATGACTTACGTAATTGAAATCACGATTTCGCTATAACAAACATAAAAAAAAATCTATTAATAAACATTTTCAAAACAACCCAAAAGCTACTTAAAAGTATTAACTTCTAACAAAAAAATCCATATTTAACACACGGAAAAAACTTTCCGAACAACCCAGTATGTGACTTGCCAAACTTCACCCTTTTATTCGGTGATTAATGGTTTCAGAAGTATCTCGAATAATTTTTCATAAAAACACTTAAGCTCCATATAACGCAACACAAACTCGAGTGTTTTTCCGCCATTATAGTCAAATTAACCCTTCGAATAGTCAAAAGATTTCTCATTCTCTCGAATGATAAATACTCACCATCCATTCGACGTCGGAAAATTACCGAAAAGTAAACATCGGACGATCATAAATCGCACAATGTGAAGAGAGGGCTCAAATTAATCGAGTTTTCCACCCTTATTTATACTTTCTTCGACAGATTTACAAGCGCATAATTCGCCATGGAGAAAATAAGAGTGCGGCCCTGGTAATTCACTTAAAACTATAGCATAAATATTATAAGGGCTTATAACTTATGCCAGATTTCGGCTTAATGGCCCAGCTCGTAAATTCACAGGGAATGTCTGAAAAAGGTGCGTGGGTTTAACACTCGAACTCTCGTTTCGAAGATTTTTCGTTTTTCCGCGGGTGAAAATTCGAAAATTACCGATCGTAAATATTTTTCTTGAATGTATTATACAAAAGACTTAATTATATTTTCATTTCGTTGGAAATATTTACATTTTCGCACTAGCTTATAGAAAATTCGTTGCTTTTCTGCGTCGTTTGGTACGTTTTGAAATTCAAGTTTGACTTGAACTTCCGTAGCATATTCGCACGTATACACGTGCACACGTGAACAGGTCAACGAGTCAAATTATTTTATATTATGTAAAGAGGCGGTCGGAAAACTGGGCCAACAAGGTAGAACTTCGCCTACTCGAGCTTTAATGTCGACGTTGAGGAAGGTCGACAATATGAACGCGTTTTGTTTTTGATTTCCCAGCAATAATTTTCCCATCGACGCGAAAATCCCTCATAACTTCATCGAGGAAAACTTCAAGCGTTTGTGAGGATTTGACGAGGAATTATATCGCGTGGACCGCTTTACTTTTTTCATTATCCGCGGTCTGGAGTGCTTCAGAAGGAGGTGTTTCAGGCTTTGGCTCGACTTAAGTTTCGATTTCATTTGCATACGAAAGATAGAACAAGTCTTTTCTAGCTCATCGTGCTCTGGCTGTTTGAAGAGCTGTGCTCCACTAAGAAATTTCAACTGAAGACATCAAGTGAAACCGTTCAGCAAATACGCGGCGATGTTTAATCAACGTAGATGAAGTTTCTCCTCACAAAGGTTTATCCGCGTGCAATTTATTTTCCACCTGAAACCTATACGTCGTATAAAATCTGTTATATTTCGGCTTATCGCTCAATATAGCTCGGTTATCGATAAATAACGGATTCCTCGAATGTTTCGCTGATGCGATCCCGCGACCTACAATCTCGAAAATTTCTTTCTAAGAGTTTGACCTATCTTTCAAACCGGGGAAATAGGTCGATAAAACCGCGCCTGTGGCGTGATTATTATTAAAAGATGATGACCTGTTTCGATTGACTCTCAATCGGCACCACAACACAACACCGACACGATTCGTTCAAGGCGACAGAACATTCCAATAAAGTATGAAAACCGAACGTACGATATTTCAAGGTGTTAATAGAATATGAAGGAAATGGCTAATATTCTATGAAAATTCGGTAATGCAGTATCTCGGATTGTCCATTTCCATTCTGCCAATGTTAGCCATATTGGCTGTAAATTCAAATCTGAAGGTTGCTCTTTATGTATGCTCACATTTTCATGCTGTAATAAAAGAGTGTATGTAATATTATATAATACTAGTGTATGGGGTTTTATACGATGCTGATCTCATGTTTCATGCATTTTCATCTGCAAATTATCAAATTGATAGAAGCGCTTTTTCATTCAATCATTTTATCTGATTTATATACACCGCCAAGTCGCTATGAGAAATGAGAAATGATCTGCTGAATCTCCGTACATCAAAATATTACATACCCTCGTATAAGAAAAATAGATCTCTAGCAAAGCTCATATTTTGTTACATCAAGTAAACACATACGCATTTTGATAAATTACCCTTCTCAAACGTTTTCACGCCATTAATCATGAAAAAAATACGAAGAAACTTCTCATTTCGCAAAAACGCATAAAAGACCGACTATTTACACTGAAAAAAATAATAATATTCTCACTTACCTTACACTTCGTTATATTCGACTTCACTCCAACTCGAATGCAGAATCGAGCGTTTCAGCACATTTCAACATTAGAATTGCACTCTCGATAACTTTTCCAAGTTCCAATACTAATCGAGAGCATGCTCAGTATCGAATCGGATCATACACCTCGTATAGAGATCCACTTTTAACTCGGATTGGTAAACGCAATCGAGTCGGTTTAACTATAGGTAATCCCGACGAGATCCAAAAGCGCAGACCGCATTACGAACCGACCCTCATCACAATAAAAGCAATTCTTTCCAAGCAGAAAAGCTGGGAAAAAAATACAAAATACACACCTATATTCTGCGAAGGGACTTTTCGGACTTCCATTCACAACTGTGTGTACTAATCTCGACGGATTACGACCGCCCCCGAAACACAATAATATATTTTTAGAAAACCATAAAGGAACAAAGCCTAGTATTTTCTTTTCGAAACGCCCTTTTTCTGCTTTTCGGAAAATTCAAATTGATTTATCCCGAGTATCGGTCGCATGCTGTACCAAAGTTATGGTGTTCGAGTTTTTATTAGAGGTTGAGATGTTGCAAATTTAAATCTATGTATTTTTCTATGTCGGTAGCCTTTGATTAGATTGCAATGTTCCAAATACATAAATAGCAATTTATTTTATATGGAGAAAAAAATATAAGCTAAATACATAATTAATGAGTTTCTTATAAGGATCGTGTCACATAATCGAATGATAAATATGAATATTATTGTTTGATTTTATACGATGAATTAAATTACGATAAATTCGAAAATTTTCACTTTTGTAAGTATTTTATACCGATCTAATAAAAATAGCTAATTTCGGTCGTAAAATTTTATACGAGTTCCTAACCAGCAGATTTAATTGTAAATTTATTACCCGATTATACAGTCAATCGAAACTCAGCTGAATGGTAATTAATTGGTTTTTTATCGTTAATATATTGCAATTAGATACCGTAAATGATTTACTTCGAATAATTGATCTATAATACGATCTACTCTACACACACATACAGTAGCTTATTTATTGTACATAATGGCCAATGTATTGGACACACAGTGAATTTCCCCATAATTGTTTGTACATAGTGGTGTTTTTCTTTTCAATTTTTAAAAGTTCCCAGTTGAACTTCACCTGCATTTATACGATAGTAGTAAAACGTCTCGTAGGTGAGCTTTCGTCGAGCCAATAAGAATTTCACCTTTGTCGCCGTAACCTAGTTCATCGTACCTCTGTGACCTGATTGTCACTGGTTTGAAAAAAAAATCGCAGTGAATGTTAGCATGATATAACATTTTATTGTGTACCGTAATATTGGGCTAACATAGCAACGAATAAATTTCTCTAATCGAATCAAACTCAGAACTGACACGACAAATATTTCGATATTCTCAAACTAAACACTTCAGACGCACTCGAATCCACTTCTGAACGAGCAAAAGGCTCACTTCGAACTCGATACGATCAAAAGGTTAAACATCGGATAAGACGAATCCGAGGAGATTTATAGCCTTCGGGCTCATCGCACTCCATGGCGAATTTTATCAACGAAAACTATCGATACTGAGCTAAGGTCAAAGGCGTAAAGTCGAAACGCAAATGACAACCAGATGACCCGAGTTGAGGCTTTAAAATTTCACGGAGTTCTTCTAAAGTGAGCTTCGGGAAAACTCCGGTTTTTCGTGTAAGGTTTAGAAGTTGAGGAATTGGTGTAGGTCGGCCGTGACCCGTTCTTCGGTAATGTGCTCTTATTCATCGACCACACGAATATTGTGCAACGGAATCGCATAATTTTTACATTAGATCGCCCTTTTTCGTAATGGGGAAAGGTCGCCGGCTTAAGCGCACCCTTTCATCATGGAACGGTTTAGATAAATTTTATGGTAATTTTACTGCCTCGCGAGGCTTTCGATTCATTAAATTTCAGCTGTTATTGAGATTTATGTGTTTTATTTTTATATCTACGAATATTATTAGATTTTTTTTCGTAATATTGAAAAGCTGAAAATTTATGAAAAGTTTCGAAGTACACAAGCTTGGCTCAGAGCCATCTATCGAAATTTTCATTGAAATAAAAACCGAGGCTACTTTGCTATATTGAAAAAATCTAATCGGATTAATATTTGCATATTCTCTATTTTTTCAGATAAATAAAAAAATGAAATATTTGTAATAATCACAGAAACAAATATAAATATTATACATATATTTATAAAAAACAAATTGAGTCGCAATTTACTAATGAAATTGATGGATTTATCATAAAAAAATTGCATCTGATAATTTAAATAACATTCAATGTGGTCAAATTGGATGTTTCGGATTTAATTTCAAATCATAATAAATTTATTTTCCTTTTTCAGATTACATTGAACTTATTTGGTTCACGTTATACACGTAAATAGATTAGGATAGGTCATATTGAGTATCATGCTGACTTTTCATAATATTGACATTGACTTTAACTCGTTCCAATTAATTCAAAAACTTCTATTATAATTCTATTAACATTAATAATATAAACTTTGACTATCAAAATATAATTTAACACTTTAAAATCTAATCCCAAAACTCTAGTACTTAGCATCAACCTGTTATACAAAAACATCATCAAACTATCATCCCAATAAACCAAAATTGATTATATTCAATTAAACATCCTCTATTATATGACGACTGAAAAGGTCATGGGGTTCAAGTGACATTTTTGCTGAAATTAAGTTATGTACAAGAATCGCTTTTATGTACTCTCATATATTTGGTGGCAAAAGGATATAAACCAACTTGGAACGTGTACCGAGATATATAATATCATCAAATCATTCGACCTCCTCCTAATACATGTACATAGGTACATGAAAAACTTTGAGCGCGCTTTTCTCAAAATCACCGCGAAGTCACTTGTACTCCTTGGCTTTTTCAGTCGTCATATAAAAAATCGACCAGCAACAAACCCATCGGAATCAATGCGGACAAAACATTGAAAATTGATCGCGGCACCACACACAGTCTCCTTGGCCGTTGAGCCCGCCACTGAAATGGGTCAGGCCGTTCGTTGGCCCACCTGGCCAGGCCGTAGTACCGGCTTTACACGCCGGCTCTACACACCGAGGAGGCTTCGGGGGGCAAAATAAAAGGGGGTGGAATAAAAGGGGTGGAATAAAAGGGGGTGGAATCCCGACCGAATGCAGTTTTGTGCCAAGGCTGCGCGGGTGCATCGCTCCGGTGCATGCGGCGACCTCGCGTGCCCTCGAAGGCTCGCTTTTTCAACTATAGGGGTGCTTATGGGGTGGTTTATGGGGTTGGTGGGTTTGGGTGTGATTGTGGATGTGTCTACGGTTTGATTCGTGGGGTGGTTTTGTGGGGTTGAGGATTTGAACGGTGTTTTTTGGTCGGGGTGTAGGCTTGAGTTTTTAGTGTGGTGATGGTCTTTGTAGGCTGTTTTTGTGATTTTTTTTTCAGGTTTTTGGTTTCAAGTTGAATATTTTTCGTTTTGAGTTGAATATTTTTAGCTTCATTATCAACTCTTTCCTGGATTTTCTTTTTGAGGAAAACAAACGAACATGAAAAGAAAAATATTTAATTTAATACCAGAAAATATTCAATTTGAAATCAAACACAGAAAATTAATTTATGATATTAAAGTGTTTTTAACTGGTTAATTATTTTTCATTGTGTAAAATTTAAGATATTTTCGAAAAACAAACTTAATGAAATCTTTTTATAAAACACCAATGACCTTTTATATTTTGATAAAATTGCTACAAAATGTATTTTTCGATCAATATTTTAAAAAGGTCATTATTAATATGGTTGACATCTTAAGACGGTAAATTATTGCAAAAGGATTAGTCCATCACATAAATTAGAATTATTTGACTTTATATATATTTCGATGTAATTAAGATAGCACAATATATTTTCAATTAATGCTATTCATTTAAGATATCCTTCGTCAAAAAAAGATTGCATCACCCTCATAAATAATAGGAATCACTACAAATTACGACGTCTGTATATAATTCCGACGATATATTCGTTCCGCACTTATCTTGTTTCTCGGAGCTTTTTCACTTTTTCTCTTCTTTATTTTATCATACACTCGAGAACAACATAGAACTTTTCCCGCTATCTTAAGCAAAACATTTCCCGCTAGTCCGACAATTTTTTCGCTCACCCTAATATCGGATTTATAACCTTGTTTTTTATACGCAACAAATAATTCGTTCGGCAACGAGAATACAGAATACATATCATTATCATCGCATTAGTTTAGATTTTTTTTCATATTTTCATTACATAATTCGAATTTTTAAAAAATTCCATTGTAACGAAACTCACTCGCCATAACCCCCATAAACAAAGCGGTCTTTCATACGAAACCGACGCTGGAAAAAATCGAGAAATAAAACAAGCATTAATTCTGTACGCGACGAAATCCCATCTGACACGACGGAAATTCAATTGTAATGTTTTTTGTATATTTTTTCAACGAAATGACATATTTTTCCTTTCAAATTACAGCGTGGGTGTTGGGCTGGTGGATGTGCAAAACGGTGCCCTATGTCCAGGGTGTTTCAGTAGCAGCTTCTGTATACAGCCTCATAGCAGTTTCGCTGGATCGGTGAGTAAAAACATCCTATATAAGCTCATATTCAAAATAAATTAGTATTTAAATGATTTAAGTGATTTTTCACTTGTACAAACATATCAAATCAGCTCAAAGGTCAACCGTTTCAGTTTCAAAAACGGATAAATTGTACTCTGATACGACCCGCGGATTAATTAATATTTCACACTTAATAACTTAATCTTGAGATATGCTAGCGATTCGCAGAAATTCCAGGATTAAGATATTATTCTCATTAACTAATTTAGCGGAAAACGGATCGTTTCCAAGAATTTGAATGCTGTCCCGTCGAGATAACAACACAAATTACTGGAATATTTCAACACTTCATATCATGTTACAAACATTATACTTTTGTTAGCTGGAACCGGTTAAATATTGATCAGCTAAAAATACTCGTATTCGTTTAAATATTCAGTACAATATGAAAAAGTTTTAAACGATCGATAAATAGAATAACCTCAATATTATACGAAAATTGGATCCAATATGTCAGTTTATTAATAGAAGGCGTTTTCGACAGGAACGAATCGACTCTCATAGGAAAAATTCCATTTCTTCCGTTCCATGCGATAAAGGGCTGGTTATATTTCAAAATCTCGATAAGCCCTCGACGAAAATCTATTTTCCGACTGAACGATCCATAGTCGACTACGTGAATATATACATACGTTTCGATAACAAATTCGAACAGCTTTTTTAAACATATTTGTTCGAATTCAATTTACGCTTATCGTCAATCGGCATTAGGAAAATTTTCATTCGAATCGAACTCTTTTATGTGCGATTAAAAATGAAATCACTATTATTAGAAGACGATAAAATATTCGATGTAATAGTACGAGAAAAATCCTTCGTCCAAGGTATCCAATGTCCAAAATAACAGGAAGCAATATTTTACTTCGGTGTCTTCCTAACTCAACGAATGGATCACCTTGACACGGAACATTCGATGTGCAGCCAGAAAAATAAAAATGGAACTTGCTCGATTATACATTTTTATGGCTCACGTATAAAAGCGCGAATTTTCGTTTGTCCAACGGTCAATTATGGCCGTACAGATGAAAATGGGGAAAATTTCTCGAGTTTTCGCGTTGTTTACTCTGTTGGAGCCTTTCGGATGATCTAGGGTTGGAAAATTAGAAGGTCGAATTTATCATTATTTTATATTTTTTTTCATGGTCGAATTGAATGAAAATTCGTTTACTATCAAATTTATGTTTTTGTTTCATTGGATGTATTTTTGAAAAATCATTAAATTTTTAATCAAATTTTATATACGAAAGGAAGATAATTCTATTTTTATTCAAATTGTTAAAAAGAATACTCAGAATGAAATACAAAATAGTATTTTTTTAACAATTTCCCAACCCTAGTACGTGGTCGACCGTGAAAGTTTTTCACGGTCTCTGACCGACAGTACGCACGTAATCGCATTATTATACGAATATAAAATGAAAAAAGTATCATAAATGTAATATATGAATATAATATACACCCACATACTACATTTTTTTTATTTCTGTAAATTTGTTTTCGTTAGGATTGTGTCTTTTTGCTTTTTCGGCTACTGTTTTCGGAAGATTTTTCGCGCGATTACTCCGCAATTATGAAAGCTCATAAATGTATTAAATTTAATAAGGTTATTGTATACAAAACAAGCAGAGTTTTTTCAAATGAAATTTTGTATATAAAATGTTTTTATTACTTAAAATCTAAATATGAATTTCGAATGAACTTGCTGCATTCAAATTCATTGAAACGGATTAACATTGTTAAATTTCTAGCTGCATGTGCGTCAGCGGAGATTTCGTTAATATCTTATTTAGAATTTCAAACGAGATTAGAACTAATTCGATTCGAGTTACACAAATTGAATATGATATCGCACTCGTATCCATTAAGTGTTAATTCGTTTATCTCGAGCCATTCGATTCTGGGAAAAGTTTGCAGCGAACGAGTGAATCCCATTTGGAGAATTAAACAGACGGATTCAAGAGTGCATTCTTGCGACTGCTTTTTTCATTCATTCGTATAAATTAAGTGTAATATCGATTTAATGGGAACCAAGAGGACGACAAACGAGTTCGCCTGTGTGGGCCAAGGATTTCAACCGAATGCATAATGCGCAATTGTAAAGCGGGTTGACATCGAACACGTGATTTGCTAATTTAAATCGGCAATTGAAATATACAGTCGAAAGGTCAACTTATAAGTACCTAAAGGTTCAATTAGATGACTAATACCTAGAGCCTCTAATAGTAGACAATTTGAGTAATTTGAAATTGACATAATCATACATATATTTTCAATATCGAAAAATATTGTTTCGAATTTGAACGTTTTAAGGATTTTGATGACAATAGGCGAATACAATAGTAGTGTCATGGTAAATATGATTGAAATGGCTGCTCACATGTCTGATGGGCTTTGTTTAATTTAAACAGGATTTCGAATGGTAATGAACGTATGCTATTGATTAGTCAATTGTCGGTCTCATTAATGGTTAGACTTTATAAACCTGCTTGTTATTGTGGTGCACCAATCAACGTTTTAATCAATAATCAATATAGAAGTTAGTACATTTATCAGTTCGATGTTCAATTACTTTTTTCGTTGTATAACAATGGTACATTGTTTTTATATGAATAATAAATAAGTTCGTATACTGAGAATGTTTCCTTTATGTATCTTGGAAGCTTAAAATTTTACGCATAATAATAAATCTTCAAGTTCAATTTTTATTAGCCGAGTCGATGTTTACGCCTTTCCGATCAAAACACAGTAAAATCCCAAGGATTTATTCTATGCGGTATTTAACATTACCTAACATCGCCGTAAATAATAAGGGCTCAAGGATAATAAGTCGAAAGTTCACAGATCTATCATCATGCAGGCCACGGTCATAGATTGAATATTACAAAACACTATTACATTAGAAACTTTTATGCTCGCCATCCGTAGATTAATAGCTTTCATTTTTCTCCGGCCGAAAACTACATTAACAACATAAAAGAAAGTTTTCCGGACTATTTTCTACGGGTTAAAGCCTCCTTTCACTCCATAAAAGCGGTGTATATTTAGGTCGTTTCAGTCATCAAGGACGACACCGAACAAGATAACATTTCTATATTTACTCTGTCCTGCCATTGGATATCCTTTTGCGTCATCGGATGAGGAAGTACCGAACGTTTGACCTCTCGATTGTCCCTTTTGATAATAATAAAGCCGAATAATATTTCAGAAGGCCTTAACTCATTGAATGCATCGCCTTGACACCGAGGCAGATTCAATCTGAAAATGAAAATGAAAAAAAAAGCGGCTCCCATTACTTTTAGCCATAAACGGAGAAAAGCGCAATCGGAACAAAGTTTCGCGACCCGCTTCGACAAAAGAATTAAATAGGCGGAAAAATTATGTCAAGGATCACGCCGAATTTTCAAGGATTCAATATCGAGATGATGATAGAAGATTCAACTTTTTCAGACGAACGAGTTGTTAGCGAGGTGTGAAAAGTTCAATCAATCG
Source organism: Cheumatopsyche charites (assembly GCA_024721215.1). NCBI lineage: Eukaryota > Metazoa > Arthropoda > Insecta > Trichoptera > Hydropsychidae > Cheumatopsyche > Cheumatopsyche charites. The sequence continues at coordinate 13,254,159 of CM045578.1, forward strand.
AAGATTTATGTTCATGTCAAGGCTCTACCAAATTTTACTTTAACTGGATCTCATTCCCGAAATTATTTTTTCCCCAATAAAAATGTAACGATTTCCTTTTATATGTAAAATAAATTATTTTTTTCACATTATAAGCTCAAATTATGTACTATAAATCAAACAGAATTCGGCAATATCAACAGCGCTGCAAAGGACTGCGTATTGATAAGCTTTTGGGGAAAACGGATGCGAAATGTATATTTAGGTCAAGAAAACCCATTTATCCGACATCGAGACGCAACCAGAAGGACGAAGGGTCCTCCCTTTTCAAAGTAAATAATACAATTTTTGCGTGCACATATAAAAGAGAGTTGCGAAAAATCGACTTTCCCGAGCGGAAAATTCGACAAGGTTAAGAATTCAATATGACCGCTGTTGACATCTCACATAAATCAAGTTGCACGATCGATTTCATTCAATATTCAAACTGAGAAACTATGAGAATTATTTTCGGAGATATAGCGATAAAAAAAATATCACATTTGTGTTGAAAAATATACCAAGCGACTTTCTTTCGAACGAAACTTTCGGCTGTTCGGAACAAATACACTCATAGGTAATATAACAAAATTAATGTTTCTAAGTAACTTCATTGTATTTTTTTATATTTTGATGAAAAAATATTAAGATTTTATGCAGTTTTACATACAATACAATCCAAAATAATTACAATGCGTACATTTCGCTCGAATTTCATCTTGAACAATTTGAGCGTAGTTTCCTTGCGAGATATAAAGCTCCATAAAACAAACTTCATATTTATGACCATACAAGGAGCAATGCATGCGAAAACAGCGAATTCCCACGCAAAACAAAAGGCCCGACGCGAAATTTATTTAAGTATACGCTTGTAATTAAAGCAATACGCCATATTTACGAAGTGGAAAACTGGCTGCCGTTTTCACCCGAATTTTTCCACGACGAATTTTTTCATGCTCCTATAAAATACTCCTAAGTGATTTACGAGTCTCGGTGTGTTGCTTTTTTTATTATTAAGTTTTTCCGCTTATGAGACGAGATCTCTGTAGTCCAGAAAATCGTCTCCTCTCGTGGGTTTTACGAGATACGTTCGAGTTTTTACACTTTCTGAAGACTTACCCCCATATGTATATATTATATTTAAATGAATGTACATGGCTGGCACATGTGGTCGATTTCTATATCGTCGAGGACATGTTGGATTTTCGCATCTGAATACTTTCTCGCATGTGCGCTCGCCAATATGAAAACTTTCGCTCTGCTTTTATTCGGTGAATTCGAAATGACGGATTTTATTCTGGCGAAGTTCAAGTTCAATTTCGCACAAAGTGCTTCGAATTAAATAGATTAGATTGTATTCATTTTATTAATGGATTAATTTTCGCCGAACTTCATTTGAATTTGAATGAAATTTTATATATATAAACAACATTTTTAATATTAGTCGAAATAAATTTTATTTTATTTGAACTTTAATCATATATACATACATATTAAAAAAATACGTTAAAAATACTTGACATTATTATGAGTTACAACAATGCAATATTAATTTTAATCGGTGAGATCAATACAATCGAAACCATTATTTTTTTAAGTAAAATTTCGTCGATTTTTTGGCTTTGCTGTATATTTAACACTTTAAATCAAATCTAAATCATATCAATGATGAACCAAAACTGGAGCAGAATAAGATTTGACATATGGAGCATGATGAACTACTGGTACTGGTTTAACAACAGTGTGAACAACAGGCACTGGTTTGACTACAGTATGGACAACAGGCACAGGCTTGACTACAGTATGGACAACAGGCACAGGTTTGACTACAGTGTGAACAACTGGTACTGGTTTAACCACAGGTACTGAATGGACAATTGGAACTGCTTTGACCACTGGAGAATGATGGACAACGGTGTTGCTGTGAGAAACAGCAACTGGATGACTGTAGGCAACTGGATGATGAACTGCTACTGGATGAGTATAAGCAACTGGATGATGGTCGACAACTACAGGTGATACAACTCCTGGAGCTGCTGCCGAATATACGGCCAATGAGATGAAGATTATCTGTAATTAAATAATTTAATTAGAAATTGAAAACTCTGATCAAAATATCGAAGAGAATCGATGGTGTGATATTCACTTCAATTCTTCTGATGGAAAAACTTATTTCTTCTATACAAACATTTCTTAAGAAAGTTTCGTAATAAAAACTATTCAATATCATTAGCGTTTTCGATCGAGTTTATTTAAATATCAATCAACGTCGATCTTTCGACAATGACCGATCGTATCTAGATAATAACTTAATTAAATGAAGCTGTATTTATTATCGAAACATCGAACCAAATGAGCGACCTTGCTTTTTATTACACAAATGTTTCATTTCATTTCGCATTAAGATAAATCATTGAAAATTTATTCGACTACGAAACCGCACTTATCATCACGTCAATTGTAACTATACTCCTTCAAATTAATACGAATTATCGTTGAACGCGTGAGTCGACTGAATCAAAAGTTAATTTCTCGACATTAAAATTAATCAGATTCAATTAAATTAAACCTCTTTGTGAGGCGAAATTAATCCTTTACACAATTCCTAGGCCCATTGTCGAGCGGTCGGCACTAATCGTAGGCGTAAATTTCTCCGAGGACACGAAAAGAATTCAATTAAGCGATCCTTCCATTCGGAATCCCCATAAATCTCCTCGCCATTATTATCCTCGAAAATCGTAAAAAATAAAACCTCTCACCAATTTGAACATGGTTGTAGTACTAACAGGACCGCTAGTGCAACAGCGAGTGCACATTGCAACTGCAATCATCCGTTATATACAGGCCAGAAGGGCGACAAGAACGAGATGTGTGTCCGATAGAATCCGTTTGTCCAAGTGAGACGAAGTGTCGAATGTGTATTTTGCCTCGTTGCAACAATTCCGTGTGGGAGATTTATATTATGCTAGATATATTCGCCAAGTTGTGGGAAATGTCCTAATAGGTCATTCGATATTGGGAAACCGAGATCTTATCTGTTCTGTCAAACGGTATTGCCTTTTATGTTGGGATGTGTTTATGTTCGTTGGGTAACAGACGTACGTTAATTGAGTTCAATTATACGGTTATATTTATTGTTTTGATGATTGTAATTCGATAGATGATGTCTCAATGAGCGATAATAACATCACAGTGATATTAATGCGTATCAGAGTATCATTCGTTTTGGATTAAATCGTCGTAAAATATTTATTGGATTTCGTATTATTTATGATTCGATCGACACGTATTTCATTTATAAAGCTTTAATATTAGACGAACGCTTTGTTAGCACGTTTTCAACGCGTATTTTCTTCCCACACACTTTGACAACTATTTATCCGCTGCTGTCAATAGTTGACGATAAAGTAAAAGTATACATTTTCCTCGCAGCACCGTTGAGAACTTCATATAAACATATGAACCAGAAAATCGAAAGATAAGGAAAGCTAGTGAATTCGTCAATTTTTCACGCCGTTGAAGAGACTTTGACGTGTTATTTTTTCAGTTATTTATCGCAGGATTCTATCTGCGGCTTTGTGAAATAATTCATTCGTATTCGATTTTTTTTCCATGAATAAACTGCAATAAATACGATAGCAAGGTAACCGTCAATTTATCGATGTTTATTAACGGCCTTCCTTCTAACGTGAACTCGATCGATTTAAATGGTCATGTTCTTCGGAGCAATAGGCATTATTTATGCATCTGTATCAGCAAATTGTAATAAGCACGATACGCTTATTGAATATGATAAATCATATAATCTATGAAAAAAGTTTTTTTCCATATTGTGAACCTTTGAGCCTATTGCATAATGCATTAAAAATGTTGAAATAATTAATATATTTTAATGGAAAAATTAATGCAGCATAGATAATTTTATAGGAAATCATATTGATTTAAATACTTGTACATATTTATTTATAACTAGATTCTTTAACTCGGCATTCTTCGAAATTGTCAACTTCAAGCTAATGGTAAAAATAAATGTTTAATTAATACGATTCATTTAATGTAACAAATGCATTCATTCTAATGTTCTATCAGTTTGAAATAACATATTGTAACTAAGCAACCGAATTCAACAAATTTAATAAAAAAAAATTAAATTATTATTATGAATTCAAATATCAACGTAAAAAAAAAGAATTTGACTGAATGATATTAAATCGATCAGTCTTTTCTAACGCTTCTAATATAACAGAACATCGCTTGACAACAGAGTACTTTTCCACTCGAACAAAAAACTAGACATCTCCGATCTATCTCGCAGATTTACATTTCGACTATGAACAAAAAAACTAGTCGTATCCTCGCCTAGAAACGAACAATGAATCAAATGGAAATATCCGATTAAAACACCGGTTATTTCGTACACAATGATGTGTTCCACAGTTGCCTTGCGCGAGGCGCCTACCGAGCAGCCTTCACCCCGTCGATTCAAATGTGAAAAAAATAAAGAACGAGCACAAACACACGAAAAAAAATCTCTAAATATGTAAATCCGATACTTTAGAGAGATGGCAGCAATAAATCCGATACATCGTCGGTACTAATTTATCGGTTTGACGGCCGCGGAGTAACAAGGCTTTCGAGGAGTTGCCGTAACTCGGGCCAAGCCCCCTTCGTTCGAAGGATTCGCAAGATTCTCAACAATGAGACGTTTCGGTTCATTTGCATTTAATCATCTGCCTCGATTCGTGTCTGTCATTTTCGAATTTGAATTATTTCGATATGTCGATTCGTTCGAGTTTTATTAAGCAGTGCGGAGAAAATTATTCATATCCAATTTGTTCGTGCGGGTTCATGAATACTTTTCTAAAGGAGATCCTTTTGAATATGTTAGTTTATCGAAACGTTTGAATACCTTTAATACAATAGACGATTGTACCTTTCGCTTCGAGAGAAGCCTCATTAATATTACCTCACCTGACCTAGTAAAGCTCCCTACAATAACACCTCCTTTTAAATGGAGGTACTGTGCTTATATTTACATTCCGCATCTACCTTTGACTTTTCTAAAGCTTTCAAATACAGAATGAAATGCGTCAATGTTTAAATTTAATTTCATTAAAATATCACCAGATTTAAGATGTCGTGTAAACATCGTAAATTTTTATCTACACAGCACGTAAAAATAGATATCGTAAATTTTTACTTTAAAAAAATATCTTATTATTTTCTGATGTTAGTACCGGTTCTAGAAATAAACTGTCCATAAATATCGAAAGGCTTCAGTTCAGCGTTATTAACCTTTTGTAACTAACTCAGATCCTTATTAGCCTTTATATTCATTAGACTCACAATAAAATCGTGTGTTTCATAACATTTCCATCAATGTAAGGTCGATTATGCTCGCGTGTATCGAAATTCATATAAAAATATGATTTCGGACAACAATGTTAAATTGGTCAAGGCAAAGGTCGCATAGCAGCTACAAAATATCAAAATTCACTTACGACACATGTAAATATTATATAATATAAAAAACATCTCATTGTTTACATTCATGTCATAAATCAGTTTTGTAATACGTTTTAACTTTTTGTTTTGGGACAAACGGATTAAAACCTCAGCTGTAACTCATCGTTAACTTCGTTAATCCCTCAACACTCGAGTTGTGACGCACTCAAAAATATTCCCTACTAGAATATAATTAATAATATTTAAGCGAACGAAAATAAAATAACATCTTTAACGATTATTTTATGCGAATTTTAATTATTATGCAATTACTAAGACGTTATCGTCGTATATAACGAAGCCTTAGCACGATGAATATAATCAACCGATTTTCATATTAATGCGTATTTTCTAAATTTAAAAATACCGTTAATCATTTTCTTCGCTGAATTTGCAAATTTTCACGTTCGTTAGTATTAAAGCTTCGTGTTATTCAATCGTTACACTTAACGAACTGTTACCAATGTAATATAATCAAATAACACCGAATGAGTCACACTCGATGAAAGCTTTCATGATTTTACTTTTATTTCGCCCATTTTTTTAATATAAAAAGTATACATTCGGCTAAAATTCATGCGATTGTCGAATACAGCCATAGTAATTTACATTAATTTCGTGGATTATTCGAAATTATTTCGATGGAATATTTCAACAGTTTCGGTGTTTAGTACATAATGTATGCGTTGATGATGATGACGAATGCGTTTTGTAGTTGCGACAATCACGATTCGATAATTACCATAGCTCAATATATGCAAATGCTAGTCGTGCTAGATCTATGTTCTAAATTTATGAATAAAATGTTTATTGTTTTATAGTAAAAATTCGAAATATTCATGTCATATAGCATAAATAGAGTTCAAATGGCGATATTTAAACTAAACGAAATAAAAATTAAATAACTGAGATTCAAAGAATATTTTAATTAATTGTGCAGATATAAATTTTTCGTAATTAATAAAACATTTCGAGTAAAAGCTCAAAAGGCAAGGTTGTACTTAATGGAATATTAATTTATAGATACTTTCAGTGGCCGAAATTTACGAGAACACAAAGCGAACAATATCCATATAACTGATTCTATAACATAAAATATTTATTTTTAAAATAAAACTAGCAAAAAAAGCGGACAAGTTATTAATAATGTCGAAAATCCAGACTCATTCAAAAAATTCAACCCAACTTTTCCCTCCAAATCCCTAGGGTCGTCGAAAAGCTCCATTTTTTCATACAGATTTTCCGAAATTACAAACAATTTCTTATGCCCAGATCGCTTTCAGTGCTTCACCCACGCACTATAGGAAAAACTATTAACTGCGAAATATGTGAAAACACCACACAAGGTTTTTCCTCGTTTTAACGATTAGCTGAATGCGCAAACACGTATAAATACGTCCGATTTTTATTGGGAAGAGTAAAAAAAAACCGTCAAAACTATGACGAGAACATAAAAATGATGAAATTTATGTGTTACCATTGCCAAAGAGGGGATGAGATTTGATATTATACAACATAATGTCGCAGCCTCCCTTATTCGTGCCCAATATTTAACCGTATGATTCATTGGTCTGGCCGAGAGTGTATAATCTATTCTCTATTTTTTTCTCCATATATGCATGAGAGCTTTCTTATATTGTTGTGTGTATATACGTCCTCCTCGAGTTGCTTAAGCCTTTTGCATGTTATACGTTTTGGGTGTATAATGTGGCAGACGAGAGGTTGATGAAAAAAATTGAGCGAAACTCGCACGGCCTCCAAACTTCATACTGTTTCATATCGCGCATAAGATATAACGGTTTTTTTACTAGAATACGTATGACAGCCTTCGAAGTTTATATTAGCTAATTTCCATAAGAAATTTTTAAATTATATGTATGTAGATCGTCGAGGAATTAATAAATACACGATTCGTATTAAATAAATTTATTTATAAAATAATTTAACCATAATAAGTCTTAGTTTTTACTTTGTACGCTGGCCTAACTTTAAATGATGGGGATAAATGCAATGATGACGTATGGACTACAGGAACTGATGAGTGAACCACTGGTACTGTATGAACAATTGGGGCAGAATGTACAACTGGTACTGAATGAACTACTGGTACAGATTCGACTACTGGAACAGATTGAACTATTGGTGCAGAGTGGACTACTGGTACTGAATGAACTACTGGAGCAGCCACAACAGCTGGTGATCCCAGATGAAGATGGATTCCTGGTGCTGCAGCCACGAAGGCGCACAATCCCAAAAACAAGAAGCTTATCTGTTGAAAAAATAATAAATTTACAAAATGATTCAGCTGAAATTGAAATTTTCAGTAATGAGCGACTCACAATTGTGTTCATTTTGGATGTCGGAACTGTATTGTTAGTCGTGAAATTTTGCACGCCTTTTATATACATTTCTACAATGCTGCAGGTTCATGGGCTCACTTTTGTGAACCTTGGATGCCAAATAAGAGCAGAAAATTTTGTACTCGCAAGAATCGGACCGAACCACCTTGTGCAGTTCGTTTCGTGAAGAAAGGCCAACATCTCGGAAGGTTTCTTGACATTTACAACACGCTCGAAATAAATCATACATACTCTGTAAGATTCCACATATAGAATACAATATGTATCTCTATTTCGAAGCTGAGAATCTCAATCATCACGCGCCCTTCGAAATAGAACAACTTCCTATATGCAAAGCATCGTTTCCGCTCTGTTCTAAGTTCATAGACCTGCACGAATTATTTCCTAGAAATTATATTTATACATCTGATACTATTCTCGTAACATAAATTTATATTCAGCACATAAATAGGTACTCTTGTGTAATCCCATTTATGTGACACTCAAGCTAACTTAATCAAAACTAAAACGAAACCCAATTTACAAGAAGCTTAATAAAGATGAAAGGTTAGGTGCACTAACAAAATAATATTTTATGAATAGTGTTTTAACATAGTTTCAAAAGCATAAGATGACAACAAACTTTAACTCGCGGTACCTAACTAAAAAAACTATTGAAACCTGCATTTTCTGTACTACGAATTTGCATCAAAATCGACAAGGACCTTTATGAAGCCTCTTCTTACTAACCATACCCAATCCATCGATTGTCATATCAATGAAATAATACCAAGTACTCTCAAGCAACTCATTTTTTGCATAACATCGCAATTGCACAACCGATTTCGAAATGATCCAAAGGGCCGAGATGTTCACTCGCAGATGTGCAACACACGATTTTTTCGGTTCGAAAGCGAAGTGCATCAACCAGTCTTTTAGAGGGCTCCTTATTTAGGTCGACAATCAACAATTCGGAGGACGACGAAGCCGAAGTTGCGCAACTCGGACCAATTTGAATCCGCGATCGTAAAGTGCACCGTTGAATCGCTGCGAAATGCATAGACGTCCGCCTTTATAGTCTAGTGCATTTTCGCAGAACTCCATATCCATACAATAAAACCGCGGGTAATTGTCGTTGTTATTTGTACTATCTCCGCCATACCATTATGGTGACAAAATCTCTCGCCGTATATACGAGCCATTTGTGCGCTGCATGAGATAATCTCGGACTTTTCTTCGCTGCATTCTATATTCGACTACATGGAAATCTGAGTGTGTAGTTTTGAATTTGTGGAATTTGAATATTTATGAGTGTTTAATTCCGAAAATTGTTAAATGGCGATACGTGCGCTCAACCGCTTCGCAAACTTGATGGGTTATACCGAGAACTTAGGGTCGCCTACAAGGGGTTCGGTTAATTTGATTTTACGATTGCTCCCTGTGTACTAATAAACGGTCTCGTAACGCTAAATGTTGTTGGGCCTTTTGTGTTTTGTGACGATCTCGATTATCTAAAGAAAATTCCGGGAAATTTTAATCATTTTGTATTAAGCTCGATTCTAATGAATTTCCATTTTACGGTATACGGAGTGGATTTAACATTTTATAAATATTATATTCTTGTTTCTTTTTCGTAGTTTTGCTATAAAATGAATTTATTTCGCTCAATATATACTCTCATATTACAACTATGTATGAAAGAACATAGTAATAACCGTTGGAGAAAAATCCCTCGAAAGCCTAAACTGCCCCTAATAGCTCGAACCAAAATTGAAGTCATAAAATAGCAACATGTTAAACTCGGATTTTATGTAATTTGACCAAAATATTTTTTGAATAAAAAGCTCTTCACATATTCATAAAAAGTAGGTTGATTCAATATATAATAATGAATTATTTTCCATAATACACAATATCATTTGTGTGTGTATAAATAAAACAACGGAATAATGTTAATGTAACATTAATTTATTTTGCATTTTCGTTTAATAAATAATGACTAATCACTTAATGATGAACGGCGATGACTGGAGAAGCATGAACGACTGGAACAGCCTTAACAATTGGGACCTTAACTGAGTGGCTAACTACAGAGCTGTGAGACACAGCAACTGGAGCAGCATGGACAGAGTGTACGACTGGGGCAGCATGGACAGAGTGTACAATTGGGGCAGCATGGACGGAGTGTACGACTGGGGCAACTTTGACGATTGGAGCAGCATGGACCACTGGAGCATGGACGATTGGAGCAGCATGGACTACTGGAGCATGGACCAATGGAGTTCCATGGTGGACCACAGAGCTGCTATGGGACACAGCAACTTTGGGATGAGCCACAACTGGGACAGAATGTACTGAGACTACTGGAGTCACGATTCCGGCATAAGCCACAGCCAACAAGGCAGAAAGCACGGCCTAAATATTAAAAATTAATTAATACATTTTCAAGCATTTAAAAATTCATATAAAAATCAGACTTACAAGCTTGAACATCTTTGCTGGGTTTGTCGATTTGCTCCTTGCGTTAGCACACGGATAAATGATAGTTTGCTGCGAGAAAGCCCCAGCTTTTATACTCGGCGAGATCGAGTTAACCTTCTTGGACCGAGTTTCGAGATGATTTCGATGACGAGACGCACTCGACATGTTTCGGGTACGTATTATATTATATACGTACCCAGTTTTTTTTTTTTCGGGTACGTACTAGCTTTAAAGACCAATGTCGCGACTCGGCCAATGTTAGGCCAAGAACGAACGGCTTTTGAACGCGGTGGCGTTTCACGGCTGTTCGGCTATTATCAGGTTAACGACTTTTTTTCGATCGGAACGACATGTGATTCTTTCTCATGATCGATTTTTTCGCTCGAAAATATTATGCATATAATCCAAGCTTAGATTAAAATTTTCTGCTATGAAAATGTCAATACGATATCGCATAATGTTAAAAGATTCTCACTTAATAGTGTATCATAAAATGTCTGATAGTTTGAACGAAAATATATGAGTTTATCTTCAAAATTTTATGACTTTCTTTCGAAGCAATTTATATGGTCTTCATCATTATTAGCTACGTGTTTATTTATACAATTGAAATTTCATTTTCATTTCTTTGTGTACACAAATTGTATCAAATTTATTGCATATGTATATAGAATATTTATTCAATCTCAATCAACATTCTTCATTTAGATCCAAACTCCATTAGCAACATATTAGCGTTATTTTTTTCCTATAAAATTTAACAGCTGTTATCGTTAACTAAATGATAATATACGAATGAAAGATTTAATAAATTCATTAAAAAAAATAGAATAAGTAATTCAAATCTAATGTCGAAAATTTTACCGTATGATTCATTCGTTTTCAAATCGATTTTTAAGCATGATCACTCCGATTAAACATATTTACCATTACAAAGGAATTTCGCATTTTATCGACAGACTCGTATTTCTGTTACAGCGTATTAAAACAGCCTGCGGTTTGTAATACTAGTCGATTGCGTCACATTTCGAAATCGCACTGTATTATTATAATCAGATGAAAATCGATCCTTGTACTAGAATTCAAACCTGTTCTAGTAAATACACAAACCCCGGATAACGACTTTGACAGTTTCAACCACAAAATTGAAGTTTAATCGAACAGTAGTTTGTGTGTTATATTGAAATTAAATCGATCGCTTAAACCGCATTGTTCGAACTCCGTTGACGTAGAGTCGTTTTAAAACGTCTCCGAGACAAACTTTCGACATCAATACAATAATCGTAATGGAATTTTCGCATTTCACTGATAATGAAATTCGCCGATGTTTCCAATGTTAAAATTCAATTTTCCGGAGTCTTAAAGCCGAATAAACAAACCTTGAAAAATTGATTATAACTCGCGAAGCTTTTCGGGCTCTATCGGAGCTTTGATACAAAGATGCGCTAAAGTCGATAGACCGAAAGCTTTTGCCGAATTAAAAATTGGTTTTCGGCTTTGCAATTTTTTTTCCAATCCGAATTTTCATTAGTGAAGATTTCAATGCTTGGAAAAGTCATTTTATATTACTTTTTTTTCGTTTTTGCTTATCAGTTTTTTGACTTTCATTGAAGATTTACTTACAAATTATTATCAATATGTGATTATATAATATTTGAAATCAGTAGTTATCCATTTCTTTATTTACTATATTTATTTTGTTGAATACACCAATAATTTTTCAATCCAAAATTTTGGTTAAAAATAATTCATATGTGATTTAAATGTTTGTAGTAGGTATGAGTAGAGATGAAAAAACTTTATCAAATTTGAATATTTTTGATTTGTTTAAATTGTATACTTAAGTGTAATTATTTTAATAGTTACTTTACGATTTTTTTTGGTATAATTAATAAACTCAGTCATCATATATTATAGTGAACTTATTTCATTATTTCATATGAAACTCATTATTTTTCCTTCAACTACTTGAAATTATCATTTGGAATTGTATAAAATTTCAAATGGAACAAAAAAATTAAACAAAAAAAATGGTTTTCAGTTCATTTTATTGCTATTTTTGTAAAAAAAATCCAATTCATCCAATTAAACCCTAATGGTGGTAAGAGAGGACTGGTGCGGCATGAACAAGTGGGGTTCCGTGGTGGACAACAGAGCTGCTGTGGGAGACAGAGTGTCCAGTGTGGACAACTGGAGCAGCATGGACAGCGTGGACAACTGGAGCAGTGCGAACAGCGTGTACGACTGGGGCAGCGTGGACGGCGTGTACGACTGGGGCAGCATGAACGGAGTGTACGACTGGGGCAGCATGGACGGAGTGTACGACTGGGGCGGCATGGACGGAGTGTACGACTGGGGCGACTTTGACGAGGGGGGTTCCGTGGTTGACTACGGAGCTGCTGTGGGACACTGAGTGGGACACTGGGATGGCGTGGGCCACTGGGACTGAGTGTACCAATGGAGCTGAGTGCACCAATGGAGCTGAGTGGAGGGACACTACTCCTGGGGCAGCTGCGGCGCAGGCCAAGAGGGCTGATACTACCAACTGTTGGACAAAATAAGATTGAGATTAGTTTTTATAAACTTATAAATTTACTAGCAGTGGGCGCATGTGTATCAAACTTGTTCGGAATTGATCGAATTTCGTATTGCCACGGATGTGTTTATTGCCATCTATGTGTGAAATAAAAAAAGATTTTACGCCTTATATATATTAAGCGGTGCAGTTTCGTAATTACGACGCGTAGTTCAGAGTGTAAGGCGCGGGCTATTAAATTGAACGCCCGGGTTCGAGGCACGGGCTGGCTGAAAATTTCGAGCATCGTTGTTGGGATTTGAGTTAAAGTTGGGATAGGTTATTTAATTGGGAAGATAGATTAGATTTTTGTAACTAGAGATTTGGAGCAAATTTCTTTCTGAGTTACTCTACTTCAGACATTCAAAGTAGATCTGATAAATATCGTTTAAAAAATTATTCTGAAGATCTAATGCATAGTATAACAACTGATAACTTAAAAAGTATTCACTCTTAATTCTTGTTTTCAAATTTCCATATATTCACTCCAGATTATTAAATTGAAAAGTGTTCATATTAAAATGGAATAGTTTCAAATAGAATTGAAAAAGCTTGAATTTAAGTAAAATCTGTTAAAAATATGATAATCCTTCGATCAAAGACACATATTTAAAATAATGAAAAAAATCGATATAAATTCAAATTAATTGCTTTTCATTTGTTTTTAAAAAAAATGTGAAACTTCTGACGTGAGAAAAATTCTTTCAGTATTTTAAATTTTCAAATTTCCGTAAAAATGATTAAATTTTCACCCACAAAACGTAGCGATTCAATATTTTGAATGAAGCCTGCGGAAATTAACAATTTATAGGAAAATTGTATGAAAATGCATTGTATTTAAATATTACGTAAAAATGTATAATCGACAACACAACACTGAAAAATCTAAGCACACGTACAAGCATAATAATATGAAAATTTAACACAAATCAATTTATATTTAAAAAAATCACAATATCTTTATATAAAAAACACTTACGAATCTGAACATTTTGAAATGAGGGGGTTTGTTTTCGTCTCTAGAGAAACTTAGACAACACAAGCAACTGCTCCTGAGCAACTGTTGTCTTGCGCACGCCGCAGAAGCCTTTATATACCCAATTCGAATATTGTCGGTGGTTACCTTTTTTTTTCCACATCCATTTTCAACATCGAACTCCGATATGATATTTCGCACACACCTCCGTTCGTTCACACGCGGAAAAAGCGGTTTCGATCCTCCTCCTCGTACAAGATAAGTCGTTTCTGTATACTGATGTGAGCATTGTCGTTGTGTAACACTGCAAGAACTAACACCAGCCAATGCCAATGGCCCTAGGTCACTCTCAACTCGTGTTGTTCGAAATTGTGGTGTTGTTGTATTAGGTTGTGATGTAGCCACGGATTGAACTCGCTCGTCATAGATCAAGGTTTTTTTAAGATTAGGCGTTTTTTGGTTGGTAATTTTAGGTTCGAGCGGTTGTACATCCTAGTTTTTTCGTATTGAGTTGAGTTTAGTTGGGTTCATAAGATCGTTCTGGTTTGAAAAAAATGCTGGACTGGATTTGAGTTAATCCTGTTTAGGCGTTGAGATAAGATGAATTTTTATCTCTTGTAAATGTTAATCCGTACCGAAGTGTAATGATTTAAAAATATTTGGAAATAAATTACTGAAAATTTTATTTTATTATCTAGCAAAGATTTATAAAATTTATTATCATTTGAAAAGGTTAAACATTTATATTCAAAAAATCTTATCCTCATCTATTCATTTGATTGTATGCACTTTGAGATACAACTATTCATAAATCATTCTGTTATATTTGAAATGCATCTCATAATAACATAACATAAAAATCATTTCACAAAATATGATTTGATAGCTTTCCTTGAAATCAACTATCGATTTACAACGATTTTTTGCCCTATCTTATTAATTTCCATAATAAAAAGCCTTCGATTTTTTGATATAATAATTCTGCATTTTTTTCGCTAGTATAATTTTAATAGTGTATAATATTATATTTGCCAATTGCGTCGATTGTTTTGACATAGGAAGAATTTCATAGGTACTTGTAAAACAAAGTAAACACAATACTAGTTATCCTTGATAGGACTTTCGTTCATGTGACAGTTACAATATCATACAGATACAAATCGAATGTTATTTTTTTGCATTTGTTTTTGTTTACAGTGATTAAAAACAACAACTTAGCGTATCATGCTTTGAAAATAATAGAATGTAGTTTCTATCAAATCACAAGAATATCCAATTCTTCATTAGAAACATATTGGCTATTCTTCAATTTTTTGCTGACAACGTACAGCCTTAAGAATATTTTTTTCGATCGCAATGAAAATTCGCAATTTTTCAATGCGAATAAATCGACAAGGCTAAAAAATACATACGTTTTTCACCAAATCTAAAAGCCTCCATCTCTTCAATGGATTCCTACAAATGTAAACATGTTCTATGCGTCGAAAGCGAAAATTCTTCCTTATTTTGAACTCAATCGACAGACCTTCGTCGGTAATTGGCCGTCGATATAAAAACGAACTGTTAAAATCGCTATTCTCGAACAGAGCAAGGTTAATACGATTCTTGCCATCGAACGTGACTGGGAAGTTGTTGACTCGTTCGCAAAGATCTTTGTAATAATGAAAAATGTTTATCGAAAATAAACTAAATAAAAAAATAGCTAAAATGCAATCATCGATGCGTAATGAGAGGTCTTACTTTAAATGCAGATTCGAAATTAACTCTGATTCATTCTGATACGTGGATTTTAAATATACGATAGCTTTTTTGCTTCGATTAAATTCCGTGTATGATGCGATCGTCTTCCAGTATAACGAGTTTGGAAAATCATCGTTACTAAGCGGTCATTTGTATGTTATTCGATCGTTTTTTTTATTATATATGAACACTATCACTTTTAACGACTCACTATTTGCGATTTATTATAAGCTTTATACGTTTTTTTGCTTCTTTAAATCTGCGAAAAGTTAGCGAGACGACCGAAAAATTTCGTATTTCTATCGAAACATTATACTTGTAAACGCTTCATTTAGTCTATATTAAAGTATTTTAACTGGTTATTCTATTCTTCGCAAACGATAGATCAACACAAACCGTATAAATTATTCATTGTATAAAAAAACTCGAGGCGATTTTCTTCGAATTTTTCAACTCGTTAGGATGAAAACAAAATTCCCTAGCGTCTTTCGATCGGGACGATTATTCCGCTTTTTTTTTCAGCTGTAAATTCCCTCAAATTTCGTAGGATTTAGCTAGAATTTGATATTAAACGAGATCGTGTCCGATGTTTAATTAAATCTCGCCATTAATTCGCGAACGTAGTGAAGTTTTCAATTTGTTTGCGCATGCGGTGGAAACAACACTCGACCTGAAAATCTGAAACACACATCTATATTAGAAATCAGGGATGTGAAATATGGAAATCAAATATAATTTACATTATTATTACCATAATCGAATTAGATTTATCAAAAAAATGTTTGAAATTAAATAAAAATCGATTGCCCGATCTATGGGTTTTACTGACTTCTAACAATCAATCAATGAGTTTCACAAAATCAACCATAATTTAAGCTACTTTAACCTTAGTTATTTTAACTATAGTAACATTGACATAACTTATTTTAACTTAAGTAACATTGACATAACTTATTTACGTGAAAGAATTCCCGATGAATGAAATACAAAAGGGCGATCTTTTCTTAAACGAATTACCCGAGTATTGCGCAAAGTTCTTACCAATTTTGGTAAGTGGACACCTCGTGAGCGAATCCGAAACCTTCGAAGGTTCTCTTTCGTCGTTTTTCGTTTTCGTTTTGAACTCATCTGTACAGGTTTGATAGGACAAGATATGAGCTGATGAGTAGGTGGGTCAGTTTCGCAAATGCACGGTAACATTGCGAGATTGTATCGCGTTTCCTACGCGTCCAGTGTATGAGAGTTTCGCAAGCTCAATGATACATTACGTACAGATTTTGTTATAAAATCTCATTGTTTATCCGCATTTATATTATCATAAAGCGCGTACATATCCCTGTACTCTTTCGGAATAAAATCCACATTTCATATTGGAGAATGGCTTCGTCTATTTTTTGAAAAATATGCTCTGACAACATGTTGTCCTGCGTTTTTTTTCCATTCGTGACATGTAAATTTATACGTGCTGCGACTACGTCCCGGTTTATTTTGCTTTATGAACATCGAAGAGGCTCGAACATTTTTGGGTCATGTCGTGCTCGTCGAGTGTTTTCGCAATTTCGTTCAGTTTTCTGAGCAATTCTGAAAATGCTTTTGTTCCATTTATGTCTGTTCCGAGCGTGAAAATTGCCAGTCTGCCCTTTCGGAGGAGGTGCCTTTTTTAAAAAGGCGTTTTTCAATAAATTTCCTACATACGAATCGCATTTTTCGTACTGTCGATATGCAAAGGGATCATTGATCGAGTTATTTCGACCTTTTACTTAACGAAGTATACTCGAAATGTATTACAAATGATGCGACTATAAGAGCACTAGTATGAATTTTCAGCAATTGATCCATTATTTTTGATTATCTGTTACCAATTCTATAGAATTGATTAAATTATATTTATAAAAAAACGCATGTTTTTCGACAACAGCCTTGATTCACTCTCACTCATTCGTCGGCTTCAAATTACTTCATTACATAAAAAAATAACAAATTAAAAACGCATCTATCAACTTTGTAATGGATAAAATAAAACTTTATTCTTTCGAAAACGAAAAAATAATAAACGGGAATGATCCATTAACCGCAATACGAGGGCGTATCTTATAATGGATAACTACGAAAGCCTTTATGACTTTCGCAAAACAAACTGTGTCAAAGATATTCATTATTCAGTTACAGCGACTCCGGTTCAGCTGAAAGCCGACTTTTTGCCTTTATACTTGTGTGTATAAAACGAGATCTTCTCGAATCGCAATGAATTTCTTCGCCTTTGAAGCGCAAGTTGCAAAAACAAACAATGGCAAAGTGCTGCTGGAGGGAAAACGGGTCAAGATATTGTATCGGTGATAAATTAATCATGTCGATTTTTCAGTCAACCGAATAGGAAAACTTCTCATTATGACCTCATTCGATATCTGAAATCACGATTAATCGCCACGTGACAAACTGTTAACAATCTGACTAATCGTGTTTAATGCAGACAAGTAAACAATCGTAGCATAAACCTGTAAATCGACTGTGATTTTTAAAAATGCAATGACGAAATTGTTTCGAGTCGTTACGTGCACTTATGTAGTGATCGATCATTATGTGCATTTTTTTGAGTGAACGGTCATTTGCTTAAAGAAATAATAATATCGATTCGTTTTTGAAAGCTTCGTTTCGTACGAGCAATTTTAGATCTTGTTTTTCTCGTCTTAAGATGTTGTATAATTTTCGACCGATTCACCTTAACCCGCCGATTGTGAAATCGGATCAAACACGCTGGAACTATTAATGAGATAAATCGTGAGAAAAATCGTTAGCATATTTTAATATTATATCGCCGTATAATTCGAGCATTTATATTCGTTTAAGGTGCATTTTATTTTTATCGCTGTGTCCGATGCGATTTTAATAACGAAATATCGACACTTAACGCTCTAGAATCAGATACAAGTATTTTTATTGATAATAATTGATTTCAAATATATCACTTTACATAAATTTGAGATGAAGAAAGATGTATTTAAATTTCATGGTTAACTTGTTTATTGACGATTTCTTTTTTTCGAATTGTTGCAGATTTCTCGCAATATGGTGGCCGCTGAAATGCCAAATCACCAAAAGACGAGCACGATTGATGATCTTCGTCATCTGGATAATCGCATTGACCACTACTATTCCTTGGGCTCTCTACTTCGATTTGGTGGTCATCTTCAACGATGCCCCAGATACCAAACTCTGCTTAGAAGTCTGGCCAGACCATCTTAACGGACCCTTGTACTTCTTGATCGCCAATTTTCTCTTCTGCTACATCTTGCCAATGATCTTGATATCCATGTGCTACATTCTGATCTGGATCAAAGTATGGAAGCGTACCATTCCAACAGATACTCAAGACGCCCAAATGGAACGAATGCAGCAAAAGTCCAAAGTCAAAGTCGTCAAAATGCTAGTGGCAGTTGTTATCTTGTTCGTCCTTTCTTGGTTGCCATTGTATGTCATATTCGCAAGGATTAAATTCGGAGGAGAGATAGAAGTGTGGGAAGAAGAGATCCTTCCAGTCGCAACCCCAATAGCCCAATGGTTAGGAGCTTCTAACTCTTGCATCAATCCGATCCTTTACGCGTTCTTCAACAAAAAATACAGAAGAGGATTCATGGCCATAATCAAAAGCAGAAAATGCTGCGGAAGGCTTCGCTATTACGAAACAGTGGCTTTGATGTCATCGAGCACATCCATGAGGAAATCTTCGCACTATCACCACAACAACACCTCGATAAGTCGTCGATCTCCTCCAGGACAAGACGGAGCTGCAGTGTCCTTCATCTACAACAACACTGGAGTTTAATGCGATCCAAAAGTTAAATCGAAGGTCCTGAAATCGCAAAAAAATTAGAGCCCACTTTCGGGCTTGGCGTCCTCAGTTGTAAGCCCTCACTAGGCAGTCAGGTCGCAAATAAATGGTAGCGTGCTTTGTTTAGTGTAAAAACTCTGCACGTAACACACCACACAAAAATATATATAAAAGTTATAAAAAAAAGTATAATAAGGTAATCGGTGTCAGATTAGGTCAAAAGTACATAGGGAAGGTCAATTTTGTCGTTTCGGATGGATACAGCTTCGCATAGGGAAATTTTTGAAGAATAAATGTCACAATGTATTTTCTCAAAATACACACGTTTCACTCTTTTTTCGCTAAAGTCACAAATCAGCAGTTGAAAAAAAATTAAATGTGTTTTCGTTTTCTTCGCCTCGTTTCAGTTTCAGGTAAAACGCTGTGTTCATCGTATGCTACGGAAATTGTAAACGATATTCATATTGAATATATGAAACTTCTCACAAAATTATTTTATAAATGAATAGAATATTTTTTTAAACTTAACTATGGTAATTTTACGGGTATGCGTAACGCACATAATTGTTATTGAATAATATTTAAATTGTGTTAACATTGAATGATTGCACCATCCTAACAATAATTAACAAGTACATAGATCTATATTATGCTTAATCAAATTTTAATAAAATTGTGTCCAAAATTTTGTAACGAATTAATCGATTCCAATTTTAAATTTGATGTTTTTCATATTATTATTATCTAATCGTCTGTGGTTTCTATTGAAAAGAAAGTATTCGAATTCGAACAAGATTCGGATTTACAACATCCTACATATAAAATTACGAATTTTACTCTAAAAATTTAATACGGACCATGAATTGCATGTTTTCAACTTAAAAATACGTATAAAAGGGTAATTGAGTGATGAATGCTGGCTTTAAAGTTAAAATTTTCTTTCTTCATAAATTGCTAATTTTTATATGAAAGTTTCAATATTATTATTATACACTCCTTAAAGTGGTGTCAACATAAGATAATAACTATAACGCGCAAAATTAAAATTAAAAATTTATTAAATGCATTTTAAATGTTTATTGTATAAGGTATTTGATGTTCTAATATCTATAATTCTGAATAATGATTTTTCATTTACGAATCATACATTTTCATTAAACAAAAATTGTTCATCGACGTGACAAATCACAGATAAGTAGTTATTTTTCCATTCTTTGTTAATCTGAAATGTTATGGAAAGCATTTATATATTTTAATATAAAAAAAATACAAAACTAAACCGTCAAAAAAATTAACGAAAAATTTTACAAAATGTACAAAAAAACCAGAAAGAACATTGCTTGAGTTTAGAAGGCCAATTGTCTCTATGAAAACACAGAAATAATGATATATATATATTTTCGATATATTTTGATAGTTTTATAAGCATTTTTAATGTAGATTTTCTATTTTTTTCTTTCAGTAGGCTTTTTTCTGTGTTTTTCTTTCAAAATATTTGTGTGTTTGATGTAAATGTATTGAAAACATTATTTATTTTGACACATGAATTACGATCACATATTTTTAGACTACATATTATAAATATAAATGTTTATTATACAAGCATTTTATGTACATATAATATATACATATGTAAATACGCTTCCAGTATTAGTAACGGTTGGGTTTGAAATAATAGCATTTACTAATTAGTAGTGAAAAAATGAATTTTGAATTTAATTGCAAAACTAGTATAAAAAAGACTAGATTTTGTTAGTTCAAATGTTTAATCAATTTAGATACTATTGTTTATTTACATAATATGCCGCTCTTTTCTGATGTTAGTTGAATTGAATGTGTGTTGTTAAATTCACATAAATATTAATCGCGAGTCCCTTATTACATTTTAATTCAAAAGGTTTATAATTGTAAATTGAAATAATGGATAATGTATATGTGTACCATATGTAATTGTAATATATTTGTGTTATAATATAAATAAAAAATGTAAAATGTTTAGAGTTTCTCAAATCGTTTGCATCTTCGTTTTGAATGTAAATTTTAGCTTTTTTTGGTGTTTAGTATGTAAGTGTGTATATTTCAAAGAAATATTTACAAATATTGTGATGTATTGTAGAAAAAACTAATCCTCCCCTGACAAATCAAACAATTTCAGTTTATATTGAAATTTTCCACACATTCTTTGCATTCTAGAAATCCATTTCTACTTTTATTCTATTTTCAAAATAAAATTGAAAATTTAACCGTTTTACTATAAATTAATGAAAAATTCAAATGCTTTAAAGATATGAATATTTTCAGTAATAAAAATATTCGCACAAAATATATATGGAATGTTTACAAAATAATTTAAAGTATTGTATTTTTAAAAATTAAAAAAATATACCAACAGTTTTGAATTTATAGCTAACTGCCAAATTTTTTAAGTATTTCGATATCGAAATATTTTGACAAAGTGAGATTTTGTACTTCTTTTTTTTAATGTTGTTTGGCAATATATTTTAAATAAAAACGCTCTGGACATATCTATTGACCAAAATCTTCAACGACAAATTTAAAGTTTTCAAATTTTGATATTTAAGCTTCTTTTTGAAATTTTATAATTCAAGTATAGTATTTTAATAATTTATAGATTCATTAGTGTATTCGAAAATTATTTACTTTGCTTGTATCCAAATACCATTTAAAAATTGTTCTTTTTTAAATATAACATATACACGTTTAAATACATTCGATAATCCTAGTAATTGTTAGCATGTACGTAGTCGTAAAGCAGAACGAAACACAAAGCCTATAATGATTTATATACATATTTGTTAAAACTAGTCAAACTGTGAAACTATTATAATATATGTAATTACGAGTATATGTATTTGAAGTACAATGTAGAAAATTTTGAATGGTGGAAAACAAACAAAAAAATAAACAGTGTGAAATAGTCAAAAAGAAACTGCTAGATCTTAGTTTTTGTAATATCGTTGAATAAGTTTGATTTTCGATTTGATTTTGTCTTTGGAAAAGTAATTATAAATTCATTGTTCATATGAGATAGGAAAAATGTAATTAATTAATTGAATAAATGTAATCCTAAATGTTTTGACGTCCTGTTACACTACATACAAAAATTTTTGAGTAATTATTTTCTCAATCAGTAATAGAATGTAATATTGTATACCTACGTATATTTAGTTGAAAACTCACTAATTCATATAAAAACTGGAATGTACTCAATATTTAATATGTTTCTATATTTAAAACTGTATGTCAAAACACTTGTAATAAATAAACTAAATAAATAAATAATAAAAATTTCATTTATACCTAACAACATATGTGTTACCAATCCTGTATAGTAATTGTAAAATTATCAAATTTTAAAACAAATCTTTCATGCGAACTATAAAATTCACTCTAAAATCGATAACACAAACCAATTGGTCTACTCTTTCATTAATATAAAAAAAAAGAAATATAATTTATTTAAAAAAAAATGAACGTAAGTATTTAATTTTGTGCCTTACAAACTC
This sequence comes from Cheumatopsyche charites, assembly GCA_024721215.1. Classification (NCBI taxonomy): domain Eukaryota; kingdom Metazoa; phylum Arthropoda; class Insecta; order Trichoptera; family Hydropsychidae; genus Cheumatopsyche; species Cheumatopsyche charites. The sequence goes on from CM045578.1 coordinate 13,277,149, forward strand.
TTTTGCCGCTTATTCGATCATGATGAAACTTTTCAGAATTTAAACGTAAATTTGAAAATGTTTCAGTATCTTTATATTTAAAAATCGATATTAGGTACAACGATTGACATTCAAATTGGTGACTTTCGCGCGCCTAAGTGTAGCAAAAACACTAAGCACGACCTACCCACTGTTATATAACGATTGAAAAAACCAAGGGGTAAAAGTGACATTTTCGTCGAAATTGATTTATGCAAAGGAATCGCTTCTATACACGCTCATTTATTTAGTGGCAAAATGATATAAACAAATTCGGAACGTGTGCCGAGATATATCATCAAATCACTCGACCTCCTCCTAATACATGTAGGTACATAATCAACTTTGAACGCGCTTTTCTCGAAATCACCACGAAGTCACTTGTACCCCTTGGCCTTTTCAGTCATATGTATTAACATGAAAACAGAATTTTCACAAGTGACACGTTTCCGCGGATCGTTGTTGCACAAGAGCAACAGTTGGCCTGGCTGGACCGCACAAACAGACATCCACTTTCCAAGAACGATTTTTTTCAATTATTCCAGTCTGGCCTACTTTACACACGGAGTACCGACTCTCCCATACAAAGGAAATATAGGTCACCGCCTATTTACCTGCACCCTATTAAATATTATAAAGCTTCGTGTGTACGTGAGTTTATCTTGGCCCCTTCGACCCCGAACGGATAACGAATTTATCACCAGATGGTTGTTTCAGTGCGGACTGATCGATAAAACGATCGCACAATTGAATATATGATGTATCTACATATATATTAATCGATAATTCCAAAATTATTAGCATTTAAATTAAGCAAGATTCAATTTAGGTTGAAAATTTTGTAAGCTGGATCATTTGTGAGATCAATAGCACAATCTGAAAGCTCTAAATAATGAGTTGTTTCTGATTCATTTTGATATGCATACAGATTTATTTGTATTGATTATACACACGTGTATGAATATTTCATATCAATATCAAAATGGCTGACAATTTCGCAAATAAAAAGAAAAGTTTTGCCACAATTCGATACATGTATTTGTAGTTGATTCCATTTTGATTTTTTTGTCATGTTAAGGTCAAGCTATACTGAATTGAGTTCAAAGTTAGTTTACATTAGATCAGTTATTAAATATTGAAATGGAATCGATCATATGTTTGCGTTTCAGATCTTGACAAACTTTTTTCAATTATCTCTCAAAACATAAGTGATTCTTACGAAACATAAGTGATTTTTGCTAGATCAAAACCAATGTTTGAAACGTAATTGATTACGTTTAAATTTCAAGTACCATATCAAAAATATTCTAAAGCAATTCGACTTATATATAACAATCATACAATCCGAATTCATCCCAATTTTTCAGAAAACATGAAAAAAGTTCAACGCCCTGCAAACGTAGCAAATTCAGAAAGACACTCAGTATGAAAAAAAAATATCCCTCTCGAGTCGTAATTTAGTTACGTCTTCGGCGACAAAGGGACACCATAAATATTTATGTCGTGTTTATTTCTCGTTAAGCATATAATAAAACAAGCTTACATCGAATTGGATCGGATTAATTTAATCGCTCGCGCTAATCGGACATTTTCTTTTTCTCCGAACGGACGTGAAAACAAACGGGTCCAGTTCGTAAAATGTAAAACTCTGCGAGTGTGAAATTTTCGCAATAAGTCGTCTTATAATTTATGTGTATTTCACAGAAAGTTTCGATCGGATATTTATCGGCTGCGATCCTGAGCTGGTCCTTGAAATAATTGTGTAAATAACAGTGACCCAAATAAGGCGAAACTATAAACAAAAATACGTTTCGCAATCGCTCATAATGTTGTGATAAAAAAACAAATCGAAAATTTATGTTTTTCGATATTGAGATTCGAATCGATTGAATATTTATTTGATTTTTGCAATTAACTCAATTCGTTAAATCGAGAATCACGTTTTATTTATGTAAGATGGAAATCTTTATTAGAAGAAATGAGTGACTAAAAACTAGTAGAATCTCAAATTGATGATTAATAGATTTTATTCGATTCAATTTCTAGAATGATGAAAATAAATTTCGAAAACAGAAACTTTTATTAAAAGGAGGAAAGGAAAGGTAAATATTTTCTGAATTAGATTAAATTAGTTCGTATTAAGTTTAGTTTGAATCGATTATCGTACCAATGAACTGCATTATAACTATATGCATATAAAATGTGCATTACTTTATTTACGACATATATTTAATTGAAAAAAAATCCAAACATCCAAAAAAACAAACATCAACATAAATATATGTCAGCTTGTACGTACATCAGTGCATTATAAACTCCTCAACAGCTCATACCAACACCATAAAACTTTTCAAAATTATTATCAACACTATAAACCCCACCTTCAGTCACATAAAAAGACATCCCTATATAGTCAAACACAATTCAATCAAAAGCCATAGCAACAACTCGCTCCACCTTAGCGCACCATAACAAACCATCGACCCAATTAACCCCGCCGCCGAACCCATCCACCATAAGCCACACATGTATGTATACTGAATCCCACATAGCACTCCTGCGGCCCATTCGAGAGGAATTTAGGCCATCCGAAGACCTAGACCTCCACTGCAACGGATGCTGCGGGGCCATCTGGGCTCGACGAATCGATAGAGAGCCAACACCAGGGGCTCAAGTTCAATCGCACGTTCGAGTCTCGTAAACAAATCATAGTGGGTGCTTTTGGGGGTTGAAATGTGGGTGGTGGTCGGTTTGGCGATCGGGATTATGTGGATGATGATGAGGATCGTAATTTGATTGGTGTAGGGTTTTGTGGGATGTGTTTGTTTTTGGGGATGTTGGGGAGTAAGGTGGTCGTTTTGGTGGTTTTTGGACATTGTAGCTGATGAAAGTGATGAGGATGTTAATTTGATATGGTAGGTGTAAGGTTTTCTGGGATGAGTTTATTATTGGGGATTTTGGAGAAGAAGGTGGTCATTTTTCAATGATGAGTTTATTATTGGAGATTTTGGAGAGGAAGGTGGTCATTTTTCAATGATAAAAGTGATAATAATAATATGGGCGATAAGCGTAATATTAATGATAAAGGTTTGATGTACAATTCATGAGGATCACGATTGTAGAGAAGGGTTGATGTTGTAGAAGAGCGTATTAAGAGCTGTTGGTTTATATCAATGTTTTAGAGCAGGTTTTCAATCGTTGGTTAGTGATTTATCGAGTAGTTAAATTTCAATTCTATCTAATTTTTAGTGAGTCGTTTAGCTGCCAACAATTAAAAGATCGATACTTATAAAAACAATTTAATTTTCAATGAATAAAAATGTGTTGACATGATGCAATATACTCGTATTATTGAATCAATCAAAAACCTGACCTAACCTACATTAAAAAATGTTAATGATACTATAATTCAATAAAAAAAAGCTAACAACTCTAATCTTATACATTTTCTAGCCATAAAGATAAAAAATCATTCAATTTAACCTATGACTTAAACCTCGAAACATCAACTATTTAAACTGTCCAAAGAATAATTCAAAAATCTTTCTCTAGATAGCATATAAAACTATCTACCACTAGAATCATCACCAATTCAACTATCGATTATTCAAATCATTCAAACTATAAATCCCCATCGACCAAAATCAAATTCATTTAATAATCATGAAAATTCATCTCGCAATCAATTAGACACCAACGCGTCGATCGTTATAAGACTCGAGTCATCCCCTCAACGACTCAACCCACAAAACAACCAAACAACCACCGATCCAAAAAAAACCCACCAAACCACCCCATACAAAAATCCCCAAAAAGACCCCATACAAAAACCCCAAAAAAAACCCCCATAATATAGAATGCACCAAATTGCACAGGTGGGTGTGTCGACGGCCAGATCCGAGTACAAGGTCATCAAACCATCAACAGGTACGTCCCAAATAGCGTGACACATTTACGGGACGCGATCCCGAGAGCCGGGGGTTTTTGGGTCACCGGCGGAGCGCCCGGGCCGGGGGCTCAGCCCCTCCGTGGCGCACCCGGCTGCATGCCGCCGATCGACATACTTTCCGGCCTCCCGGACTACGTGCAATGTTTGGGTTCGAGGGATCGAAGGTTGCCCGAATCGAATGTGGGATGAATTTTTAGTTGTTTTATTTTTATTTTATTTTTTTGAACTTGAGTTGGAAATTTGTCGATCTATATTATAAATACGCTGACGATGCTCGAAATTTTCAGCCACAGCCGTGCCTCGAACCCGGGCGTTCAGTTTATTAAGCCCGCCGAGCTACCATCGTAATTACGAAATTGCACCGCTTAATGTATATAAGGCGTAAAATCTTTTTTTATTTCACACGTAGATGCCAATATGAAATTTGATTAATTCCGAACTATTTTGATACACATGCGCCTACTGCTAGTAGTCTATAAATTTTGCTTTGAAAGTGTTTTTTCATCTTACAATTTTTTTCTTATCTTGCATTATTTTTTTTATTCAAATTTTGATTTCTCAATGATTCATTTGAAATATTCTAATTTTATTAATTTACTGAAAATTTTAATGTATTCATAATCAAAATTTTTCTTCATAATGCTATAAAATAATAATGAAGGGATCGAACATATCAATATAATTATACAATGATAGGTTTATTAGTCAGACTTTGTCATACACGAAATAGATATGACGAAAATTGAAGTACTTAAGTGAATGAATGAATTCATTATCTATTAAGTGAAATAATACCTATTGATTCATAGGTACTTTGAAATTTCTTACATTTTCTCATTTATTCACACTTATTTATGTAATGATACAATTATAGATATTCACATCTTAGCTTTAATAAAATATTTTTTAATTCGCTTGAAAGTGAATCGATTTGTATTGAATATATATTCAGACAATATTTTGGAAAAATATTGAAAAAACCTTAATTCTTCACTTGTAGAAATACAATGAGGTGCAGTTAACTGATAAAATTGTGAATTTCCTTCATAACATGGACAAAATTCAATTATGTACGTATATAAAATGTAATCCTACTTATTTCACATTTTAATGGAAAAACTTGTTGCTTTCATCTCTGAAAATAAAAGAATCAAACATTATACCTAATTATTCAAACTTTTAATACTAATAATTTAAAAATTCTTTAATTTAGGCTTTATATCATAGATATGAATATGTGAAAAAAAATTCAACAAACGACCCCAAAATCAAACAACCCGCTCTTCCTTTGATCACATCAATCCGCAATCCACTCGCACAACATACATACGTATTATATTATACATACACCAAAACGAGATTCAAACACTCGAAGCGCCGATTGCTTAACATCATCCGCCAAATTGAACAATCGATTCCCGTCAAAGGGAGGAAAAACCTCCCCGGGAAAGTCCTTCGGCGAATTTCCCGACAGATTTGCTCCGGAAAACGCCGACGTTTCAAAGTCGGAACGCTGCACCGTTTAAAAGGGAATTCCGACAGGATTATTTTGTGCAGAATCGATACAACCTTTTTTTTTTCGACCCGAAGACCGTGACCCATTTTACAGTTTCGAATGTGATCGGATATCCTTCGATTTGATTTAATTCTCGTGCGTGACAATTATTATCGAGAGCGTTTTGGGAACGGTCGTTATGCGGTAATTGTAATCGCCCGTTGTTATTACTAACGAATGTTTCGATTGTCGAAGTTTGAATTCGGAATTAGATATCTGATCGTTTCGATTTGGTTAATTTTAGTTATCGGTTGATTTTGTGGTGTTTTATTGAGTTAAAACGGTGAAGGAATCGATTTGGCGTTTGATAGAATCTAGCGTTACTTTTTTTATGATTATTGTTGAAAATTATTCAAGGTAGATGTTAAGTTTTGAAATTTCTAATTAAAAATTTACACGTAAATAATTAAAAATTAAAACATAATAACTTATCGAGAATCGAGTAAAAGCCATAGTATTTATTCGGCGAACTGTGGCAGTTTCGCAATTAGCGTTTTCCATCTCGGAGAGTTTTTAATTTGAAAAAAATATTCGAAAACAGTGAAGCGATGAAAATTCGAATTCCTTCTGAGCGAAAGGAGTTAAATTAAACTGTATATAGTAGAAAAGAACCGTAAAATAAAAATGGAAAACACAAAACGAACGCCAGAAAAGCGCCGACTCCCATCCTATGCCGAATCGACTTTGTCCCAAACGAAACGGCGTTAATTCGTTAGTCACAAAGTCAACGTCCCGTTAACGAATGTATACATACATACATATATATACATATAGAAAAATATAAACTTAACGAAACGGACGTTGACATTGACTTTTCCGCGAACCCTGAGGAAAAACCGCAAGAGTTTTTCCGAGACGTCAACGCGGCACGTGAGCGCATTATCCTTAACCTTCTTAAATTAAATAAGGCGACTTATAAAGTGGCATCGGTTGAATTTAATAATAAAACTGATGGTTGATGCGTTTGTTTAATCTCGTTAAATTTTCTCATAATTTAATTTGAGGTATAAATTTGAAACGGTATAGCGACACCTGACCGTTTTCTTCGGAAATATTTCATCTTTATGAGCATCGTAATGATTTTTCTTTTGAATGATTGTAGTGAAAATTTCCGATATTATTTTTATCTTTGACTAAAATTTCAATTCGATGCGAAATCAAATAGATTTCACTGTTAAATAATTGTTATAATTAGAATGAAATTCAGTTTAATATAATTTACGATTAAATTTTCATTATCATCTATTGCCTGCATAAATTCTCATTTGTGTTTTACGCTTGGTTAGTTAAATAGAAAACTAAAATTTATAAGTGCGGGCTGACACCATTTTAGTTCATTAGTGAAATGCAAATTAGAATCGTTAAATTCTTTGATATGTAAGTACCTCTTCTATGAAAACTCTTCATTGTATTATTTGTTTTATATTATAAAAGTTCAAAAAACAAAAAAAAATGAATCGACTATTTAATGGTAATTTTAAATTTTTCATTAATTTATAATGAAATATCAATTCGAAATATACAAATTAGGGAAGGGTAAGAGGGCAATGGAATTTAATGAAAAAAATTCTTTCATAGAAAATGTTGAAATAATATCCCTGAACGTCAAAGATGAAAATTTATACAAAAAATTGAATTACCGAACTTTGTATGAAACTTGAAAACGTTCCATATATCACAACGTGTATAATGTATGTGGGAATTTGGGCAGGGGTGTCGAACTTGAGGGACGGCGAACTTGACCCGCCCGTTAGGTTGGCTATACGCGTTCGCTAGGTTGGCTATCCTTGGCACAGTTTGGCCAACTGGCGCGATATTCAATTTGGCCGGAGGACACTTTTTAATCGCCCATAGCGCCGACATATTGTGCGACACGACGTTATTGAAATGCCTACGCGAGAACCGCTCTATATAGAGACATCTATGATTTTCATGTTAAAGCGTCATATTAATATTATATTTACACGATGTACGATTTCAATAGCATACAATATTATTTTCAAATTCATTATTCGTTTTATTCATATTGTTTAGTTTATGTGGAATGTTTAACATCAACTTTTAATTGTAAACAAAACAATATTGAATGTTGTTAATAGTGTAATAAAATAACATTTTGATGTGTCGTTATAAGAAGTCAACTTATCCTTGAATGCTAAAATTTAAATCATTATGTTTCAAATGATAAAAATCTACACGTGGAAAAAATATTACGCTGTTCTTTTGTGTGCACAGGATGTTTCTAATTACACAAGATTAAAATAAATGTCGTTTGATTTCAATTAAAATATCATTAAGTAGTTTCTTCAAATGACATTCGAAATAATAAACTTTATGAAATATGCACATTTGCCTACGCATGTGTGAACTATTAGCACATAAAGTACCTAGTCATAGCTATTTATGAAACTGATACTAGATTGATTAATTGAATATGAACAAGTTTCAAATAACAAAACATTCTCAAACATTTATAAAATATTATGAATTTTAATCAACATCAACTGTCCGATTATGTCTAATTTCATTCAACGAAAAGTGGAAAAGAAAAAACAACATTCTCGTAAAAATACTTTAATGTATTATTTTATCGCAAGAAACCGAATAAAACCTACGACAAACTTGAACGGTCCAAAAGACTAAATTCGTAAACAAATAAATAAAATCCCTTTTCTAACAATGAACTATTTCGAACGAAGGTCGCAAATGAACTAACTCTATAGTGTACTAATAATATAACACAACCGTGGCAAATTCCCTCACGTACGTTCGCCTATAATAACACACTCTAAATATAAATTTCGAACCTTTTAAGAAAGTGCAAAATTGAACCATCGAAAACTGATTTCATGCGTCAATTTTCAGCACCTGACACTTTGACACCTCTATGAAAAGATCAATACAAGCATAGCGTGGGTTCGAACTTAGATTCTACAAGAAAATGTACGTGTTATATTAAAATTTTAGCTGAAAGTATGATGGATTTTTTAAAATGTTTATAAATACATATTGAACGGTGTGAAATTTACCTACGTTAGTTTTTTTTCTAGTCTTCCTCGAATTGCGACAGATTTTTAGAAATAATAAACGCAATTTCAAATCTCTTTGATCGTAAAACTGATATGAAACTTGGTACAAGTGGGCGTATTTTTTCTTTTAAAATCTGCTGAAAGTGAAAATTCAACGTTTGTAGAAAAAAATGACTGCGATTTACGAAAATTTCAGTTGAAATTGCCATCGACTTTGTGACGATTTATTAAATTACATACTTAAGGTAATCGATTAATACAAAAACTTAGACAATATTAAGTGGATCTATATAGATTCACATTTTTTTATTGAATTTTTATTACAATACTTTGAATCAAATAAATCTTACAATGAATAATAAAAATAAGTGCAAGCAAGTAATGATCTAAAAGTTGTCGAAATTGCGTTCCAGGTACTAATTATTATAATAAATATGGACCCACTAAATACTTTAATAATTTCATTATATAAAATTAGTTTTTAGTCAAATATTTGAATACTTCGATGAATTCCAAATCCAACTTGAGATTCATACAACACGCATCGAAATCACATTCCACTTAAAATATATCAACACATACGAATCCATCTAATATTTCAACACAATCCAAATTTGAAAAAAAAATCATTAAACATCAAAAACTCATCCATGAATTCATGAATTCATCAAAAAACATTAAACAATTGAATTTATCGACGAACTTTCGACCCATCCTATGCATCTAGTACCCATACAAAGCGAACATCGGCACTCGAATGCAAATAGGCTTTCCTTCCCTCGTCACGAATCGATTGTATATACACTGAAATAAAAAAAGGCATAACTGCATTTCATACAAGACTATTAGAACGTCCACATCCATCTGACATTGCGGTAAATAGCAAAACGAACAAATCGAACGGTCACGGTCCCTGACACCGCTTTTTGTACGAAGAGAACACTTCTGTCCCAGCCTTGGGACGTCGCTTTTTCCCACTAGATGCGATAATTTTACAGCGTTATGCATTGATTCGTTGAAGGAAAATTCGAATTTTTCCTCTTCTTCGAATCGAAGACGGTTATTCTAAGTGCTAGTTCCGATAGTGAAAGTGCTGCATAGTTGCAGAGTGCGTTACTCCGATTTTTACGCGTGATCTGTGATTCGAGGTGATTGTTCTTATTTCGATTTTTATATCAAATTTTATTTTTTCGATAAAAAATTGTATTCAAATATATATTTACATATAGTAAGTATCATTTTTTTTTTCGTTAACTCCTCTATACAAAATTATCGATTGACTTTGAAATTAGTGTCAATTTTTTTCTTCATTAACGACGACATACTACATTCAGTAATCCTTGACGTAATCATTTTCGTTTGTATACATACATTACATCATTTTTTGTCAATATTAAGAAATCACTTAATATTTACGATTATGATTCAGCAATATTATTGTGTACATACTAAATATTTGACATATACTTGTAAAGATGGCCTTCAACAATTACTTAATAAGATTTTTCAGAAATAAATTCCCTATATTAGTCGATATTCCTCTCGGCAGTAAACTAGTGCCGAAAATGTACGCTTTTTATGCACTTTTCTTTTTTTTTATCAATTGCTTCGATTCAACTTTGAAAAATATACATTTTTTAGAACTCGTTTAGAATTCGAATTTGTTCGTTCAATCGGAGCGTTGCACAAAATGTTAGTACTTTTAGTATAATGGAAATAAAGCTCTTCGCTCTCCCAAAATATCTTAAACTTTTCATCATAAAATCCGCATATTCATATGAAGAATAAAATCAATATTTTTTCGTATATTCATGAAATCTATTCACCATTAAGAATCGAAACATTAAAGTGTACAGAATTGCTCTGGGAAAAAAACGTGTCACTCGTTGACATTTATCTTCATTCGTACTACAGTCGCGTACTAATTAGCTCTTCAAATTCGATCCACAACTGAATTATTCAGCGAAAACTTGAACATATTCATGCTTTCATCCCGAAACTCGACTCGTGAATATGTGAGCTTTCTCTGAATAAAGTTTTACGGTTGAAACGTCTCGAAATGTATGTGGTTCAACAACTTTCCGAAATTCAACATCGACTCTTCACCCTCTTATTTTCGATAGTTGATTGCAATCTACTAATCACGACTCAAATTTACTCTTTTGATTATAAAATTGTAGAAAATAATTTGTAGTATTTGATTGTGATTAATATTTTAACTATGCAACCTTAAGGCTTCCTCGAGTGTATGTATAACGAAACTATTTCTAAGAAACGCGACTTTATTCTAGATTTGATATGGAATCAGATTGATAAAATCGTACGTAATAAACTTGTAAAAACTTATGCAAGTTTTCTTCGTCGTAAAAGTCGCATGTTGGCGAAGCGAAAAAATCGCATAAAGCGTGTCCCAAACAAACTCGGTCCGTAACTTTTCTGCGACTTTCGCACACACGAAAGTACCGTACAAAACGATCTTCTAAGAAATGCAAAACAAATAAGAAAAAAATAACACATCAAAGGCGACCATGCGAGTCAATCGATCATTTACACCAGACGAAAATTTTACGGTTGCGTTAATAAAATTCACGAATACAACAGAGCTTTTACGATCCCCCTTTCGAATAAAAGCGCAGATAAACTCATTTTGAATCTCAGATTTCAGATTTTCATCAGTGCACAAACGATCGATTCATAGCCTTATATGAAACACTCAAAAGATAACCTTTTCGATATTGAATATATGTAGGAAAAACACAAAATTGAATCGAATGTAATGGCTCGGATTAACAAAAGGAAGATTCGATTTTATCAGTTTTCTTTTGTCTGTATGTGAGACTGGAAACAACGAGCCCTCTGATTTATATCCCTCGGAAAACTCGAAACTTTCATATTTTTCATTTGTGCTCTGGTGGATATATTGCGGTTCTTCGGTGACCATATGAATGAGCTTTTGCGTATGAATTATTCATCTTCCATGTGCGGAAACTCTCCATGTTATTATCAATGTGTAGATGCAAGAAAAAAACGGTGATATAAGAATATGACGATAAAAAGTTAATGCTTTCGTTTGTGCGGTAAAAGCTCTTGTACGCGATATGGAAATTAGTCGAACGTTGAACGATCCATTGAATCGAGTCCGATTTCGTTTTGAACTGTTTAAAATTGCAAATGGAATGGTTTTCTTTTTTGTTATACGTCAAAAGTAAAAGATTCGAATTTTTGAATGATTTATTATAGATTTGATCAGAATCGATATGAAAAATTTAGCCGAAACTATGTTTATAATGTTAGAATTGCCCTAAATCGTTCACGAAAATTGACGGGATTAGTAATATCATAAGCTATTCTTATTTGTTTTCTTTTTGATTCGAAACTATAAAGAATCTTATGGTGTATAATATGATTCAAAAATGAATAAAAACAATTGAATTTTTCTATTCCAATTAAATGATTCTGAGTTCAAGATTCAATTCATGATTTTTCACTTGAAAAATTAATTTATTTAATTCAAATATAAACATTTATTTTACCTTACTTTACAACATATCATAAAAAACATAAAATCAATAAAACAAACAAGTTATGACCATTTCGAATCCTTACATGTCAACTCTAAATAATACATACAGTTTATATTTTACTTAAACGAACGCTTCATTAAAAATATCATTTCGAGGATAATTCACTCCAAAACTTCCCAACTCCAAATAGGCTTTAAAAACACCACAAAAACTCAACTCCGAAGCGCCTATAATCAAATTAAAAAGTCCGAGTTCGTCGACCTCGACTTTGGCAACTATTATACAGCACAACTCTGCGGTCGCACTGATTATCAATTTTTTATCTCAGAATCTGATAGTCGACGAACTGGTCTATATAAAAAGGCTTTTCATTAGAAATCTTTCCATTCATAATTCGACGTAGGCTGAGAGAGAAGTTCGTTAACGCGACATAATTCACGGACGACGTGAGTCAATTAATCAGCCGCTTTTCCGGGGAAACTCGGAAAACCCTTGTGACCCTTTGATGCTGGTCAACTCGAAAAGTCGACGACCTTTCGATGCGATTCGATTGAATGGATTTTTACCATTTTTTTTTTCATTAAGAAAAGTTTTGAACGTTTAAAAATTTCAAATTGAACTTTTACAGATCGCTGGATAAGAGATATTCAGCGTTTAGCTGTCTTTGTAAAATAATTGGGTTCTAGAATCAGTTGTAGAAAAAATATTTAGAAATGGATTCGATCAAGATTTTAATGAAAATTTCCTACTCACAAACATCTACACACAATGTTTCTATTCTATCACAATCTACGACGAACTTTCAAATTATTTGGAAAAAATACCTCTACTCTAATCGACGTTAATTCAATTATATCAAATTGATCATACTCTTGAATCAACGTACGTTTTTATTCTAAAATAGAGATGTAAATTATCCATTTACATGTTGAATAGTATACGTACAACAACGTACATCCGTAAACGTACAACTTTACGATTTTGTTTGTACGTTTTCCCAGACACATATTTCACAACAAGTGCTAACTAGACGTATCGCATTTTATTCGTATGGCGTTGATGCAATCTCTACGATATACGATTTTAACTAAACTCAATTTTCCTGCTGAAATATATACCTAAACGCATTTTTTCATTCCTACATCGATTATTCCGGTCTATTTGACCGGGATTATGTCGTTTGTGTTATCACAGGTGTGGCATTTACCAGGTCATTGTTGAGTCGCTAACGATTTCCTTCGGTAATTGTACGTTTTGAAAAACTACATATTGTCATCTCTCTACACATGTTTAGCATCGTTTGTACGATTCATAAATTCCCTTGAAATCGCTCGATAAATATTAAACGCGTTTCGTAACCTTTGGTGTAACAATGGCGATTTTCTTCGGTTTCTTTACAAGAGTTTATTCGTGCGTTTCATTCGGTACGAAACCTGTTTTAATCATTTTTATTTTTTACAAGTTTTGAGTTGTACAAGTTTTTCACCATCGGAAGCTGTTGAGTCGTTTCAAGATCAATAGGCTTGTTTGGATTCCAAAATTTTGAAGAATTTTGTTCAACGATGATGTCATTTTATTATGTTTTTTTTTTATAATTCCATATTGAAAATTGCGTTTTTTATAAATTTGACATACTTCTATGGATAATTTAAATGAAATTAGCTTTGTTTAGGCAAAGATTTCGTAATTTTTACAGTCATAAAAAAATATTTTTATTGCAATAAAATATGTTTTATTCAAAGAACATGAAATTACTGATCAATATGTATTTAAAATATTTTTTTAATTAATTATATTCAATAATTATTTGAGAATCGCTGATTTATTTCGATTTTTTCCCAACAATTGAACGAAGAAAACCAATAAAAGCACTGGCCGTAAAATAATCGACTTCAGACCGCGAGTTGTGGCTGACGTCTCTTGACAGTTTGAGGCGTCTAGTTCTTTCTCATAATAAAATGGTTTGTTTTCACGTTTTAACGATTATTTCAATTTAAAAATATCCGCTAAAATCTGTTAATTACATTCTACGATCTTTACAAGTCAATTTAAATCCATTAAAATCGTTATAAGTATTAATAATTCATATAATACCACGGTTGATAATTCGTTTAGTGCTGCATGGCTATACATAAATTGATTATAAACGGTCGATATCGCTTTTCTAAACGTGTCTTGAATGAAACGTGCGTTTTCTATCGATTTTCAAGCGTATCTGATCGTTGTATTATAGTTTTATCTTATTTTTCCTCTGATAAAGCGAATCGAAGCCTTATCTTGATATAACCACAAACGTGCCACGTTGATAACAGTTTCGACATTTGCTCAAACAATTAGCACTTCCACGAATGCTGAGTCGTGTTTTTTCATCGTATTTGGCTGTATTTCTATTTATACTCAAATAAGCAGAAATTTTTAATTAAGGTAAAATTTCGCAAGTGCTTCGATTTCTAGTATGACAGTTCAAATTTATAAAATAACTTAACAAAAACATTGAAAATATTGTATAGGTACCTAATAAAAAACTGAAATTAAAATTAAAAAAAAAAAAAACATAAACCAACCTATGTAAATTCAATTTTGTGACCTAATTCTATACTAAAACTGGCCCATCATCGGAATCATTACACTTGCTCTATTTCATAATTTCTATATCAATTGTAATAACCAGTATTTATTTTGCGAAATTTAATGTTATTTCATGAATATTAAAATGGCCTTTCACTATAAGAATATTCCACATTGAATATTAAGTGATATTTTCTAAATATTCTATGTTAATGCTGGTCATTCAACATAAAAAATACTATTCTTAAACACTTGCTGGAAATAATACCTTGTGTTTCTTTATATTTCAGATGCAATTTATGTTATTATTTAGTAGACAAGGCAAACTCCGTTTGCAAAAATGGTACGTAGCACATCCTGATAAATTGAAAAAAAAGATCACCCGAGAGCTCATAACGACAGTCCTTGCTAGGAAACCAAAGATGTGTTCTTTTTTAGAATGGAGAGATGTCAAAATAGTATATAAAAGGTTGCATTATGATTCGTTTTTGCTAAACAATTTACAATTTTTTTTGTTAAATAATCATTATTTTTTTCTAACACAGATATGCTTCGTTATACTTTTGTTGTGCAATTGAACAGCAAGATAATGAATTGCTGACTCTGGAGCTAATCCACCGGTATGTGGAATTGCTCGACAAGTATTTCGGAAGCGTCAGTTAATTTTTCATATATTCAGTATACAATATTTATGTAATTGTTCATTAATTTAATTATTCAATTTAAGGTTTGCGAATTAGACATTATTTTCAACTTTGAAAAGGCCTATTTTATACTAGACGAATTAGTGATTGGAGGTGAACTTCAAGAAACGTCAAAGAAAAACGTACTAAAAGCCATAGCCGCTCAAGATTTGTTACAAGAGGTCAGTAGCCAAACTAATGAACTTCTATAGTAATTCATGGTTTTGTTTATTTTTCAGAATCGACACGATTTGTCGTTATAATTAGTATTTAAATGTATGTTGGTTTGGAATGCACATTGTTCTATTCTAGTCATATAATTAGATTATTTGAAGAATTTTCAGTTGATTCTCGGATGTGATTTTCGTGAAGTATTAAAAATTTCAGTATTCACTCAAATATTGCACAGTTGAGATTTAGTGTTTAGGTGGAAAAATAAATCATTCTCATAACTGAAATTAAATTTGAACTAGAAAAATCACAGCTAAAAACATAAATCATGATTTCACACATAATATATATTTTTAAAAGAATAAAATTTATATATTAATGACATTTGAATTAGAATTGCCTTTCAAGTAAATATATGTGCCCTTCATTATGATAATGGTTTAAGTAATGTTTTGTATTCAGCTTAGAAAGTGAAAACATCTTACTGAATAAAATTCATTCAATTCTAGAAAATATTCGACTTTTGCGATAAATATAGATTCTTTACTAGAATGTCGATTGAAATAATTGATTGACTTGTTTTATTTTTGATTTCGTGACTCAAACCATTGTCGTAAACACGGATTAAGTACGCGTAGTAGCAAAACATTTCAGAATGTTCATTATATAACGATAATTGAAACAAACACATCTTCACTAGCATGTATTTAATGAAAAAAGCTTGCCTGATCGAAACTGATCTCTTGAATTGTGATATCAATTCATTAGAATTTTAATTTATATAACTATGAATAATTTATATGATATATTATTTTCATAATTTCATAGTGAATTTGTACAACCAAATATAGTGAAAGTAATAATACATTTTATGCATTATTGTATAAGTATACTTGCCAATTACATAGTATGCGTGATATTTAATATAATAATATACAAAATATTTACTTCTATTGATTGTCAATTATATTTAAGTTTTAAAAAAATTATGGTGAATGAAGGTAATATTACACAAGTGCCACAATTGTTCACCCAAATGAAATCTATAAAATATGTTCAGTAATCAATCCACCTTAAATTGAAATGAATTTAATCATTAAGGGAAATTAAATTTGAAAATCCCCGATTTAACCTGATTTTTTGCACATTTATTTTTTAACACTTGTGTAATTTTACGCAGATTTTATTTTATCAGTATTCCTTTATGCATGTAACTCGCGTTGAAGGTTCAGTGAGAATTATTATTGTGCCTTGAGGAAAAGTCAATGCGACTTTAATTGATTTCGAAATAATAATGTGGTCTGTAACATCCATTTTAGTAAATTTTCTTCGTTTTCAATTTAATCTATGTGTCAAATAACTTGAGAAGTGTTTCTTAATATAATATGTAAATTATACCTTATTTATTGTACTTTTGAAGAAACATACAAATGACTTCATAAATCAATGATTATCCTAACGCATTGTGCCAAATAATAAAGGTATAATTTAGAGTTGCATCATTCAGTAGATACTAACTTTTATGTTGCTCTATAATATAATAATATACATATTAAAATTTGAAATGCTTTTTTGCCTTGAATAATGAAAATAGTCAAAACGATAATGCCTTAAAAATATATAATGAAATGTGATAATTTTCAGCTTGTAAGATTTTTTATTAGCGTAAGGTTTTCATACACATAGCACACGTGTTTGTAAATATTTTTTTAATTGCTAAATTGTTATTGATAAAAAAACAAAGTACATCTCAATTTATATTTTAATGTACAACTTTTGCTTTATGTACATAGTGTACCTAAATGATTCTTGAAAATTCAAGTTTTCTTATTCACTTTTATGACTGTTTTACCACTTAAAATACATATCTTTCAAATAGTTCAATATAAGTTTCTATCACAAACTCTTGACTTTTAATTTCTATATTATTAATTAATGAAATATCTGCACGCACAAATATTTTTATTGTCAAAATGAATCTTCGTATTCCAAAATCATATACTATATAGAAGATTAACATGTTTTGGAATTGAAAACTAATAATAAAAAGCCTGATATCCAAGGACTAACACCGAAGGAGCTGATTTTTCTCTAAAAAATAGAAATATTTTCACACTTGCCAAATATTAACTCCTGGATCGTGGTACCTGAAAATTTCAATTACTTTATATGAAAGATATATTCAAAAATTTGTTATATTATTGTGGCTTCTACAACTGATGACGTGTTTTCTGTTTTAAATAAACTTTGAAAAAAAAATGTATAATTTCTTTCTTTAACTTATTCTAGATAAGGTTGTGTTAAAATTCTGTTACTTGTTTGTTTCAATAGAAATTAGAAAATGGTGTCTTTGAAGTATTAATTTTCAATAAAAATCTGAACTAACTCGAATATTATTTCTAAAAAATCAGAAAATATATAATAAAAACTTAATTTTGAAACATTGCATCTTTGTATAAAAATCATTAGTATTTATATTTGTTTCATTTTTTATAATTTTATTATTATTATGTAACTATATTGTTTGTTGTGTTTTTTTTAATTATTAATATATATATTTTTGTTATGGTGATGAAATATACTAAGGGAATGCTGTATCAAAATTGAATAACATTGGATGTTTTAATTTCATTGTAGTCGTAGAGCCCAAAATCCCCCTGTTTCCCGTTTTCAAATTTAGATATTATACCTGGCATGCATGTGGAAAGATTCCGATAAAATATAATCAAACATTTTCAAAAGCATGAGTTGAATCTTATATTTTATTAATCGAAACATAAGGAACATTTCATTGAACAAATTATTGTTATACAATTATTATATCATTACTATTTGCACAAAGAAGTTTATTTTTTCCATCAGGAAGAAGCTGTGGATGGCACCTTGAGAGATATTGGACTTCTGTAACGCCAGAAAACCGATTCTGAATGATCTACAATGCAAGAAAATTAGATAGTTTTACTGCCTAATTCATATATCGTAAATGTTACTATGTTTATCATAAAACGACAAATATTTCTAGTGTAAATGTTAATTGGTTACCTATAAATATTTTGATGAATCTTGGTACAATGTTTACAATTTTTTTTTGTAAAGATTCATAATTTTCTTAGATTATTTTATATGTACATATTTAATTGAGACAGTGAAAATGCATTTTATTTTACAAATTACAAATCCTATTTTTATAAAAAAAAAACTTATCGAAACTGCTTATGAGATTACAAAGTTCTGAATATTTTTTTCAAACCTTACTGATATTTTTAAATTTATATGTATTAAAATGTCATTTTTTTCAGGTAATCTCGAATTCGATATTGTTTTCTAGTCTTGTATGATTTTGTATAAGTCAACAGGGACCATTATTTATTATAGTAAACCCACTGCCTTTTCAAATTAAAATATTTCCTAATTTTTAATACTTGCCAAAACTAAAATTCTTCCATTTCGTCAACTATTGTTGAAATGACCTTTATGGTGCATATCGTTAATAAATCAGTTTTATTATTTTCATAATCAGTTTTGAAAATTGATACATACCTATAAAGTGAAAGTTTGTCACAACTATTGCTACATTAATTGAAAAATATCTTTGTACATGACAAATATGTATCATGACAATATATTTTGGTTTCTTTTTTCACTTAATTTGTATTTTTGATTTATTTGTGACTTTTGGTTTATTAAATTTTTATTCTATAGTAATACACCTATTTGTATATCTTAAAAAAATATTTACACTAAAGTGTATTTTATCCTCATGAAGCATTCATGATGTTTTAGAATAAAGAAAAAAAAATAATTGGTATAAAAGTAAAATATTTCCATGATATCATTATACATTTATCGTTACATATTTTCACTATATTCATATCTATTTTATAATACCTATGGGTATTTTAAATGGCATATCTAATATGAAAATCAACCATTTTGACTTATAAATCTTGTATTTCTGTTTTTAAAAAAATAGATATGCTCGTAATGGCTGTGCTCACATAGCTAATTTGTGAAACGAACTTTACCTGTAATATATTTTTCAACCTAAAATATTGATTTGCATCGACTCCAAGACTATTTTTGTGATTATATAAATCAAAATCATATTATGTTTGTATACATTTAATAAAATACCTAATAATTGTGCAATAAAATAACATATACTTTTATTGATTTTCTTTTCTTTTTTATTATTTTTATATGGGAAAATTTAATGTTATAAAACCTTGAGTCTTCATATTTTTTTTTTCCTTTTATGAAAAAGTATGAAATGTACATTATTATTTTTTAATAAAAAAAAACAAATGTTCAATCGAATCCATTATGTGATATTCAAATTCAATAATTTGAAATTATTTTCAACAACGACTTACAAGTGGTGATTCTATTTTTTTGTGCTTGTATAGCATTTGAAACAGACTAAAATTTCATAGTAATTTGGTGGATTAAAATGTCTTGAAGCTTTTGAAAAATGAAAATCTTTGTATTCGTAATTCAATATATTCCAATTAATTTTCAATCTCTGCTTAAAATTCTTCAGTTTCTTATTTAGTTAATTTCATTACAATCCTATCTCAACAAATTTGTTACAACATGTAGCTCATAAAATGGGGTTACGTTAAAGATTATTTATTTAAAAATCATTATTTTCTTCAGGTAAGAACTTAAGCAGAACTGCAATGAAGTTCAATCCATGTTAGTTGCGTGCCTTAAGTTGGAAAATACCTTTTATTTGAATAATGCAATAAATTAACCATTAATATTTTCAAATACAAACTAAAACACCATAAAAGTAATTTAAAATACAAAATAAAATATTTTCATAATGGCTATTGAAAACGTCGTTAAGACCTTTGCGAAAAGCCAGCTGTCGAACTGTCTAATTTGACTTTTGGTGACCTTGGTGAAGTGTCGAGCCGAGACCAGCTCGAAGCGCCGACACACGTTATTAACCCAACGTAAGTCTCCATTTTCTCCAAAAACCAATTCTAAAACATAAAATATTCAAATCTACACCAAAAACTCCAACTCAGTCAACCTCCAGACGCTCCAACATCAGGTTACATCACAGACTTGCTTTCCCATACATTTTGACAGTTCTGAACGATTCTATTGAATATTTTGAATTAATGTTTTTTCCCACCAATTTCCATTGTAGTTCGATCATAACTTTCAATCGAATGTCAAATTTTTGTATTTGTTTTGATTCGCGCCACTTTTGTATTTTTTTTCGGTTTTATCAGTGTATAAATAGATCTCAATGTCAAGTCAACTGATTGTTGCCTAGGAGCATTAGTTCGACTCGTTCACTGATGATTTAAGACGTGTGTATCGCTTTTTATGTAAATTTTAAGAATTATATTACTTTTATATTGTTCCATTACATATACATATTGTTATTCACAGTCAAACCATTAAAAAGTACTGTTGATTTTATGCATACATTGTAATATGCAGTAGAAGTGATAAAAATTTATATTAAATTTTAGTGGAATATAGCTCACTAAAGGTAAAATTGCACAAATGGAACAATTCTGTTGACAGACTAGTGTTCTTGTGTAAATGACTAAAATATTGGGTTAGATTAGTTTTTTAATTTAATTTTTATCGTATGTATAAAAAAAACATAGTTTTCAACTGTAATGAATAATTGATGCATTTGCGCAATTTCAATCCATTGAGTATCTGTAGAAAAAGCATTTTTTTCATGATGTTCATCTTAATAAAATTTATATTTAGTTATATTCACATTATTTTCACAATGGTTATGTTGAAAAATATTATTTTATACTCATAATGAATTTTCATTCAACATACTTGTTCGTATTCCAAATTTCATATTTTTAAAGTGACATAGGTAGGTATACAAAGGATTTTGTCTTCACACATACATTTTATAAATCAATCTTATGTACCATTCAATTTCATTCTTATTTATCTTATACTCATTGAAATCAATTTCATTTCAGGATTTTCAGTTAAGGTTGTAACAAGATGTCCTGGTGTGTGCTGAGAAATGGTTCCGAAATCGGCGCGAAGCTCGTCCGAGCTTTCAGCACTACTCGACCAGTGGCCGCCAAACAGCTCACCGTCAGAGATGCATTAAATTCAGCTCTCGACGAAGAAATGGAACGAGATGAGAAAGTATTCATTCTCGGAGAAGAGGTTGCTCAATATGATGGTGCTTATAAAGTATCAAGGTAATTCATACTTTGCTAAAAATTTTAATGATTCAATAATTTACAAAAAATGTGAAATAATATTCAAATTTACGATAAAGGGGCCTATGGAAAAAATACGGTGATAAGCGAGTGATTGACACGCCAATCACAGAAAGCGGCTTTGCCGGAATCGCTGTCGGCGCTGCTATGGCTGGTCTTCGACCGATCTGCGAATTTATGACATATAATTTCTCTATGCAAGCTATTGACCAGGTTTGATCTATCTTCATGTATACATTGTAACCATTTATTACACGGAGAACTTATTTCAATTGTTGTTTAGTGCCACTAGAACGTAGTGCCACGATTTTTATTGACTCTAATGACATCAATTGACTTATCAACTGCTTCAATTGTGATAAACATTCTTCACATTTGCTTACGCACTTGATGTTTATAGATAGTAGTTCAACGTTTTCACTTCCGTTGTTTATAATTACAGGTTATCAATTCAGCTGCAAAGACATTTTATATGTCAGCCGGTGCCGTAAATGTTCCTATTGTATTCCGAGGACCTAATGGAGCTGCAGCAGGTGTGGCGGCTCAGCATTCTCAATGTTTCGCGGCCTGGTATTCGCACTGTCCTGGATTGAAAGTATTAGCACCGTATTCTTCTGAAGATGCTAGAGGCAAATTTGTACTATTATTTTGTCTAATTTTCAAAAAAATACACAATGATTTTGAGTTAATATGTCATTTTAGGTCTTCTGAAAGCTGCCATAAGAGATCCTGACCCTGTTGTCTTTTTAGAAAATGAAATATTGTATGGTGTTCAATTCCCAGTATCAGACCAAGCACTGGATAAAGATTTTCTCATCCCCATTGGAAAAGCCAAAATCGAACGTCCTGGAAAACACGTCACGGTGGTTTGTTTCGCAAAAGCCGTAGAAACTGCTTTACTCGGAGCTGAAAAATTAGCAGGCAAAGGTAATTTCACACAAGTGACATTCAATTTAGTTAATCTATGTGCCAAAATTATTTTTTTTCATCTTCTGCAGGTATTGAATGTGAAGTAATTAATTTGAGAAGTATTAGGCCACTTGATATGGCCACTATTGTGCAATCGGTTTCAAAAACACATCATTTGATCACCGTCGAACAGGGATGGCCATCATCTGGTAAGATTTTATGAATTTTTGTAGAACTTTGTTTTATATCACGAAAACTTAATTATTTTTTATTTAAGGTGTCGGTGCGGAAGTCATGGCTCGCATCATGGAATCGGAAGCATTCTTCCAACTGGATTCACCAGCCTGGCGCGTAACCGGATCTGACATTCCAATGCCATATGCTAAAACTCTTGAATTGGCTGCCTTACCAACTCCGGATGATGTTGTAACGGCTGTCTCAAAAATCTTAAACGTGAAGTAAACCGTGCTGCCGAAACAAACAAACTGTTACGTATACTAAACTGTGAACTAACATCATCAGTGCCTATTAGCCTCGTTCACAATATCATCCATTTTCATGCTTAAATCATGAATTTAATTTTATCAATTACTTTTGTAAAATGAGGGTATTAATTATTACTTAATATTTATTTGATCATCTTCGTTATTTTTATAGTTGAAATTTATTTTATATCTCCATGTTTATTTTCGTCTCAAATGCATGGCATAAATCCTCTTTTTGATTGTAATTTGTTATTTGTGCCCTTGGTTATAACAATGGTGTAAGTCGAAAATTAAAAAAAAAAACAATTTAACATTTATTTCATAAATCTTGAGATGAAATTCACATGACTTATATCACTGTGGTAATCATGGGCACACACTTTAATTTAGTTGAAACTCAAAGCATAAATTGATTCAAAATCACAAGAAAAAAATAGTCGCTAATCTATTATAAAGTGCCTAGCACTTGTTATGATGCGCTTTGCAATATTAGTTCATATAAGGTCATTTATAGTTCGGGGATATCGAGATTAATCTAGTTTCACTTTGTAGTTGAGGTGTACGAAAAAATTTCGTTCATCGCACACTGGAAAAGAAAAAAATTAGATGAATGTTACAAAGTAAAATGTATATAAATGAAATTATCCATAGATTTCCCAGTCAATTTTTGTAAATAAGAAATCTCATTTTCGTCATATTTTAGGTTTTATACGAACGAATAAGGCAACTATGCTGTGGTCAATTACGAAGTTTTAATATTTTAATATGTTTGTTGTAATTCGATCGGTGTATTTTTCAAGAATAATGTATTTTGATGAACTGTGGTTAATTCTAATCAAACATCACTTGTTTGGAATGGGTATTTTTTTCGAAATTTGAAAGTTTGCATAAAGAAAACAAGACTGAAATTTATTGTACAACATCATTAGGTCTTTTTATGACTGCCATTTTTCTACACTTGTACTTATGTTAGCTTCTTCTTATTTATCCCTAATAATTTAGCAAATAAGGCCTAACTGCTCAAACCTCGCTAATAATTTTATTTGTAACGTGATGTTTGAAATTTAGAGTTTTCACTTATCGTCGAAATACTTCGCATAATTTTACGTGCAATTGTTATATGACATTTTCTCGATTGGATATGATTTATTCATTGTAAAAAGCATATTGATTTGTTATATTTGATAGTTCTAGGAAATTATATAAAAAGAAGAAAATTATGTAAAAGGCTTTCATGATGAAAATAAAAATATTTAGATCGAGTTTGTTTCTCTATTTTATTTGATATTTACCAATAGATGGCATTTGATTCTTATTTTGTAATGTGATATTGAATTAATGCAATTTTTTGAAATATAATTATCAATAAATAAGTTAGATCGATGTAATCAAATTTTAAAGATTTTTGATATCTAAATCATAAATTTATATGGATCTTAAAATTCAATTCAAGTTATAAAAAATCGAATGAAATATCAAACTAATTATAATTATAATTATTTAGAATTATATTAATATTGAAATTACTTTATGTATATGAAGAAACAAATTGTCATTTTATACGAAAATTCTACTCCGTAGTGCTCCGACTGCTTCTCTACGCGGGGCAGGTGAGTGCTGACGCTGCTACCGGAGGCGACCACTCCACCGACAGCATGATCGATCGCCCACCATTTACACAACAAAAACATCCTGGTCGAATGTGTGTAATCCTGTGCCGAGGGAAGATGGGGTCGGCCCCGCTAGCGGGTTGGGGTTCTCTCCCCGGCCATGTGTGACTGTCGTTGGAAACTGTTTCTCTTTTAGCTTTCTTTTTGTTTTTCCACATTCGAATTTGAAGTTTTCTGGTTTTGAAAGTATTCCAGATTTCCCGAATTTTCTTTTTAGTCAAAATGTGGAACTGTCAGTGGATTTGATAGAATTTATATTTGGTGGATGTAAAAAGAAAAACCTACACACGCATTTAAAGTAAATACTAGCAATACCCTTGTCATTTTTTATCTATTCACTTAATTTTCAAATAGGTAGTTACTTTTTGTTTCAATTTTCTGACATTTGCTTAAAATATGAACTTCTTCCAAAATTTTCTTGAATGAAAATAATTTTCTGCAATTCCTATGAAATTAATCCGGTCCTGACTTTTAAGTAAGGAAAAAAAATCACACGTGTAACACAAGATCAAAAGCTCCGCCATTACAAAAGCAGAATCCTAAGTAAACTACTATATCGTTTCAACGCCATCTTGAAATTTGGCAAAGATCACAGATAAACGTTGACTTTTTTAGGACACATTGAAATTTTCGCAACTAACACTTCTAATTCTTCACCCAACATTCACAGATTTACCTAAAGGCCACATCACATCAAGAAACCACAAAAAAGCGATCGACGACACAAACAAATTGATATCATAAAATTTGAATTCACTATAGGTATAAGTTCTTCGAGGCTCATTCAACGCATAAATTTTCATTTTCAACTTTCAAAAATAAGTTCTACGAACTGCAAGATGCAAAGTGTGGACATGGTGATACATATTATATTACAATTAGAGATATTGTTGTCCACAATTGTCTTTGGATGTCAAATTTTGGCTTTACCTTGTATTGTTTTAAGCTTTATTGTGGAATTTGACGTCTGTAATTGTGAATTTTCCGGATCTAACCTCAATTCCATCTCAGTTTTTCGATGTGAAAGTGCCCTTAGTCGTACCCCAATACGAAGGCATCGAATGCAAATAGTCGTACCCCACAGCAGTAGCCCCATCGATCATGTGCACGTCCTCGACTCAATGCCCGTAATCACGTCAATGAATATCACAATGGGGGCCCCGGGGCTGCGCCACCGAGCGCCCCAAATTCGCCATCTATGGCCTTTCTATGGCTCTTTTTCGGAATTATTTTCGTCGCCCACCCTTCGACGTGACGAATTTTTACGAAACGAGGATGAATACCCCCATAAGGTTATTGTGTATCCATTTTTTTTTCGATGTGTGAAAATTTTGATTTTTCTTTTATGCCGTTTTGTAATTTTCGTTTGTTCTCAATATTAAATTATTCTTTCTTAATATTTTTTAGTATTCTTAGGAAAGTCGACTTTATTAGATACTAATTATTCGTAAATACTTCAAGTTTTCATTTATATTTTCTGAATGAAAAAAAATAGTTCATATTAAGCATTCCATTTTGCATTACGTTTATTAATAAAAATATTAAATTATTAAAAACGTTTATCTGTATTTTGAATATGTATGAATTTTCAATTTTTTCACTCTCTCAATTTACTAGTAAAATACGCAACGTTTGAAAAACGATAAGTGCAACATTCTCTTTAGATCTTGGATCATGCATCTATTATCTGTTTTTTGAACAAAACGATCATTCGAAAGGTGCATTTTAATATGCAAACCGAATCGTTTTTCACATCGGAAAAAATAAATCAACTTAATCGTCTCTCGGTACTTATACACATTTATCTAATGGATACAATCACCGAAGAACTCAACACTCTTTACACCGTATCATTAAATGTTACATCATGAAAAAGAAATGATATAACAATCAAATTTTCCGAGTGTTATTATTTACATACATTATTGATTTATTTAAGTAAAAAAATATATCAACTAATAAATTAAATAATATATATATAACATAACGAATGATATTAGAAACCGAACTCACATAATTTGTAATATGAATTAACTTTTACATAATCAATGTTTAGACAAACCGGATCATTAAGAGCGATTAAAAAACGCGTCCTTTATTCATTACACCAATCAATAAAGATTATAGTTTAATATAAATATATTACGTATTTTTCGATGTGTAGTTTAACTATTTGCAAAAAAAGCAGTATTATTCGAAGTCCGTTGCAAATAATCGGCACCGAAAGTGAAAAGAAAGATCGATCACTCTATTTACAAGTTAGGGTCGTATACTTTACCCAAAATGTGTATATACAGGGTCGGATTTAATTTATTGAGTTTTCCAGAAACTCTATGAGATTCTGTGAGATTGTCTTCGTGATTGAGTCATTATAAGCTTGATGAAGGGATCGTTAAGAAATATATTAAATTCAAATAGGTAATTGCATCCGGTAAGAGTTCGATTGTAAAACATGCTTAGATATCTGTGTTAATAAGTATTTAATGAATACGTACGAAAATCAAAAGACCTTAACACATATAACTGATTTTTTTTTTGCTCAGATAAGACAACGTGTGATTATCAATTTCGAAACCTTTTTAGACAACTCGATATATGTAAGTACACAGTCACAATGAAAATTGTTTTCTATTTTCCGCTCTAGACAACTGTTCCACATTTATAACTTTTCGATTATCGTTTACTGTTACATCTCGAATTTCGTAATGGATTTACATAAAACGAAACATATCACTCGTCACGTATGCGTATTTCTTTAATTTTCAAAATGTCGATTTATAACATTTTTGTTCTGCTTCCGTAGATTTTCCGGTCCTTTTGTGTGTCATAGGTCCATAGAGCAGAGATTTCCAACCTTTTTAAACAAAATTACATCACTACTACTCAATAAATAGTCCACACTTCGGTAACCAAATACACAAGGAAAATTAATATTTGTTGAATAGCATTGAATTATCCAACTTCTGTGATAAAAAACTTACGTAGATATATCATTTCATCGATTAGATTGTTACACAAGTCTAATGTCATTTGAAAACTGGATCGACATTCATTAAAATGTTCGGATGCGTATCCGAAATGAACTTACGTATTATTCAAATTGTTATTTGGTACTGAGAGCAAACCAGTTAAGTAAATTTCACTTTCGTTCGGCTCTGGTTTCTTTAGTATTTTTACGATTTTACTGTAAAAAAATCGGTCAAATCGTTAAATCATCGGATTACTTTCAAAGCCTATTTTCGATGAGAATTCATGTCGTTTTAACCGACTTATCACGAATCATGTACACGTGCTTATTATGCGAAACTGATACACGAATAAATTTAAATTTAACAAATAATCGTATATAAAAATACCTATAATACAATATGTTGAAATGAATCCATTCAAATTTTAATTCATTTTTTTTTTCGAAAAAAAATTGAAATTCCGATGTTTTCTTTCAAGTTTTAGTTTGAAAATGATACATGTATGTATATTGAATTGTTTCGAAATTTAAACACTCTCACTGCAAATATAAACATAGCTTTTATTGATCACTCTCATTTCAATCCATAATTCGAGTATCATTAAATTCATAAGAGGAAAAACTCGAAATAAATTATCGCAAAGGATAACGAAGAGAAAGGCACATGTGTACGAACTTAACGACCGTAAGTTTTCGAACGATTCTCTTCTTCTTTTCAATTCTAAAAAACGTAACAGTTTAAAACAACAAAACTCATTCAACTCGCGAACAATAGACCATACAGAATTCGACACAGTGTGAACATCGCTTCTGTTTTTTCCTCCGAAAAAATAAAAAGGCATCTCGTTAAAGTCGTTATGTCATTTAATAATGTATAACGTGGACGTGTTTTTCGATGATGTGAGAGAAAATCGCATCGTGTCTCGTTTGTGAAAGTGTTGCGGGTTCGAATCCCAAAAAACCAGTTCTTTTTTCGACACGGGATAGTCGATGTTTGTATGAGATAACTGTAACGTTTCGGCGGTCACTTTTTTGCCATTGCATAGGAAAATGATTTATCTCGAATCTCCATATCGAAGAATGGTCTAATGTTGCATATGAGTACATGTAACGTTGTGGTTTTTCTCAAGATTGTGATCGACCGTTGGACAATGGTGAGGGTTAAACGGATACGGTGCTAAAAAAATATTTTTATCTCATATGATGAAAGAATGTGTCAGTGAGAATCGTTTCGAAAGGAAAATGTGTCGATTCTTAAAAAAGATAAAATTATCAAATGAAAAATATTTTTCATGATGCTTTTGTAGCAAATTATTGGCACGACTTGATGAGTTAAGATAAGCTAGATTAGAATTTAGGTTAAATTAGATTTCAAGTTAGTTTCGATTTAGTTGTGCTGATAGTTTTACAATTTTTTATACTATCATACTAATTTTTAGAAATTTCAGTATGAATATATATTAAATGATTCATTTTTGTATTAAAAAATGATTTGATAATCACGGTACTCGACCTTCACGTTTGATCCACGAAACTGTTGTGAAAGTTATTACGAGATCGATCAAACTCAGCGGTCAAGTGGAACCGAAGACAATAAACGCATAAAGACGTTCGAATTCATTACGTGTACATTTAAATTAAATTAAAAAAAAATACGATTATCGTTAAAGATTCAATTTAGAAAAAAACGATTGTTCATATGTGAGATTTGTCGCAAATTCCTTTCACGGTTATGTTTTCCCCTTCACATACTGACAATGCTCGGTTGAACACAGTTCCAAATATCGTTATTTTTTTTATAAATTAAAGAAAAATAATCCGCATAATGATCGCCTTTCCATTTTTAATATCTAACAAAATATTAGATTGTTTTATTTATATGAATTATTAATCTGATATCACTAATGAATTAGTGTAAAGTTACCGATCAACTTGTTGTTATGTCGCTATTTGGCAGCCTCTCGATTGTCAGTAGTTGTCAAATGGACAGACGTAGTTTTTTCATCGCATTACATTTTTCATAGCATAATCGCGTTTTTTATTGCATCAAAAGGGAGAGTGTTTCGTTTGAGCTGAAAAAAACTCGCAAAGTCTACGTAACGGTCCATCTAATGCTGTTTTTTGCAACGAGATATTATCTTGTGAGATTGAATATTGATGTGAGTCTTACGCATATGGAGTTCAAAGGGAAAATTGTGTCGATAATTATAACCAGTTTGCGCATTTTATATGTCGAATGTATTGTCATATTGAAATAAGATGAATATTTGAGTAGAGAGTTTATATGGCGTTGTATTGTATCTGTCATCGATTAGGATCGATTTGTCATTCAATTTTTGTCGTTGTGGTATTAAAGATAATTAAAATGAAAATTGTCATAAATATGAATTATATAGATAATCTTATGTTATCTTTGATCGTTAGATATCATTCAATAATTATATTTTAAAATTGATCGTTTCCTTTAACTCCATCATTAGAAACTCTTTCATATGAAAAAATGTCACTGTATTATTTTATATTCAAACTGAATTAATCCTCAATCGTTTGGGCAGAACATAAAAATACAATAATGATATTGGCTCTGGAAAGAGTGTAAAGAAGATTCGTCAGATCCTTATTCATGAAGTTGTATGATGACTTTCCTTCCATTTAACTCGTCATTTTTATTTAGGAATAACTGACTATTTGAACCTGTATTTCCAAAGACTTCCACTTCCTAAAATATTTTATAATGTTCATTAACGTTCGTATTTTCTTTCCCAAAATCTTATCACAGATCAATTTATATGTTCTTTCAAATTCTAAACACTCACTTTATTTATATTCTTCAACAAAAACCCATTACAATCGAAGCAGCTCAAAAGCGACATGCACTTTCATCCGACCAATTACGATCATATTCGAACACGAAAAAAATCCACAAACAACACCAATTAAACGAAACAAACAATCCGTTACTCTCGACACATTTCACCGACAATTTTCCAGCAATTTTTCAACAAACAACGGCATACGATTGCAATTGAAAGACAACATCGTATGCACAACTTCCAGTGCATCCAAGAGGAAAGAACAATTAAAACCGGACGCGTTTCCTATCCGAATTGGAATCTGCACCGAATTGGAAGGTGGAGTGGTTTTGCGGAAGCCAATATAAAAACCAAAGCCGATCTGATCCGATCACATTCGACTTCGAGCAGTTCTTAAGAACAGTGCTTTCACGTAGGAGCCAACTCTAGTTACCACAATGGCTTCGAAGGTATGATACAGTTAACAATTTGTGCAACAGTGATTAAATTTTAAATTATTTCAAAAGATATTTTCGGATTTAAATCAAAATATATTAACATATAATATTTTTAACACGCATACATTAATCTATTATAATATTTAAGTTATTCGTCTTTGTTTTAATTCAATATAACGTGAATGAAAACTGTTAAACCGTTTAAACGACGTTGAGGATTTTTAACTTTTTCCAATTAAATAAAGTCATGAGATGAATTCGCAATGACTTTTATAAACAAGTTCGAATAGAATAAGTTGTTCGTGTACTTTTTTCGATGACTGAAAGTAAACGCGTGGGACGATTGCAACGAAATTGGTTCGAAACGCCCACACTGCTTTCACACATGAAAAATTGCATTTTTTTGCAATTATTATTTATCAAATTACCTCACATGTTGAGCTCAATTAATACTTTTTCGTTGAAAATAACAATCTAATGAAAAAAATGCGATCAACATCGAATTATTCATAGCCGTTCTATGAGCGAAAAAACTAATCTCCATATTTTCACAGATTGACTTAAATTATTTCGAACGATCCATTTAAAATAAAAACATAATGAACTAATCAATACCCATTAATATATTACACGATCAACGCAATCGATTCACATACCGTCAATTAAACAACCGTAAAACAATCAATCTAAAAAACGCATCACACGCAATTTTCCTTGCGTAACATGTTCTTAAAACCCGTTTAAGATTAATTGCATGCTATGCAATTGTTGCAGTTTCTGGGTCAAAGCATATTCAATGTCGTACGAGTTTCGCTTTCCTCATTCTAAATATTTTTAGATCTTAATCAGATTAAATCTGAGCCTACTGCTGCACCTAGTAATCCGAGTATTTACGTTTGCACAATCACTTTCCAGCCTTGATATTGAATTGTGAATTGTCTTTCGAAATCGGTTCAACATGCGGATATTGAAACTGTAACAAATATAGTGTGAAATTTTTTTGTTTCATTTGACTTTTTCATATTTGGATTGGGTTAGGGTGAAAAAAGGTTGCTTGTTAGGTTATTGAAATGTTATTAACCGACCTTGGAATAATTGTTATGTTGAGTCTATGTTATAATGTAAAGCACTTTCATTATTTAACTAAAAACGTTGTACTCGTTGAATTTGCGTTAAATTGGCCTTGATTTGTCTGAATCACATTATACAAACTCTTTGTTTGAAAATAAAATTAAGTGAATCGTTAATTAGATTAATCATATTTGCAACTATTAATAGTCACAATCATAACATCGATCATTTTCACACGACTCGCTAATGTAATTGGTCAAATCAAATTATTTTGAATCATGAAGTATTGACGTAACTATTTAATACTTTTCAGATGATTTTATTGATTGCCGCTTTGGCCATATCAAATGCACAAGCACAACAATCAGCAGCATCTCCAGCCCAAATAGCATATGCAGTATCCCAAGGCTATGACCAAACTGGACCTGGAGCCCAATCCTCATCTCAATCTCCTCAAGTCTATTCCACCAACCAACAATACGCTAGAGAACCTCAAGCTTATTCTCAACCCCAAACTCTGACCCAACCCCAAGTCCACTCTCACCAATACTTCACTCCTCCTCACTACGTAGCTCAGCAATTCCAAGCATTTGCTCAACCTCAAGTCTATCAAGCCCAACATTCTTACCCAACTCTTCAAGCATTCGGTCGTTACCAAGCTGCTCAATCTCAACCTCAATACTCCTACTCCAACTTGGCTTCCCCAGCTCACTATTCGACAGTTCAGGCTCAACAATTGGATTATCAACCACAATTAGCTGCTTACTCTCATGCTCCTCAAGTCGCTTACAATCAGATTCCTCAAGCTTCTTACACATCAGTGGCAAAAGCTCAACCAGTCAAAGCAGTGCAAGCTGTTCAACCAGAAGCATATGACTACAACACCCAATACACATACTCCTATGATACCCAGGTAAATTAACTCATCAACATACTCAATTGAAACGAATTCTAATCGATTTTTTTTAGGATTCATCTGATGCGAAAGCTCAACAACAATCAGACAACGTCGCTTACGAAGAACCAGAGACCAACTCAAAAGTCGAATATTCCCAAGGCAATGCATACAACGTCCAAAAGACATACGAGCCTCAATCTTACGTGTCCCAAGTGTCCCACGCCCCAGTCAAAGCCTACGAGCCTCAAGCCTACGTTTCTCAAACTGCCCAAAAAGGCTACGAACAACAAGCCTACATTTCTCAAACATCCACAAAGGGATACGAACCCCAAGCCTACGTTGCCAAACAAATCTATTCAGCACCGGTTGCTAAAGTTGCTTACCCAACCGTGGTTAAGCCCGTTTATACAGCTTCATTAACCAAGTATGCTACTCCACTTCAGCACCAACAGTATGCTTACAGTCATTAAATTTAATTTTTAAATTAAGTCTTTAAGATCTAGCCGATAGATGGCCTCGAGAAGCTGAGTCATCTATCGATCGAAATCGAATGTATTGTATTATAAATGTTGTTTTATTCATTTTTAATTGTATTGTAAATTTCCATGTTTAGATATTTATTTGTTAATTAAGGTGAAAAAAATATGGAAATTTTCTCGTAGATCATTTCGATCTGTATCGCTTTGCGAATAAATGTTATTTGTTGATATATGCTCGACTTTCTCTTTCCTCACAAAACAATGCTCAAAATTGAATAGAATACAAAAAAATGGTTCATACATAATACGGTCATTTCGTGCATATTTAAGTCACTGTGTAATTTTGATATTCAAATGTGCGTATCGAAGTTTTTGCCACTAGAAAGAAAGTAGTTTTGTAATAACCATAACATTGACTTTCCCTCCCGAGTGATCTAATGTGTTTTTTAACGACTCTCATTATTCTAATGTCATACTACGTAACAGTTCGGTGTTATTTTCAATCAATAATATAACACTCGGCAATTGTCTTTTAGACACATGTCATTATCTTAACAAATTTCAAATTTTGCATACAAACAATTAAAATTCATTTTTAAGTTACTTTGCTTCATATCTGAATCGAGCTTCAAATAGATTTATGTACAAATTTTATCGAATCTGTGAAAACATAGATTTAGCAAATTAACACAAAAAGTATTCACTTAGATTTTAGAAAAAATCTTTAAAGTAAGATTAGCGTATGACATGGAATTAGACCAAAAAACAAGCACTTTTTACACTCGATCAATTTAAAAACCTTATTACACTAGAAAGCCATAAAAAACGAATCAGCCCGATGGCAAATGATCCAGATATCAACCCCCGCGATCTACGGAAATCAAAGATCAAGATCGCGTCATTCACGGTTGACAATCGGGACTGGTGATCAATCAGAAAGTAAGGGAACCGAAAGGGAGCACAACCCTTACGACGATAATAATCGCAGCAGGACCTGCACAATATGCTAATCCTGTCAATCCACCAGCTCTGAAATAAAACCACCCCCTTCAACGTGTTCTTCGATCTGGATCGAATTTTAAACGGCGCTTTGTGGGGTTGACGGTCGAGTTTGCACTTTTGCTGTTCGAGGGCTGTTTTATAATACGATCTTGGTCTAGATAGGCATGCGATGGTACTTTTCCGTTGTCCTGTCGGCGTAGATAGTCTATAGTTCATATTAGGTTAGCTAGAGTTAGATTGGGATATTAGTTGGTGGGTTAACAAATGAGTATCAAGCGATTTTTATGCGTTTGAAATTTTGATAAATTTTTATATCAAGTAGATTTTATTGAAACGTCATATCTGTTATTTCGAATAGAGGTCGCCATCTTTTAAATAAAATTAATTCATAATTCATTTCGAATATCATTGAACAATTATGTAAAAGTTTCAACATGAAAAAAATGGAATGTCTCAAAAGACACATTTGTACTTATTCGAACGGATTTATTGTTATTTTGACATGCGTTTCAAGACAGCACAAAGCAACCTTATTTTCTGCATTATTTCACACGAAACCTTCATGTTGACTTTTGGCAGGTGTCTCCATAGACCCGAAGACTACTTCCATTCATCTCTAGAGCAAATATTTGCACACACTCTTATTGTTTGGCAATCGTACGCAAGAAGTAGAAACAAAGCTGCCGCAATCATTCAACATTAAATTTAAATGATAGTTTAGAATGCTTAATTTAATATTTGCATGTGAATATGAAGAGATTCATCGATGACTCGGTAGTAAAACACAAACGATGAGATGAGGAAAAAAGGTCAAAACGAAACATGATGTTTTTTTTGACAAATCACGTTTTTCTTTGGGACCGTTGTCGAAGAATTTAACTCTTAACCGCGTAATCCCCAATGATTGGTCCGGTCATGGTTACATGGACCAACTCATGTATTTTCCCACACACGTCATTGAATACAAACCCGTCAGTCAAACTATGATGTCTAGAAGGCAAATCGACACAGGGATGTGTACCTATGTAAGATCTATGTAAATTGTAAATTCGTATGGGATAATCTCGAAACAATAGCCTTTCAAATTCGAGATCTGTTCGATGTATCTATTAGGTTTTGTACATTGAAATGTGAAGATTATGATTTAAAGAAAAATTTTATATTATTTGAGAGTTTCAACCCTGCAGGTGATACAATGTGACAGGCTCAAAACGTCTCATTACACCTTTGTGGTTTCTAAGTGTTTCGTTCGCCTTTGTGCATCAAAAAGTTTTATTTACACAACATTGGAGTCTGTTTACAATCGACAAGGGTATCCATTTCCTGGACCAGCTTTTAGAACGTAGACGCCACGTACGAAATGCGTTTAATCGAATCAAAGACATTTCATATGAGATGAAAAAACGTATACGAACATAAAAAAATCGATAAAATGACTAATAGACTTGAACAAATAACAAAAAATTGAATGTCGAAAGTATGCGATTTTTTTCTGTCATTTTGACAATGGTGACTTTCGAATTTGCTATTTTTATAATTCTAGTATTTTTTTAATATTTTGTAAATATTCTAAATTTTTCTAAAGCGCCATATCATGTTTTATTTACGTGTTTTTCCTTGTACATGTTGGAAAGAATCCTTCACGCCTGATCAGATGACGTTTTGGTACATGTTACATTTTTTTTCCCAAATATGAAACCACGCATTTTTAATACTTTGTTTTGAGAAAACACTTCAAATATACATAGATTATGTTTTAATTAGAGTATCTTATGTTTTATTTATTTAATATGTGAATTTTATGGTGATACATCATCTCTTGACGTTTCTCGTATTGAAAAATACGCGTAATAGGATAATAATAAATATTTTCAGTTGGAATTGATTTGATAAGGTTATCGATTGTATACGGGATATTAGTAAAGCTTCTAATGATATAACTTTAATATCATAATCCTAAGATGATAAAAATGGAATCAAAATATAAAGTCGATACGTAAAAATGACGTCACGTCATTATATAAATTTATAATCATGCTTTTCACGAACACAACAAATATTTATTTTCGCGTACGGAGTTAAATATTTGTGATGCAGTAAAAGTTTATATGACAAAAAATATATTAACAATGCAATACATTTGAAGAGCTTCTGTGCAATAAATTGAATATATTACGAATATGTGTGATTATCAATTTGAGTTATTTATGGCTAACATGATCCTTCTATCATGTAATAAAATATTATATAGGAAAAAAAACAGTAGCAGCACTGACAACGTAAATATTTTGTTTGTTCAATAACAATTCATATTCTGCTTTAATTAAACCACATTATAAGATCTTTTTTTACATCAATATGTTTATTATAAATAAATTTCAGGTCAAAGTAATTTGAAAAATATTACAGAAATATCCAAAGTATTCTAAATCATAGGCACTTATGACTAACTTACTCGAAAAATATTTGATTTGAATTTAAAATATGAATAAAAATTTACTTTTTAATCTAAAAATCTTCCAAATTATATTATTCAAAAAATAAAAAATGCATATTTTGATCAGTTCTTTACATGCGTATCGATTTAAGCGGGGGCGTCGTAAATAATAATCCTTTGTAATGTGAACATTAATATACGTGTCACTATCTAAATCCTACCGAAAGCGACCCGACTATACAAATAACCCTCTTGCGTTATCGACAGCCCGTATAACTACCTGTGTTACCTCATTTCTATATAAAATATTGAAAAAAATACGCAATATTGTTCTAAATCGATGTCCTTTTTGTCCTTTCGAGCGTATAATGAATATTAGAACACTTAACTATTATTTTGGTTATGAGATGATTTTGTATGTTAAGGTTGAATATAAAATCTGTATTTCATATTTTAACGCTTTTGAATATTCAAAGTTAATTTTTGATAATCATTTGAAAGTTAGTGTGAATTCGATTATGATGTCCAAACAATTATCAATACACAGTAAAAAATAAGATATGCTGGCTTAGGTTAGGTTAAGTCTGGCAAAGTTAGAGTGAAGATTTGCAATCAAATAACGAGTATTTTCAATTGATTATAGAAAAATTAGATGATGCACATATTAAATATAAATTTTGGATCATAAATCATATTTTAGACCCCAAATATTTTACAATATCAATCACATATTTATATTACCCAAAGATATTAATATTTACAAATGGCGCCCACTAAACTTTGCTGTTTATTGAGGATTAACTTGTCAGATACGTTTCCATATGCACATCCGGATAAAAACGAATGAAATGACCCTTTTTACCATTTACAACAAGGGTCACATTATTGGTAAAAATGAAAAAAATACACATAATATCGTACATTCATGTATAATATGAAACGAGCGATAATATGGCCGCCGTAACGTTTTCGTTATTTTCCGATTTTTTTTTTTTGTATCTGTACCTTTATATGAAATATTATTATTTGGTTGTCTGTTTATTTTTCGGGTTTTGACATTTCAATCTGGGACTATCACCAACGTGTCATTAATTTTATTGTTTTTGTCCGGTGGAAAAAATCGAATTGTCATCTGTCAAACCACATATTGTTTCATAAAAGAAATTTTTTATCTCGCTAATGCAGACCGTGGCTGAAAAAAAAGGTACACCTATACAAAGTATGGAACGAAATAAAAATATTGAAAATTTTGTAAATATTTGATGACCTTGTTTTAAGGTTGTGCGAATTGTGTGCGAGTTGAATTTTGATCTTTCGATATTGCATCGCCTGATTTGTGACGTATTAATTAGATAAAATCGGTTTTAATTTATCTATTAAAGTGAAAACTGATAAACATACGTCTTACTTAAAGTAATAAAATAAGCTAAAATTAAATAAATGAATTCAAGCATAAGAATTTTTTTTCATGTATGGAGTTGAATTCTTAAAAAATTAGATTTTTTTTTCAATATTAATGAAAATTTAGTTTCAGGAGTAATGATACACATGACACTTGTGGTTGTCGACTTGATGATGAGGTGGTGAACGTATCAGACCAGGGTTATAAATGAAGTTATTATTTCTGTCAAGATTGTCCGCGACTCGATCTGAACAGCCATTAGCATTAAGTGGGCGATACGTCTAAACAAGTCACAACTATTCCACAGTTTCCAAACTTTTTCAAACGAGAATAACCCTTTATTGTATCCACTAAGTCTCGAAAATCATCCACTATTCACAAACTAAAAATATCATATCAGAAGTATACTGTAAGTATAATTTCGTAATAGTATTATCCGCAAACAATTGCGTATCAAGCCAAAAATGAGTTATGTTATGAGTTTTTCAATAAGTAAACTTTGGATATGGGTTAGGCAAAGTTTAAAAAAAATGGCACGTGTCTTATAAATAAGTCTCATATTTTTTCTGTTTGAAAATTATTTAAAGCATATTCCATATATTCATATAGATAAACGTTGATATTCAAATGAACTTCACATTTAAATAATCAAATCCATTTATTATAATAAAGCACCACGCGCACTAAATTAAAATAATAAATCGATTAATAACCTCAGAATTGACAAGCCTAGAATATTTCATAATTCTACGACTAATAAGCATTTTTTCAACGAATCGACACTTGGCCAAGAGAAAAAAACCAACATTTGACTATCGCTGATTTAGATCGTCACAGTAGCGAGTCGAACATTTTGTGTTACCAACTATCGAGAGCTTTGCCAAACACACCATTAAAAAAAGCTCTCATGAATATTACACGTTCTAGAAAATATCCATCAGATAAAACGTGACCCGAAAAATAATTTTGCGAGGTCGAAATCGT
Source organism: Cheumatopsyche charites (assembly GCA_024721215.1). Lineage (NCBI taxonomy): Eukaryota > Metazoa > Arthropoda > Insecta > Trichoptera > Hydropsychidae > Cheumatopsyche > Cheumatopsyche charites. The sequence continues at coordinate 13,316,422 of CM045578.1, forward strand.
AAAATATTTGCCAATTGTAAATCATCACAAGGGCCATTGCGATAAACGCTCGAATAATCCTACATTTTCATATAAATCAGATTTAAGATTGCCACACTTTGGATCTGGGATCAAAATCCGATCGATCAATGCATTATCGAAATTTGCAAAGATACAGAAAAAAATTGAGTTTTTTTAACAATAGATCTATTCGGGATCGTTACGGTTATTTTTTGATAAATGATACTCGGTTTTTTATTTAACAGGGTACATTTTATCAATGGGTTCTTCGAAATATTATTAGTGGTCTAATAATGCGTCCGATCTTGAATGTCGAAATGTGACAAAAAAAGGATGAGGTCCTTAAAAAAATGTGTACACGTTCCCGACATTGGTGCTAATTAAATTTAATAAAGCTGACGTATTTAGAGTGCATTTTTTCGGATTTTTGGCTAATTAAAATCGTTTTTTAATAATTACTTTTATATTTATAATGTGTGTTGTGTATTGATATCGCGAGCTGTCGCTCCATGTTAAATTATTTGTCTTTTGTGCAAAAAATAAGTCGATGCAGAAATTGACACCTACAGACGTGTCATTGAAACTTGCGTCGAACGAATCGAAAATAAGAATATAAGAAAGTGTTAAAATTCGAAGTGTCATATTTTCAAACACGTAATGAGATTCGAAAATATGGCAAAATAATATGAAAAAAATATACATTTCGCAGTCGCCTCATTATATAATTATCGATAAGTAAAAAATGTTTCTTAGGTCTCTAGGATCATTAATCATTTAATCAATTCATAAAATGTGTGTTGGAAAAAAAGAACAGCTTCTGAAACACTTCAACACCCACGTTTCGATATTTTATAGTTTTGATATATCGAATAAAAAAAAGGATTCATTCTATAATTTTTGATGTACACACCTTCACATAATCGACAGTTCTAAATTCGTCGCGTAGAAAATAATCGATATAGCGAATAATACGCAGCGTTCGCGCAATTTCTATCGAAATTCATCGACGAAAATAAACTTTTGGTCTCACATCAGACCACAAACAATACTTTCGAACACATTGTTGAGCATTCAAAAGCCGAAGAGACGTTTGTTGGTGACGTTTTGACGTTATTGAAATTGACAGGGACACGGCAACGGGCGACTCGTCTCCTATCTGTTACATTCCTCGAGCTCCTCGGGGACCAGTCCGCAAAACCTTGTACCCTGATAAAGTCACACACCCACATGACCCAAAACCACTATATTAATATAATATATAGTTTGAGGATCCATTGATGCGATGATGTCATAAAAAGTGGAAATTTTATTGCAGAAGTGTGTTAAAATTGGAGATGAACTTTTGGGTTTTTTTTGTTGGTACTATTTGATTCAATTGTGTCAAATTTTATATTAGTAAGAAAATATACATGGAGACTTTTATATGACGATCGAAAAAGCCAAGGGGTGTAATTGAAATCGCTTCTATGCACGCTCATTTATTTGGTGGCAAAAGGTAATAAACGAATTCGGAACGTGTGCCGAGATATATCATAAAAACAATCGGCCTCCTCCTAATACATGTAGGAATATTATCAAATTTGAATGCACTTTTCTCGAAATCACCGCGAAGTCACTTGTACCCATTAGCCTTTTCAGTCGTCTTATAATACAAGGCTGTGTTATCAAAATTGGTTATTTGTATCTTTTCTTTATAATTAGAGTTTCTTTAATTTCGTATGTACGAGTTGTTGACAGGATTTTCAAGAAATTTTTAACCGATGTAACATTGAAATTACATGTGATAAAAATTATACATATGTAAGAAGAATTATTATATTTGAATTTTTCATTAAAAAATGTTTAAATTATTTTTTTCATCGAAATCTAAAAATTCATTTATTTTTCTCAACACAAATTTTCAACAAAACAATCGAGCGTCAACACATTTCAAAATGTCATTTAAAACAAATATTAAATAAAATGTATTAAAAATACAGTATTAATACTTTTTAATTTATTATATTTTATTTTACAGTTATCAATTTGTAGCTTATATTTATAAAGATGCATCTACGACAAGTTGCATAAAAACTGTACATTTTGCCATTTCATAGGATAGAATGCAGATAAGCTCAACTAATAATTTTAGATTCATAAATTATTTATATGGGTCGAATCTGTTATGATGCTTCTTTATCAGCCATTTGGTTCTTGAATAAATTGTCGCTCTTTTTTTATTCGGACGGTGATTAAAAAAATGTGTAGAGCAGTTTTGACTACCGATTGACAGTCGATGTCAATCGAAACTGTCTTCGAAAGCGTTCAGGTCGTTTCGAAATCCGAATAAATTATTTATCATTATTAATTATTTATCGGATGCTGCTTCTTGTCTATGCATATATAAGATTTTATCATCGGAACGCATCTGTCGTATACGTGTACGATCATTATACGCGCGTCAAATCGATTCAGATATTAATCATTTCATTTTCGAACATCAATATGGCATTATAAATGCTAATATTTTATTCGACATAGAATGGCAATTATTCATGAAGAGTGAGATTTTTTTGTGCGTTTGCATGTTCATTCTTAAATTTGAACCGATTGAATATTCAATACTAAAGATGAAATATATTCGCATTAAGTTTGCTTAATTTGGTAATATAAATTTTATAATTCTTGTACATAGATATAAATATTCATCAATATAGACATTAAAAGTTACAAAAAATGCTTGAGGTTACTTTCAATTTGTATACACAGTAAATGAGTAAAAATTTTCATTGTCGATAAAGATAACTTACATATTAGAATTATTTCGTTTCGAGTAACATATATTTTTGATATTCAATATAAAAATCAATTCTACATTGATTTATTTATTATAACATATATATCTAATATATTTTTATTTGATCCTCATTATTTTCAGAGCAAGTTTCAGAAAAAAAAGCCATCATATTTCCATTTTTCGATTAATTTTTATATTCATTTATTAAAACACACAGGAGTGATTCCTTTATATTTCATGACCCTAAATCAAAGTCCATTTATTGTATAAGAAAACCCGATTGCTTTGTTTGTTATTTGATTTTTATCTATCACTAAGCCTTTGTCTTTTCCAACAATACTACATACACTTTAAATCCCTATCGTATAAAATTCATAACACTGGAAAATTTCTTCGAACTTTCCAACTCCTAGCACCATAACCTTAAACTTCAATCGACTCTTGACTCTAACTCGACTAATTACAAGACAATTACTCAATGGAAAACCACACATAACCCAGCATGAATGGCAAAACCGACATTAAACAACAATATTTCGCTATTAATCCAACACAACCAGACCAACCATCAGAGGACCGGTCTTCGAGAGATCTTCAAGCAGATAGCCGCAACGTTGGCTCGCCATTCAAAAGTCTGCGATAAAATAACCCAACGAATAAATATGTGGTATATTCTTATTATTCTGACAATAATAAAGAGTGACATTTATGGGAACAATTATTGTGCGCATTCCGACTTCCGACCGCGGGGATTTGGTTGATTGGCCAACAAAGGTGTCAGACTACCGCCGCGGGTGTTCCTCATACACGAATACAATGTATCGATGTGTGTTTTTGTATTGTGATATGATATGTTGTATTATTATGGTGTGTGTTTGTGTAGTTCCTATGGGGTTTTGATTCTGCTGGGTCTACGTGACGGCAGCAAAAGAAAAGCGATGCCCGCGGGACGATTGGTGTTTTCGAAACTAGGTTTTTGTTAATGGTAAATATTTGGGTTTCGGATTAAAATATTATATTAGTCTTTATTCTGTCTTCAGATGTATTAAATAATTAAATATATAAAGATTTTCAATCAAATTGATTTTAATTAATATGAATGTGAGTTTGATTGGTACGTTTTTGATTTTATTTTGATTGATTCACGTAATTGATTTTTTTGTAACACTATCTTATTTATATGATTTATAGGTTCCTAATAGTATATTTTTTTAAATATATAAAAAATAACAATTAAAAATTTGATTGACTTCGAAAGTCGGTAAATTCAATTCTGGCTTTAGAAAATTTAAATTCTTATACAAGACATTTCTATAGTCAGTTAGCAGCTTAATTACAGCGTTTTCTTCTGATACACTAATTTCGAATATGTAAATATTATATGACGACTGAAAAGGCCAAGAGGTACAAGTGATATTTTTGCCGAAATTGAGCTAATTACAGGAATTATTTCTATGTACATTCATATATTTGGAGGCAAAAGGATATAAACGAATTTGGAACGTGTACCGAAATACACCAAATCACTCGACCTCCTCCTAATACGTGTAGGTATATGTTCAACTTTGAGTGCTATTTACTTGAAATCACTTGTACCCTTTGGCATTTTCAGTCGTCATATATAAATTTGAAATACTGTTAAAATATCAGCTGTTAACCATAAAAGGCTAGATTATGTTATATAAACTTGCATGCGAATAGCCATATAATATATTATGTGGAAAAATTCAATTTAGCATGCGAGTTTCTTCATAGAACATGTTTCTGACTCTTTTGAATAGTTTCATTTATTTGATGATAATTTTATAATAAAATTTACAACCTCCGTTAGAATTCTTTGCATAAAAATCAATCACGCACATGGAATATCATAATATAAAATTTCAAATGAAAAACTTGAACATCTCTGTTTATAAAAATATCAAACACAAACATTTTTATACAATTCCCTACATTCGTTTTGTTACGTGAGAGTTTTCATCGTTAATTACCGGAGCCGATGTCGAGGATGTGTCTCGCTCGAAAGCGATCCTCGGGAATAACGAAACGCACACACAAAATAAAAATCTGTCTCGATTTTTGTTTTGATATCCGATCTCGAGAACAAGGAACAAGGAATGTTTTTTGACAGTGGAATAAGCCAACCGAAATCGGACAACGCGGACCCGCCGCTCGAAAGCCTTATTTGTGACCGGTCGAGTCGATTTCGATCATCTCGAGGTTCTCTTTTGCCAAAGATTATCGTCGTCCACTTAACTGAGAAGATCGTGTAATTCGGTGACGTCATCGTCTTATATGTAATTTGGTTAGAATTTCGAAAAAATTAGAGAGAAATCGTTTATTTTTCTAGATAATGAGGAGTGGTGAAGTTTGCAGAAATGCATTTTCAATCTCTAGTAGTGTAAATATCGAAAAATTCAAATTTGTGTATTTCAATGCTAATATTCTCATTTACTTATCTCAGTAAACTAGAATGCGATATAATGTTCCATTGACTAAGAAATTAGTAAGACACATTTCTTATGATTTATGAAACATACTCTTTATATAGTGTAATGAAATATTAAAAATAAATTGATCTAATATTAATATATTCTAATATTTCATATACGAGTATGTTTAGGACAATTTTTTAGATAATTTCAACAACTATTTAATTTCCTTTGCGTTATAAATCTATCAAGTCTGAGCTCTGAACTCAACATTGTAATCAAAAGGAAAGGGAGTGACTAACAATAAGTGAGAAAACCCAATTTCTTTGAAGTATGTCTAATTGTAAGGTCCATATTTCAGTAAACATTTATGATAACTAAATATATATGACGACTGAAAAGGCCAAGGGGTACAAGTGATATTTTTGCCGAAATTGAGTTATGCACAGGAATCTCTTCTATGCACGCTCATTTATTTGGTGGCAAAAGGATATAAACGAATTCGTAACGTGTGCCGAGATATATCATCAAATCATTCAACCTCCTCCTAATACGTATAGGTACGCTTTTCTCGAAATAACCGTGATATCACTTGTTCTCCTTGGCCTTTTCAGTCGTCATATGTAGTAATAGTATTAATTATATTTTTATTAAAATATTATATTGGAAAATAAATCATTTAGCTGTATATTAAAAGCAGCGCGAATGTTCGCACGCATCCATACCCAATAAGAATGTTTACAGATTATCGTCTCTTTTGACATAAAATAAGCATTTTTTTTTCCACATTCGATCGACTCAAACTCGCTTTGGTCCTATTGAAAAATAAAACTCCCATACCCCGGTAGGTAGATTCGAATGGAAAGACGTTATCGGACAGCGGTAGCTCAATAAGCTGTAGCTGGTGATTGATGGTCCTCGGCGCACTTGTGATCGGATAAGCAGCTTCCGAATTGAAATAATGTCATACAACTAAATACAAAAAAACAACATATACTGTATGTATTCAGAACCGTTCAAACAATGCGTACGATAAATTAAAATGTCGCCCGGACGAAAATCGTAACGCTTTTTTTCCACGACAGTGATATATCAAACAATGAAACGACACGGCGAAATTGTTCTATCTGGATTCTAAGAAACTGTCAAATGGACGTTTAATGTTTTATAGTTTGAATTAGGTCTTGGCAACTTATGACCCGCGGGTTATTCGATGATGAATTTGATGATTTCTAGTAACGGTTTGAATTGTGCAAATAAATTGTGTTTAATGTAGGAAAAGAAGAGAGAAACAAAGCAGAGTTACAGGTGTAAGTTGTTCCGAAAAGATCAATTTTGTAAGAAAAAGCGATAGTAATACCAAAAAAGGGCATAATTAAAGTACTATTATGTAAAGTGCAACTTTGGCAACCATTTTAGTTACTCTAGTGATGACAGTTGAGTGACGAAATAACTCCGTAACAACTTAACCCTGGACTACACAGCCCCACAATCTTCTATTTATTTTTTATAAATGTCTATTTATTATGTTATAATCAGAACATAATTTAATTAAAACTCTTTTAAAGGGTTCGTATTTCTAAAATTGTTTGTATAAATTATTCTTTTTCAAAAGTAGAAGTTCAATTGATCTTATCTGAAGTCAAAGTTTTTTCATGAGAATTAAAATCAACAATTTTCTTAGTAGTTGAAATTCGCTGAATTTAATTTGTGGTCAAAAAAGGTTGTCGATGTCTGTATCAGACGTTTGTTAAAAATTGTTTGTGTGAGGCTTTCGCGCTTTCGAGCTAAGAAATGGTCTAGTTCGTTGGTGTTTTTTCGAGAATAAATTAAAGTGTGGATTTTTTTCATGCGATAAAACTGTGTCGTATAAATTTACATGCGATTTTTTAAACGTCAAAATTTTTATTGTCAAATAATAAATCAATGTTTTGCTTCTTACATTCGATGGAGCGACGTGCAGTAGCTGTTTTTCGCACACCAAATTATGTAATGTATTCAGATTATTGTGATATTAATTAATTGCAAATTTGAATTTCAGAATTCGGGTGATCTATTATTTTAAACATCGTCTAATTTGCAAATGTAATTAGCAAAAAATGTTAAATATTCTTTACTTGAATTTCAATAAGATGTTTTCGATATTATCTTCGTATGTATTATCAACAATTGCTGAAAAAAATATGCAGATTGATTAAAAAGCTTCACTGAAATTTATAACAAGAAATTAACCATCTTAAATCAGTATCAAATAAAATAAGTTAATTCAATTTGCTACATAATTTATCATTAAAATTAAAATGATAATACAGGTTATCATCTCAAATAGATATTATCTGTTTTTGTACCTACCAATGAATAAAAACAGGGAAATCCAATAAATTTATCACTTAAGACAATTTAAATTTTTTTTTAAATAATAGATCAAACACTGATTTTGACTTTTGAATACATTTTATTATACTTACTTACAGATAAAACAATTATTTTTTAGCATAGGTTATATTATGTACATGTGCTTCTTAAAAAAAAGATTTTTATTTGATTTTGTTATAGTTTATTTAACGACTTTTTTATGATTTATGCATCAAAAAATTTTCAAAGCATTCAAAATGAAAATTCTTAGTTATACTATAATAAATTGATGTCATTTTAAAGTAAGAACACTACGAAAATATATTTGATACTTAAGTTGTAAATAGTCAATAGTAAAAGATTAAACACAATTTGTCAAACTGCATAGAAAATTTTTCTACGAGTACATAAGAAAAACTTTTTATTAATAATATTTCTTTTAAAAATCAACACACATTATATCATTCAAATATTAAAAAATCTCCAAACAATTCAACAATTCTATACATTTTTTCAACCAAAATCAACACAACATTCAAATCCACCACCAAACCAGACACCACTTAGAAACAACGACCACAAAAGCCTCATCTCCTCAACTATCAAACACATTTTATCGTTCATATATCAAAAAAATATCAAACTATCCAACAATTCCATACATTTTTTTTACCAAAATCGACACAACATTCAAATCCATCACCAAGTCAAACACCAGACAGAAACAACGACCACAAAATCCTCATTTCCTCAACTATCAAACACATTTTATCGTTCTTATATTAAAAAAATCTCAAACAATTCAACAATCCTATACATTTTTTCAACCAAAATCGACACAACATTAAAATCCACCACCATACAGAAACAACGACAATACAAAAGCCTCATCTCCTCGACTATCAAACAGACACACATTCACGATTAATACACGTATACATATTCTCGTTTGTAGAGCGCATTTATCAATCATCATTATCGGGCCGTCGGGATCGCAGCGCGGTCAACCAGGTGTTAATACCTTCGGCTACCATCTTTGTTAACGTCAACCACCGGCTAAGCTGACGAAGACGCAGTGTCCAAATTGTTTTCCATCGCGGACTTTTGCAGATTTCATTTCTGCCGAGTTTCGCGGCGATCGGGAGTCGATGGCGCTCGGGAAATTCGATGGAATAATCGGGAAATTTGCTGATGGATTTTTGATTAGTTGTTCTGATGGAGTCTTGGGAATTGATATTATGGGGATATTTCAGAATGAAAATAGTTATGCTTTGAAAATTTAAGGGTTTAAGTGTATATAAATAAATATATTATGTAGAAATGTCACATTTATGTTATTTTGTTTTTGATGCAATGAAAATTCTTTTCTAAATCAAATGTCTATAAAGATGATGAAGTGAAAGATTTCATTGGTGAAATTGTAATTTTCTTATATAATAACTTAATTAGTGAAATATGAATGTAATTATGAATAAATTTTAGATTTTAAATAAGTCAAGATGTATTAAAATATGGCATATGATTGAAAGATTTTTAACCTAACTAAATTTTTAATATATGCGTTAATAAAACAACTGTCAATAAAAATATTTTCACCACAAAATTTGTATCACGATTGGATATGAATCCACTAAAACGTCAATAAAATCAAAATTAAAATACATATTTCGATAAAAAATATATTTTCCGATAATTTCACCTACATAATTATATTGACGACTGAAAAGGGCAAGGGGTACAATTGACTTCGCGGTGATTTCGAGAAAAGCGCGTTTAAAGTTGACTATGTACCTACATGTATTAGAAAGAGGATGACTGATTTTATGATATATCTTATATGATATATGAATTCGTTTATATTCTTTTGCCACCAAATAAATGAAGCGATTTCTGTACATAACTCAATTTTAACAAAAATGTCACTTACACCTCTTAATCTTTTCGGTCATTATATATTAAAAAACAATATAAAATTACATCCCTTCCACCAAAACAATCCTAAACAACCTTATATCTAAACACATAATCCTAAATAGAAAAACCCACACACAAACAGCCACATCCAGAACACAATTCAATTTACGGAAAACTCGTCTATTTTTCCATAGGATCTAAAAAAAAGCCTTATATACCTAAATAGATGTCCGCCAAGGATATAATGTAGCCGTCCGACTGTCAGGAGCTACCCCCACCAGCGCATCCCCGATTAAGATGCTCGCCTCTGATTGGTCGATCGGGGTTCGTGTCGTAACACCCCCTGTTAGGCCACGCCCACGACAGCTCAATCTGTTGTGCAGTTCTATCCGTCTCTGTTTGTTTCGTTCGGTTGCGTGTGTGCGAGCGAGACGGGTGTATGTCGTGCCATGTGATTCTGAAGGAGTTCAGTGGTTGTTCAAATGTTTTTTTTTTATGTGTTAATTTTTGTAGTTTGATTTTAGGGGTGTGTAATATTGGGTGATTATAAGTTATTACGAAGGGATATCATCGTATTAGATGCACTCTATTCTGTCAGGTTATTAGACCGGCCTAGTTGGGTACCACCAATAATGCACTGATTAAAGAATTAAGAATGAAAATCATCATATTAGATGCACCCTACTTTGTCAGCTTATTAGGGCGGCTTAGTTGGGTACCACCAATAATACAATGAATTGAGAATGAATTTTGTGAAAATGTCGCAATTGTGCAATAACATTTCGCTTTTGCGAATTTGAAGCATAACTTTGTTGAAGAATGTAAAAATATTATACATAGATTTTCCTGGAAATGTAAGCGTGGCCCTGAAGTATTTTCTGATGATGTTTATACATATCAAGCTAGGTTGACCTGACAAATTGGTATGGAGTAAGGGCAATGTATAATGAAGAGTAGAGAGATTTCTGTACCATTCCATATTTATCGAATTTTCCATTTTTGTTTCCTAAATTCATCAAATTGGTACATAGCGATTTATCACAGCATTTGAAAATTGCTAAATTCTGAATAATACAATACTTTCTACATGGTATTATATGCATATCTTATTCAAATAATAATTTAATCTAGTCTAACAATATTTCTGTATTAAATAAAAAATATTCTAAGATTTCATGAAAATGAATTGAATCTGCTTGATAAATTCCCATTTAAATTTATAAAAATAAACAAAAATAATACTCTTTGAATGTCTATGACTAACTAATATCTCTTCAATTATTTTTTTATTACGTTCATTAAATATTCGTTTGATTTTTAAAATTCAATGAAATCTACATAAATTTAAATTATCACGTATTAAACTCAATATTTCGTAAAAAATAGACAAATATCAAAACCATATGACTCTCATTGATACCGATCACGATATCAAATCGCACCCCACAGTTTGAGTAGCGCAATCAACGTCAATAGCGTGGCAAGTTGTGTGGAGCGACTCAGTGACCGCCGCGGGCCCGTCTCGACAACTCGACTCACTATCGTCCCGTTTTTTCAAACTCAAAAAAAAAGCGAAACCAAAAAAAGACACGGCGTGACACAGTTTGTGAATCGTCTAATTTACACATGTCAACTGCCTCGGTCGACACGCATTAATTAGCGAAGCAATCAATTAGCCGGTATGGAAAGTGACCAGAAGTCGGGATGTAAATACTGCTCACCATGATGTGAGATCTATGTATAACCTCGTCTCGATTATTGGCAGATTGAAGAGGTTTCAACACTAGCGCCATGATGACTATGGATGTCACCATGTACGGTAATCAGCAGCAGACTTATCCGGAATCCTATTGCCAAACGGACTATCCTCCAGATCACGCTTATTATGCCGATAACCATTATCATCACTATCAAGAAATCCCTGGACACGACCATCAATCCTCGACTGTGCCGCACGATCATCCAGATCACATAATAAACACGGATAACGGCTTGAGCTACACCAATTTAGACTATTCGATACATCCTAGTCAAGCGTATCCTCAGCACAATTTGCAAGGATCTTATCCGGAGATGGGACACTACAACATCCCTCATCTAGAGATGAACCATCAAGGGAGCCATCATAAGCTGGACAACCACTATCTAGAGACCAAATACAACATGCATTTCATGGAAGGAGAGGGTGGCAATCATGCTGTCAACAACTATCCTCACATTGTGATGCACCAGAGCGGATCGCCGAACTCTTGTTTGGACTATCAGGGACATTATCAAACTAAAAGTGAACATTTGCAAGACGTCGGAAGCGGAAAAGACATGCACCATGGGGGGGATTGTTTCAGACAGCAGGAAATCGGTGCCAGGTTAGCTGGGTCTCAGCAAGGTATGCAAAATATAGGCCTGGGACCGGGATCTGGGATGGGACTGGGACAGGGACCTGGTCCTGGACAGCATAGTCAACACCATCACGCTGTACCCACTTATAAATGGATGCAAGTGAAGAGAAACGTACCTAAACCCTCTGGTATGTATACCATTCAAATTAATTATAATGTTAAATTTAGATTTGTAAGATGATATTGTATTTATGAAGAGCGTACTTTTGTATTTTTTTCGGATCCCGAAATCAAATATCTTTTGGGTTATGAGGTCTCGATGCAACAGTTCGATGTAATTGTCAGTTAATTTTGTTCGAAACGAATTCAAGGCATTCCATTAAAGTTCTCAAACTTTTCTTTTAAGATTTTAGTTAAATTTAAATATAAAAAAATAATGTTGAAAAAACTTGAAAAATTATCGAAAAATGAATCTAAATCTTTATCGAATTTTCCAATATGTATTTGGAAAACATAAAATGTGAAAACTTTGACAATTGCTGGTCATATTAACACCGAAACAATTCCAAGACGTTTTCGACAAGTCGAACAAGTTATAAAGTTCATATCGAATAACATAAAAAAATATTTCATATGTTACATCGCATTTTGAAGTTACGCGAAAAAATACTTCTCTATTTTCGTACCGAACCCCAGCATGACCTCTCCGTTTACGAAATTATTTTTTACACGATAATTTGCGGCGATTTATTCTTTCACTTTATTGAATTTAGATGAAAGTCGCAGATTGAAAACATAAAAAGGAAACATGTAAATTTCTAAATGTAGCCGATTTTTTAGCCCCGTTTTCTATTTTCTCTCGGTCGGGGGTTGTTTCGTTATATATTGTATTATATTTTTTTCACGTTCGTTTTATTTTCCCCAACGTATGAAAAACACACCGTGCCTGCTAAGGTCAAAATTCTCATGAAATCAGATTTTCTACTCTTTAGCCATAACATGAAAGGTCGTTACGCAAGTGACATAATACAAAATAGCGTACGCTTTTCGAACGCAAAGCGATTTTTTATGTCGAAATTAATAAAAAAAAATGAAAATAAATCCGGACGTAATGTACAATAATTTATTAAGCCTGTTTTATACCCGAGACTTTCATTCTGGCAAAATTATAATCTCATTACTGCTATTACGTAGATTTCTATCGATAAGTTTAATTGACTAAAAAGGTTTTCTTTCTAAAAACCCATTAATGCGTATGATTATTTCTAAAATTAAACATATATTTAATTTGATGAATAAGAACCGAAAAATAATTAATCGACCTTATGTTACAGCTATTTAAATATTTTGAATATGATTTCATTTGGAATACATAATATATTATTTTCGTACATTTGTTTTCGACTAATTGTTTGTTCATTGATTGCGAAATATAATACATCTTATTCTATTTTGAAAGTATTTTTATATTATGAATTTAATTTTAAGCTCATTGAATAAATTTGAGGAATTATTTTCAAAATATTCCGAAGATTGTTTTCATTCTAACTAATATGTATGAAATCACATAGCACACGTAGTTCACACGTATGAGTTGATATAAGAATGTGAAAGTTCCCATAGAAAAATCGAAAAATTATAGATTCAAAATTAAATTTCCAAACCAAAATCATGTCTAATTAAATAAAATAATATCAATTCCTATGGGAAAAATGAAAACATTAGAGAAACGAGCGACAATTATCATAAGGGCGCCCGGAGCGTTAAACCGGCACTCGACACGCGAAATATGCACAAAGCCTGACACACTTAAGCTATAATACAAGCCACGACAAACAGCTTCTAAAACGTTAATAAAAAGCCTCAAATGATAAAACTCCACGAAGACTTCCAGAGAAACTTCTGCGGCTATAGAATCGCATTATATGTATTTGTCGGGCGTGCGTTCGTGACTCCGTCGGCCCAGGAGTCATCGTGACTCCGCAGAACTCGACTCCTCGATTATGGTGTGTGTGTAATATTGTAATATTGTCGATGGTGTTTATGGTGGCACTATGGGGGACAGTTTAATCCGATGGAAAAAAGAGCGGCTTGATCTTTGTCAACCAGAGGTCGGCTCCTTTATGGATCCGGAGGATGATTTGGGAGTTTTCGATTTTTTTATTTTGGAATCGAGGTTGGTTTCACTTTCTGTGTTTTGCGGTTTGTGTTTTGGAATTGTTTTTTTTTTGGGTTTGGGTTGGAGTGATGGTGCGATTTTGGTATGGAATAGTTTTGTGATTCGAAAGGATTCGATTTTTCGATCTGTCTATGAAATCGATTAAAGAAAATTTCATTATTCTGGTTCGATCTTTCTATGCACCTATAATGAATCAACAGTTCGAATATATTCTAATTTTCAATGTAATACACCAATTTAATAATAAATTTTAAAATAACTAATCATTCATTTGGTCGCTTGTATTCATTTATTTTTCATTGCAATACATTTTCATTTGAATCACACATTCAACACGAATAAAATTCAAATTATTTTTTAAATATTCATAAACAAATAATTAAATTTATAGAAAACATTGACTATTAACAATCATATTATTTTATGAAAATCGCAAACAAATGTACATATAAAGCATTTTTTCTTTGAAATTCATGCATTTCGCTCGCTTTTTGACTTAACGTGACGTGCAACAATTTTAATGAGCGCTCATTTTTGTCGACAGTTTAATAATTTCAATATTTACCAAAGTGGAATAGGAAAAAAAATACTAGTGTGAAAAATGTTCTCGTTTAATCATATTTTTTTCGTTATGGCAAAGCGTACAAATGGGGTGAAAAATAATCGATTATTTCTCAGTGCATACGAGCAATGGGGTTGTGGGGAACTGATTTGTGAAAAAGATAAGGCGAGCAGTTAAAAATCTAAATCCCTTTACATCTTTATCATTATTTTCATAATTCTGGCAATAAAATAAATATAAACTCGGGAAACATTCTTAATAATAGTAAAAAAGCGCGCGATAATTTGAATGTGTCTTGGACTTAATATCGCGCGACAAAGCTTAATTTTTTATGGTTTTACGTATTTTATTCGCTATTTAAGATTCTTCGATAGCGGCTTTTTTTCTCTCGTAAGCACTAAAACCCTTTCTGAAACATAAAAAGTGAATGGAGAAAATACAATTGCATTTTATTACCACGTAGAACGCATAAGAAATTCGACGTGAAAATGTATAATTGGCGTCACGCGAAAATTTCCATTATGAAAATTAATATTATTATATCGTCGTTATCATCACTTGTGTCGTTAACTGAAATTCGCTCACGTTTTCGAAATGTCTTTATTTAAATTTCGCTATTTCGCTTTCTAACAGATCAAATTTTACGACTGTAATTAAAGAGCGAATTTCACTTAAAGCGCTGGAATAAATTATACTAAAATATCGATTTTAGAATTAAAATTGTATTTCAACGAACTCGTTATTATCAATCAAAATTAAGTATTATAAGATCATTTCAAATTATCGTTAATCGAAAATATTTTGCTATAGATTCTTAATGCAAATGATCAATTAAAATAATAAATTGCAATGTTAATAAAGAAAAGTTAAGTTTTTTCACTTCTATACAAACTATTCTCTAGATATAAAAATGCGTTTGAAAATTATAAAAATGTACAGTAAATATTGATTTGGAATACGTTCATTTAAAATCTAAAAAATTGAAATGAAAAATAAATATTAATAGGTACTTATAAAAGATAAGTAATGATACAATGTATGATTCATGAATTTATTAATAATTTAATTACAACGTCCCACTCAATCCAATCTAACCAGTCCAATCAAACTTATTGTTAGCTCAATAATAAATATGAACTTAATATTATTTCGAATCTCATATTGATCCAACTTATTGCAATACTAAACTCACTTGACTGACATCAAGTTTCCATACATTTTTCATTCAAATCAAAATTCCAACGACCAAAAAAGAAAAGTTTTTCCACAAAAACTAACTCGAGAATTTTCCTAGACCATTCCAAAGGCGCATTCACAATAACCACATAAAAAATCAAACCATAACGGTCCACTAATACGTGAATTGACCACACCGTAATTTATGTACCAATAAATAATATTTTCGCCCCCCGAGTCGCATTTGCATGTCTCGTATAGGGAAAGCACACTTTTTTTCTAACTCTCTTTTTTCTGTACCACGATTTTCAACCCCGCTTTTACCCTGCGACGAAACAAGCATAAAAACATGCCAACCCACCCCCATACTAGTTTGAGGTCGTTGACGATTTTTCTGTCTTGAAATCGAACCCTAAACGCAAAAGGCTCATTTTTTATATTTGTATTAATATTTTTTTAATTGCTTGAATACTGTTTTTTAATAGGTATTTGAATCCACTAACGCATTGATTAAATTTATATAAATGGTCAGTGTAAACTTGTCAAGACTCATTATCTGTCCAACTCTTGCACTGTATTAATATAAATTTTAACAATGAAACTTAAGAAAATAATATAGAACGGTATACAAATTCAAAAATTTTCGAACCTAAACCAATTTTCAGTCTATGTACATTTTCATTTACACACGCTTCATTCTTGCATATCCATAAAAAGTTACTAAACATACATTTAAATACTGATCATTCAACACATATAAATTACTTTGTGAAAAAAAAACGTTTTTAATCAAAAAAAAATTTTTTTCTACTGATTTTTATCGTTTAACTTACAAAATGGGTTTCGATTATCTGATTTATTATTGTGTATAATCTAGATTTAGATGTACATACGTTGATACGGATAATTATATTATACAATCGAAGTATTTAATCCTTTCAGTCGTTGTATTATTATATTGTATGAATTTGAAAATGTGTGTGTGAAAAATTATTGTAAGTTCTGTGAATTAGCAAATTCCTAGATTATAATATAATGATTATCAAGTTGATATTAATCGATTCAATATGAAAAAAAATACATTGATTCCATTCTTTGTAGAAAAAATATTACAATTTGATTAAATTGAAACAATTCAAACAAAGTTGCGATTTTCGAATTTCTCATTATTTTTTTAATAGTATTGAATAAATATACCTACAATACATATAATAAACAAATGAAATCAAAACAATCATTAACAGCAATCAACATTGAATTTATAACAGCTTTTGTTGGAAAGAAATATCGTTTAACAAGTTTATAACGCATCATATAATATTTGTGCAATAAAAATCTTCATTTTACGATTCGACGATAAACCGACTTGATTTCGTTCGACCAAACTAATTCCCCAACAGAAACGTTCTTAGAGGATTTAAACTGTCATACGATAAATCTTTACGAATTATACGATTCATTATTGTCCGCCACGTATACTAGCATAATCTGATAACATTATGTACTATACATGCTACCGATAAATCGAAGATTTCTCGCTAAACACTGCTATTATATCTACCTAGGATTTATTTTATCACAAAAGATACCTTTGATGCGACAAGATTGTCCATTTATATGTCGATGAATGTATCTGATGCTGAATCGTCATCTGATTACGGTTTTTCCATCCACTCCAAAAAATACAGAAGCACAAAACGAGATTCGATTTATTGATATATTAGTTGTACTATTGTATGTGGCAATAGTAGATATATAAATAAATAAAGAAACACATGTATTTCATATTTATCGACAGTTCTGTTTACTCAGATAAACGTGACACGTGGTGGTTACTTCATTGACGAAAGGTTAAATCGTGTTACATGCAAGTTAAATATTTGATTGTACAAAATAACTTAAATTTTATGATTTATTATATGTATTTTTATAAAGTTTTCATATTAAAGTATCTGATATAATCAATAGTATTTGTCCAATTTACGTATGTCATTATCATAACTTATTGTTAGCACTATCTCAATCCCAATTTCAATGAATGAAAATCGTTTTTTGAAAACGAAAAAATCATAATATCTACTACCCAATCTAATTAATTTTTTATTTGTATATTGAAAGAGATTTGTAAGTTAAAATTATCTGAAAAAATGATGCATTGAATGGATCCATGGGTCAATTCGTGAGAGTTGTTATTAATAATCTTACTGTAGGGAATCATTTTAGAAAATGGGTTAGAATAATCTTTCGACAACTCGTCCTGATAAGATTACTGGACTACTTCAGAGTCATTTGTTTGCTCTCGGATTACAATGGTGTCAGATAACGAGCCATAGATCCCATAGTTGTGTGGATTCATTGATAAAACCTTTCGGATAGTCTCGCAAGACTAAATATTAAAATCTCATTTTGTCATACCGTAGAGAATTATCGATTTTTTAGAGTTTATTGCACCTATTTGTAACAAAAAATAATTGTAAGTATCCAGTAATTTTGTATTTAGGTGAAATTCGTCATTCGATTTGTCAGACTCTTTAACGAATTTGATTTAAATCTGTAAACACGCTGATATGAATCTAAATCGTCACAATAGATAAGTTTATTTTTGTTTTTTCGTTAAACGCTTTATCTTCGATTTTCTATCGCAAAATCGTTAATCCGTAAGATTTAATTTGTGATTTCGATTTATTTTATAAATAAATTTTATTATTTAAAATTAGACGAAGATAAAATGTATTTCCATATATGATAAAATAATAATTGATGGTTTTTTTCTAAATTATTTCGATTAAATATTTATATGAAATAATTGTAAATTGATCAAATAAAATGTTAAGATTACAATCATATATTTTTTTGTTTTTACAACAAAAGACTAACTAATAAACGCTGATGATATCTCGAGATTGCTTATTTTGATTAAATACCATCGAAAATTCAACTAAATAATACGCGTATAATGAACTCAAATTAGTAAATTGCAAAAATTCTCAAGTTATTCCAATTGAAAAATAATAATTAGACCAAAATGCACATCAAAGGTGCGTAAAATCTAATCATAGAATCACAAACGTCACACGATCGATCAAAAACGTGCATCGCCTCAAAATCAAAATAATTTTAATTCAATCGAAAACCAAAATTAACATACAGAAACCAGAAACACAATGGAGGAGCAGACAATCAAATCCACCATCAATCACGCAACCTGGAAACCAGCGATTCGCATTTTCCACCATAAATTAAACGCGTTTCTTTCACACAGCAGTGTGTGGAGTACATACAGTAGAACCTCGATTATTCAGATTTGTTCAAAATTGAAAAAAAAATACATATTTGCCAATTTTCACTGTAACGATTGATGAAATACATAATATTTTTGCAAATCTTTCATATGTTGAAGCTTTTCATTGTTCAAATTAAATATTCCATAAGCAGATTTATCACCTTTTGCAAAATTATTGAAAATGGTTGAATTTTTGATAAAAATATTGTATTATTGAAGTTTTACGCGAATCTAAACAAATCAAAATGATTCATGCTGAATATGTTGACGATCTCTTTCGGTTATATTTTTAAAATATTTGAACAACTTGGAGTAAATGTTATAAATACTGATATACTCGTACATTTTTCCATTTATTTCTTATATTTTACTGAAAATATTAAATAAAAACTAAATGACGACTGAAAAGCCAAGGAGTACAAATGACATTTTTGCCGAAATTGAGTTATGCACAGGAATCGCTTCTATGCACGCTCATTTATTTGTTGGCAAAAGGATATAAACGAATTCGGAAAATGTACCTCGATATATCATCAAATCAATCGACCTCCTCCTAATACATGGTCATCTTTAAACGCGCTTTTCTCGAAATTACCACAAAGTCACTTGTACCCCTTAGCCTTTCCAATCGTCAAATAACACTTTCATTTAATAATTATTTAATTAATCGAGTAACAAACGATTGAAAGTTCGACTGAAAAGTCGCCATTGAGTTCACGATTTAAATTAAAAAGCGTCCCAAATTACTGACTTATTCCATGTTAATCACTTTTCTACCACATCACCGTTAATTCCGCTCAATCGAGACTCCACCGTACGTCATATTTATACGGCCACAATTTAGATTAGGAACAAAAGCGTGGCTAATTGCTAACGATTTCGCGCGGCGCAATAATGAGTAAAAGTCCCCTAAGGGTGGCCTTATCGGAATTAATCGAGCCTTTCGAGCTTGACACGCGTGTCTCAAAATGTGTCAAAGTAATTAATCCGATGTTTAACCGCTGCTCAAGATTCGAAACGGGAAAGATTGATGCGCCAATTAAGGGTGGGACGCACCCCTTTCGGTTCGCCATGTTTTAAAGTTTTTGGATTTCGGGTGCGATTTGAATTCTGTGGAAATTGTGCTGGATTGATATTTTGTTAAGTTTATGATTGAACTGGATTATGAATTAGTATAGAATTGAATGAATGAATTATGAATTGAATATGGATTGGTGTATGCATTGAAAATCTTGTTGAATTGTATCATAGACTTTACGTAAATTCAAATATTAGAATCGCTTCAAAGTTATTAATTGAAATTGTGGTGAATTAATTTTCTCAATATTATAGATTATCATAGAAATATAATTGAATTAAGAATCGTTAAACTGTTGTAGTTATCATCTTTAAGTGAAGAATTTTTTTAGATTCTATAATTTCAATATTTACACGTAGTATAAATATGCACTATTCCTGACAAAATATTATTCTTTAGTATTCGATACATGTGTACTTCGATATCATTTAATTTACTACATCGGTACATGATATCATTAATTTATATGATCATTAACCATACCAATATGTACATTCATATCAAAAGAATAAAAAATTATGATCATAATATTTACTATAGGTAATATGAAGCTATACGAAATATTTTTGATAAGCCAGAATATCGTTTTGTTTCATTTGCTAGGGACTACAATAATGACTAAATTTCACCAAATAAAATAAATCTATATAATTTTCATATATCTATACAATGAGTGCACAATCGTTGAAAATATCAATGCACTCTTGATTAGAAAAAAAGTTATAAGATATATACAAATCTGATAACAGTAGCGTATAATAGATTGCAGTACGAGCATCGTTGTGACATACACAATTAAAGCTATAATATTAATATTTGCTACAAAAAAATCTCAAAAAAATCGATTTTCAAATCGAAATTTTTCCAAAACATATCGACAAAAATAGAAAACTCCAACAGCCAGAACACTCACTAAGTTCCCATGAGTGCGATTTAGACATTCTTACGAAGGCTTTTTCACTGAAAATGCTCACTAGACGAAAAAGCGAAATAAAATGGCCGCCTGTCATCCTCGATCTCTCGGAACGGCGGCCATGTGCATTGTTACGATTTTTTTCTCGCACTCCATTTTTTTTTCTTCATAATGGAAAATCAAGTAGCGGAATAGCGTTTCTCGGACCGTCGACACACGGTGGGGATAACTCCATTCCGTACTAATATTATTATTTTATTTTTGTATGTATGTATGTTGTACGGAATAGGTTTAATCTGTCTATCTGTGTGTAAAAGCTCCCCCTCTGGCCGACGTCAATGTCAGCCCGTTTTCTGACATGAAACGAAAAACTTTCTTGTACACGTTTATAACTAGAATTCTTTTTTATAAGAATTATTTCAAGAAATATAAAGCTGTATTTTTTCTTTATATTGAAATAATGAACGAGATTTCAGAAAATATTCATCCAATATAATATTGTGATATGATCGATCTCATATAACGATTGACTATGAATAGCACAAAAAGTGCAAATGATCATTTTTATCAAAATTGAGTTAGGTACAGAAAATGGTTCTGTATCATATAAAGAACTATTTTTGTTACTTAATTCAATTTCGATTAAAAAGGTCACTTGTAACCTTTGTGCTATTTGGTCATCATATAGTAAAACTTTTATTAAAATAATTATCTTTTACGTTTTCTCAATTGATATCTATTAATAGTTATATAAACTTATTAAATTTTAAAAAATCTTTTAAGTTTCAATATCTTCAAAATCGACTCAAAACTTGGTATCTCAGTTTTTTACATAGGTACGTAACTGCATTTTAAAAACTAATATTTTTTGTTGTTCAAAAGATTTTATAATTACTAATTACTATATGTAAAATACTTGTAGAGAATTCAAATAGTAATCAGATTGCTTCATTTTTTTATTCGATTCAATGTGACTAATTGTTAGAAGTTGTATTGGTGGTAACAAATGAAATATCTCATAAATATAGAAGAAATTAAATTTAAAAAAATGTTCTTTTCGCTGATATAATATGACGACTGAAAAGGCCAAGGGGTACAAGTGACATTTTCACCGAAATTGAGTTATGTACAGGAATCGCCTCAATGTACGTTCATATATTTGGTGGCAAAAGGATATAAACGAATTTGGAACGTGTACCGAGATATATCATCAAATCACTCGATCTCCTCCTAATACATATACATAGGTACATGTTCAACTTTGAGTGATATTTTCTTAAAATCACCGCGATGTCACTTGTACCCCTTGGCCTTTTCAGTCGTTATATATTGTAGAAAAAAAATGCAAGAACACATTCATGGGGAGGCAAATAACACGCATCGGATCGTTAATCTGGGGTTGGTCGACTAGACGAGGGGTGGATCTTTTCACCAATGGATGAGGGCAAAAATTAGCTCAGAAAGAGCACAAAACAACCCCTAAAACTCTCGAGATCGTTGGGGATTCGCTCATCGCATTATTCGTTGAAGCGGAAAATTTCCACATAAAAAAATCGACAACGCCGGCCATTTTGAATCGAATCGAATTACATTTCAACTATTTACAATTCGTATTACAGTACTATTTTTTTACTAGACTCGAACAATAAAGCAATTCGAATGCACAATGTTTCTGAGGTCGATTTCGAAAAATACACACAGCGAAATTCGTATGCAAGCCGCAGTTAAAAGTGCAATAAAGATCGCTCATCGTGTTATTAGCGAACCCCTCGACAATAAAGATTACGACGATAATCAGCCTGAGACAATAAAAATTCGTTAACATTGTCCCGACTTACGAACCTCAATTTGCGTCGTAATAATTCTCTAACTACTATGTTGTGCAAATTTCGATTTTCGTTCAGATTGCACAGAACCATTTCCGTTTTTTTACGATCGAATCAAATATTGTTTTAAACGTATTAAATTCGCTCGGTTTTGCGATGTGTTATTTTTCTATTATAATAATAATGTGCAAACGCTCTATTTTCACATTTTATATGGTAATTTTTCTTGTTTAATACGATCGAAACTCGTTTAGTGTATCAAATCTCAAGGCGAGGGGCCATAAAGACTAATAATAATGCCTTTTTATGAGCCATGCGGGGGTCGATGTCGCTCAACTTTGTGGCAACATTATTGTATGAACAATGTACAGGTCTGTAGTAAAATTGATGCATAAACTTCAAAAAATTTATAAAAAATTATAATTTGAACATAGAAATGAAATTTGGACGATTTTACAAAAAATATCTTAACAAAGTTCGAAGTTCTATGGAAATAAATTTGCTTACAATTAGATGCGTTGAGTCAAAGTTCGATGTAATTAATTTGAATTTTCTTTGAAAAAAAATATGTTTTAAATTAAAATTACAAAATGCACAAATCAACATAAGTTCACAAATCAACTCGACGCTATTCCGATCGCCAAATTGAAAATTTGAATTTCTCCCTGCGCTTTCGGATTTAACGCAATCAAGCCGCCCTTCGTGACCACTTTACAAAGTCAAAACGGCCCTTTTTCTCTTCGGTCCGAATCATATTTACAGAAATATCCCCGCTAAAAAGGTAACACAAGTATTATAGCCACATCCGGCCCTGGTGTGCGACATCACGCGAGCCCTTTGCTCCGCATATAAAAGTCGGTACCCGCACTTTATTAAGTATTTGTACACTAAATTCTATTTATATATTAAACTCATTTACTAGAAATTATAATTCGAAATATCTTGAATTTTCATTTTTTTTAATAATCGAAAACATTAATTGAGTTTTAGTTAGGTTAGGTTAGATTGAAGAGGGCGTCAATTATCTCTTTCGATTGCTTATGAAAATCGATGAATCGAGGAAATCGTTTGGGAATATGATGGGTGTGTTATAGGGCTTTGTCGATGTATGAGGGTTTTGCTCAAATCGAGATTCTAGTGTACGTATTTCTCAAAGAATTAGTGCACGATTCACGAAAATGTCGTTGGCATGAAACCGAATCGACCAGCGTAAATTGTAACAAGATGTCGTACATAATGAATGCGATGTTGTGTAAGCGTTTTTGATGTGAAATGCGTCAAAATTTGGAAGAAAATTATCGATAATTATACTTGAAAAAATATGAAAACGTTCAAAATTCAGCATGACGATTTGTTGTATTTCTTTATCTGGAAAATTCAATAAAGCACCACTATCTCAACTCCACTTTATTAAAACAATATATTGGACGATAACAATGATAAACCGAAAAAATATCGTTTAGAGAAGTCATAAAATAACACACTCCCGATTCATTAACCCTTATCCGACTCGTTGTTTTATTGCATTATCGAACAATCATTTTCACGACTGCAAAGGGTTCAAGATGACTTCCATTAGCAAAAAACCTTTATCCTGGATCCGAAGGCTAGACTCTGTTTGAACAAAGATCAAAAGTTCACATTTTGTATAATATTTGCCTTTACTCTGCGACCGGATCGAATTGCGCCATTTCGCCTTTGGAAATTGACTTTTTGTGTATAGACATCCGATCTGTTTATAAAATACGGATCTAATGTCGTTCGTAAAAAAATCAATTACATCTGAATAATTATCGAAAATTCCGAGTATTTTTTCGTAAAAAGAAGTGTGTGGGCGAAGTGCGAGGGTGGTTTTTCCGAAAGTCAATTTCGGTAATGGATAAGGGTTGTTTGCCGAGCTTATATCGCGGAGACGTTTTTAATATATACGATATAAAAAGGGCGAATATGTGTATGTGTGTGGGTAGGTATTTTTCAAAATGTTTCTCGGAACTAATTTTCGGTGCAAAATTGAAAATTCGCGACGAACAATGATATATTAGACTAGGCGAGCTCGCTTGTCGCTCTGACACATTTTCTTATTAAAAGTGACAAAATTCTTAATGCAATATGCATTGTGATAGGATGATATCGATATTTTTCTATAATCATATAAAATAATAATTTAAAATTCGAATTAAAAGCAATCTTTACATTTTCTAGAATGATTCTTGAAAAACAACATTCTTTTGTTTCTTGTACGAACATAATTAAATCAAATATTTATATTTAACAAATCATTAATCATTTAAAAATCTTATAAACTCATTATCATTAATTCAAAAATATACATTTAAATAATCATTTCGCACAAAAAATCTAATCCAATCGACAATAACCTCAACCAACACACAAAAAAATAAAACTTTTTTCACCAATTTCAGAAAAAACAAAAACTTTCACCAAAGACGTATCTAAATAATTAGCAGTTTCAGATTGGACGTGATTAATCTAACTAGAAAAAAAAAACTATAGAAAAAGGGCGACTTTACGCCAAATGGCGCACGCACTTGCAACAGTTCTTCTTTTATAAGGCAGCATTTCCATCATCCAATTTCACTTTACAATGATAAATCAGTTACAATTTACATATTTTTCTAATCATACAAACCATTTTAATTAAATAAACCATTAATACAAAATTATTCTATCCATAATTTCATTCTTGTTTCAATTCATTACAGAAAATAATATATGTATTTGAATCAACGCATTGAATTTTTTTTGCAAAATTCTTTATATTGAAACTCAATCCAATTTTAACCCAACTTAGATTATTTAAATTAACTAGCTATTTCATATGGACACTAAAAAAGTCAATTGAAAATAATTTTGAAATAAAAATACGATGTGCGTTAGACACAATTCATCGCATTGACGCGAGACATTATGCGATTTTATAGTAATCGCACAGTGAAAACTCACCCTAATCCATATGTAACTCAGCCGTTGGTTGTTGTACACACAACGCGTATACACAACACGTCCTAATAACGAAAAAAAAGGACACAAAAGGCTCTCTCTGCGGAATAAAGTGATCAATCCTGGTGGACAGGACTTTCGGGACAGGGGGTGGCTCGGGAATACTGCGAGCGCGCATCGCTGTTTTGCGAACTTCCTTCTTTCAACGGAAAGTACAAAGCTCAACTATTTTTTTTATAGCCTTTTTGATAAATCTAGAAGCCTTTCGATTAGATTTGCCAATGCTGCATTGTGTATAGAACCTAAAAAAAAATATTTGTAATGTTAAAATTTGAAAATTCTATATGCTTCTATGCGATGTATGAAACGACATCTTGGCACATTGCTCAAACAAATGAATTTTTTTTAGTACAAATTATTTTTTTATACTCTTGTATGAATTAAATATTCAATAATTCAATCTGTGTGCAGTAATATGAAATGACAAAAATATTCAAAAAGAGCCCAAATTAAAGTTTTCTATTCCTGTGAAAGTATCATATGTGTTAAATGTTTTGTTAATTTTCTGTTTAGGTATAAATAATTTCCTTTTGTTGTTGAATGTTGAGAATCTCTTGTTTCTTGAAAAGCGTTGAAGAAGGTTGTTGTACATAGAAGCGAACTAAGAAATACCTTTTTCATTGTCATGTTCGAGTGTCCATCTCACTTGTGCTACTATTCCATATGAACGAAAAATAGGTATCACTCATTTGGTATAATATCACTATAATATTTTTTTTAATATAATTTTCATATAGTATTTATATATTTATTATGTAGACATACAGATATACAGATACATAAACAGATCAGCATTATTACACAAAATCGGTACTTTTAAACTATCCAGTTGGTATGACACTTGAAAAGTCTGGTTAAGGTAGGTTAAGTTAAGTTTTGAATTCGATTAGACACGGATACATTTTAGGTTCGGTTAAGTAAGGTCAATTATTATATCTATTATATCTGGATGACCCACAAGTTATCATACACCCACACACAATTTACGAGTCATCAAAAATTTTCCAGAGTGACCGGAGACAAAAAAAGGCCAAGGGGTGCTAGTGACTTCGCGGTGATTTCGAGAAAAATGCGCTCAAAGTCGAGCATCTACCTATATGTAGTTATTAGGAGGAGATTGAGTGATTTGATGATACATCTCGGTACACGTTCCAAGTTCGTTTATATCCTTTTGCTATCAAATATATGAGTGTACATAGAAGCGATTCATATACATAACTAAATTTCGGCAAAATTGTCATTTGTAGCCTTTGGCCTTTTTAGTCGTCATATATACGTACATAATACAAGCAACACTCCAACTGCGAACTGCCAAAAATTCACGTACATGACAAAAGACAACGTTGGACGTATGCATGTAAGTGCATCTCTCTTTCGTCTCTCACGAATATTTTCAACAGTTCACAATTGTGGGACTGACTGTTCACGTTTATCTTCACCTTTCGTTAACATTCAAAATTTCAACACTTAATAAACGAAGGTACATATGAGTGTATTTAGAAAATTTCTACAATTTCCCTTCAAAAAAAAAATCACACACTCCGAAGACAGAGCCGCATCATGTCCAGCATCCCAACCCCCCACATAACCTAACCCAAATGCTAACCCCCCTTTTCGAGAGGGGGGCTACCCGATCCGTCATGCCGCTGTCAGCCCCCGTCGGCAGCCTCCGCCCCCTTGCCTCACCCCCTGCCCCCTTTCCCCCCTCTGAGGGGGGCTGATTAACATTTCGTGTCGGCGCCGCGCTGCAAATGTCAAATTACGTTAAGGGCCCCTATCTGCGGGCCTCACGCGCCCCTCGATCCACCCCTGGCCCGCCATTTTGTAAATAGAAAAATGCGCGAACGGAGGCCTAATTCGATTATTGTGTCTTGTGTGTATGTGGGAAAATTTGTTTTTTAGTTTATGTGTGGTTGGTTTTTTTTTTTGAGAATTTTTAGGTTTAAAATTTGTGTTTGAAAATTTTTCTTATAAGTGCTAAATTGAAATGTGGCTAGTGGAAAAAATGTCGATCGACGGTTAAGTTTGCATAATTTAAGCTTACAATTAGTTATACGTTTTTCTCCTCAATGAAATTTTACAGTTGTTACTGCTAATTTACAATTGAAAAACTGGGCTTAAAATTCTGGCTGTTTGATTTAAGTATACTGACCATGTTATTAATCTCAATACTAAACAGCTAAATGCTATGTTTTACTTAATCAATGTCAAAACAATTGTAATTTAAGGAGAAATAGTTCATTATAAGATGAGAATTTAAAAATAATGTAGCAGGTACTTACAATTAGTGCATAACTTTAGAAAATAATAAAAGTTTTTTTCTCTCATTTTATTCATATTAACCAAAAAATAAATACCTAAATACATATATGATAAATTAACATGATTCATTATTTTTGAATTATTAATGCGTAATCAAATTAAAAAATCTTCTACTTGTATCGTTTCGTAAATTTCATCGAACTGTGAAGATTGATCAGTTGATAACAAACATCTTTAAAACAAAAATTAATGAAAATTCAATTGATCAACAAATAAAACTAAAAATAAATATCTAAATATATTAAAAATTAAAATGACTAATTATTTTTGAATTATTAATGCGTAATCGAATTAAAAAATCTTCTACTTGTATCGTTTCATAAATTTCATCGAACTGTGAAGATTTATCAGTCGATAACAAACATCTTTAAAACAAAAATTAATGAAAATTCAATCGATCAACAATTAAAACTAAAAATACATCTATATTATAAAAAAATATATATATAAATTTCCAAAAAAATCCCACAAACACACATTCCCATCTCGAGCCGGAAAACGCGAAAAACTCCCTTCATTTTCGGGCCATATTCAATTAACTCGATGATTAATTTTCCGCATTTTTCCCTCGCCATACTTCAACACCACCTTATCAAAGCACACGCATACGACCAAACACAAAATATATCATACGAAAATATACAAATATATACGATTTGGGGGGGAATATAATGCGAAAATGCGCTTCGGGATTAAGCGAGTAAGTGGCGGAGCTTTCGGTCGCTTTGTACGCGAATATGAGAGGATTTGCGGGCAGAAGCTTTTTACAAGCTTTCAGCTTTTTACACATTTATTACATTCGCTTCGTGACGTCAACGTTGCCCAAATATATCTGATAAAGTGTGAGCCTTAGATAAATTGAGGTATTAAAATTGCGTAGGTAATTTATGGGCTTTGAAAGATAACGCTCTGTGGCGCTAAATTCGGAAAAGCTCGAATTTGTTTCGATGATTTCAAAATTTTTCGCAGAATATAAGTGAGGTAATAAGAGACGTTTTTTGATAAAAAGTAGGTCTAAAATTTTATATATTCATTTTCACCTAAAAGGACTTTAATTAAAATTCTCAGATTATTATGATACATGTGATTTCAATATGAATCTATACAGAAAATTTGAATTGAATTTATACATATCTTACAATTTGTATTCAGATATGTTTGAATATCATTTTAAACTTTATATATAACGAAAACTAAATGAAAAAATCAACAAAATCTTTATTTATCTAACACACACTAGATTTCACTAACGTTCTTTCATCGATTTTCATCTGGTCAGGGAACATTTAGAAATTTTCAAAGTCGAAATGTCAAAGTTTTTTAGAATCAACAATTCGAATTCAAGTTAGAAAAATATCTGTATATATAAAAAATCGTTTTCTTGAAAATGTGGCACTAACATTTCGTGCAGTCAACTGACAATTTTCACGTGCGCAGAACACGACTTATTGACTTAAATGACATGCAACAAATATACGGCACGCGTTTTATTTTATGCCTATTTATATTTAAAATTAATCACTACATATTTTAAGAACGAACAGTGCTTAAATATACACTTAGTAAGCTGTTAACATTGATCAATCAATAATAATCCTTCATATTTTTTTATTCGATTCAATTTTCATTAAGATCACAGCTAAAAATATTTGTGCACGTTGAAATGACACGATACGGAACAGTAAGTGTGAAAATGATTTAAACGAAAAAAAAATTTGATTGATCTGTTATGTTTAACTTTTAGATATTCGAATAAAATTATATTTCTAACTATAAAATTATTAATTAAGCACGTATACACCTGGCGCTTAGAATATAATACATACAATAATATGGCGAAATGTGTCAACTTTTCAACCCCTCACGAATCCGATAAAATCTTTTTTCCAGTGTCGTTCGTGATGTGTCACAAGTTTAAAAAGGTCAGTAACTTGTAGATTAACAGTCATCTGCCTAAACTTCTACACGACTTTATATAGAATTGCTATATCGAAACACACATCATTGAAATGACCTTTGAATACATGATTCATGAACGAATGATGCAGATCTGTTTTATTTTCTCGGTCACGACTTCTCTCGGAACAAATCGACACGTGTAAATTTTATTTTGTCGACTTTAAATAAATTCATGGAAGAAAGCGAAGAAAATAAATGGGCGATGTAAGACCGCGTTTCTCCCCTTGTACGCTATTAAAAATGCGACTTTTACGTTCGTATACATTTTTTTCACTTTCATTCTGGTCTTTTTTGTTATCTATATCGTCACGCAATTTTACACGTGGTGACGGGACACGTAGTACACGTGCGACAATCGCGCAACCCCTGCGAACAACGCTAATAAATAATTTTACATACATTTGTCGGGGTTGGAAAAAAATGTAATACTATTTTTTTCACAGTGAAACACTCAAGTTCTATATACAAGTGTGTGTGTGTGTAAAATGTGGCCCTTTTCTTATTTTTTTCAACGTACATTTATATCAAGCGTCAGTCGCATTTCATACGTGAAACAAACGGACAGAAAGACGTGACGTGTCCGCCGTTACAAGTCACCAGTGTGGTATGTTAGGATTTTTTTCTGTTAATTTTATTATTGGATTTGGTTCGTTACATTCGTACGAATGTGTGTGTTCATAATAAATTTCGGTAGATGAATAATTAGAAATGTTTCATAGAAAAATTAATGAATTCATTCGTCTAAAATTTCGCGAATGTGTTACTTTGAATGTTTTCGTTTCAACGTATGCAATGATTCTATTTATTTAATTCTGAATAATGAAAAATCATGTGTACTGAAAATAGTAATGAATTGAAATATTTTTTGAAAAGTGAAACAATTTCATTTGTTTAGTAAAATTAAAATGAATTGGATGTTTCTTTGACACATGAAACTTACATTTGTCTATTGAAAGATTCATCTTAAATATTTCAAATTCTTCAATTTCATTTTTGATTGCAAAGAAAATGTATAAAATAAGTAAGTTTTTAAGATTAAAATATCTTTTTGTTCCAATAAAAAGTCAAAATGAATCGTGGACTATTCAAACATAATCAAACTTCATTTTCATTCGAATTTGAAAAGAAAAGTTATTTCATACACAAAACTCAATAATATTTTCTAGTTATAGCTTACAAATACACGAATAATTAAATGTAAATTGACTTATAAAAATTTTCATTCTTTCGAAATTCGTGCACTGTCCATTGCGTCGGTTTGTAATAAGCGCTTGTGCAAAGCTTCGTCATTTCGCTTATTTTGTAAGCCGATATTGCCAAAAGTGGCGTATTTTAATAATGTTTGACCATCGCTAAAATAAGGGGTTCTTTTATGAAATAATCCCTTTCGGTCAACAGCTGTTGCATCGCACTGACCGGTGATATACGAAAGGGTTTCGAAAACTCGCACAAATCGCTTCAAATTGAGTCGTATATCTGTTCGTGATCAAACAATGATATTTTATTTCAATGTGAATTTTTATAATACCTATTAGATGGTTGAATCTTGTATGAATTTATATGTTCGAACAAACCGTTCGATACATTCTGAAGAAGATGAAAGTTCTTGGATTAATCTATAATGAATTGGTTATTTTTATTCATTTTTTACAGATTTGTTCAAGCATTGATTAATGTAAATATTTTGAAACGCATTCGGTGTCAAATGACAACAAAGGGTGAAAATTCTGTAACATTAAAACGAAAAGGGTAAAATGTAACAGTTCTGTCACGAAACGTACGTAATTGCTCAATAGAAATTGTACCATTTCAAAAATGCTTTTAATGCCCCCTCATAAGTCCAAAGAACGAAATCGTGATTTAGACTTTGTAGCATTTATGAAAACGAAAACATTGTACTTGTATCGAAATATTTCACGAAAGTATCGCATCTAGAGCATTATTGTGCGACGTGTGAACAAATAAATCAGAAGTTTCCGACAAAATGAGACAAATCGTCAATTAGGCCGTTGACAAATGACTCTGGCCACAACGGAGACGTGCTTAATGATTCGCTGGAAAAGCTTAAGACAAATAGGATTTCACCAGTAGGGATAAAAACACCGCAAAATTAGACGCTAACTTAATAAGTAAGATCGATGCGCGCAAAACCGACTAAACGACCTTTTTTCTCCCTTCCTCTATAGATACATTATTCTTTCTGAAACTCAATCTGAATATTTTTCATTTCAGCGCCAAAGCTGCCTCCTACTGCTCTATCGGAGTACGGAAGCACGGCTGGTCTCCAGCAAGGATCCTTAGACGTTCAAGTCGGTGGAAACAGGCCTCCTTGCATCAACATTCAGCCAAATTCGCTATTGGCCAATTCGATTTTGAATCTGAATAATACTGGACGTACCAACTTCACCAACAAGCAGTTGACCGAACTCGAGAAAGAGTTTCACTTTAACAAATATCTAACTAGAGCAAGACGCATAGAAATTGCTTCGGCTCTTCAGCTGAACGAGACTCAGGTGAAGATCTGGTTCCAGAACAGGAGGATGAAGCAGAAGAAGAGGATCAAGGAAGGTCTAGTGGTGACCACCGAAAGCAGTGCTGGATCTCCGACTGGAAATGCTCAGGAGCAGTCGATGGGTGGTTCGAGTGAAAATAGTAGAGAATCCAATTGAATTGATTGTGTTTAGAGGATTTTTGGTGAAAATTGTGGATTGGATTCTTCGTGTGTTTTTATTCTGTATTCGAAGACAGTTTTGATCTATTCAATAGAAATTTTGATGTTTTGCATTTCGTTTTCATCCTAATGAACTTTGCATTGTTTGTTTCATAAGCTTACATTTTAAATACTGTAAATGTGTACATAGAGTAATTTAAATCAAATGTATTTATTGTTTAGATTTAGTCGTTTGAGTCTTATATAAATAGATATTCCTAAAAATCAATATATACTTACAATTAGTTAAATAAAATTCAATAAGTAATATAATCATGGATTTATATTGATTAGTTGTATTTGAATATGCGAGCAATAATAATTTACTGCTGAACTTTTGATTCTGTGGACGGTGGCAGTTTCTCTTATGTGTAACTAAATTATAAATATCAATATATATTTACATAATATAACCCTGTGATATTTATTCAATTGTGTATTGTTTTTTTTCCAAATTTAAAACAGATTATTATAATAGTTATAAAATATCAATTAAATTTCTTTATTGACTCAATAGTGTTGAATTTTGTTTCCACGTACATGATCGGACTAATAAATAACTGAATGTAAAAGTTTGAAATGAAATATGTGATGGTTTGGAAATTTTGATGTCAATTCAGTTATTTTTTAGTCAATTTTGTTATAACCTATCTTAGATCATATGCAAAGAATGTTCCTGTAAGCTGAATTACTTTACTGACAAAATAGCATACTAATGTGATGAAAAGGATGTGTTATGTAGACTTGTTAAGTTAACTTATGAAATGTAAATTGAAAAAAGTTTGTAATATTAAGTTCAATATAATTATGTACAAATAAAACAATAGTGTGTTGAATAAAATGAATTATCTGTGAATGTAGTTTTATTTCACAGGTATATATAGAGAGAAAAAAACACTAAAATGTACTCAAATTTCCTTTATGATACCCTTAAACTCAACATCTTGAATTACATACACGCTGAAGTCATTTATTTTCCAGTTCAACAGTTCAAGACAAAGAGTCAAAAAATACAGTGATGGTTTTATAATTATTATATCATCGTTTTGCTATACACCATGCAAAAATAGTCTTTTCATAATTTTTAAATACAATTAATATGAAACTAGGCATTCTTGTTACAGTAATTAACAAATCACTATATAATCTGTGTAATAATGATAACACTTGGAATAATCAAAAACAATTTGAGTTTTCTATTTTCAACAATGCTTCCAATTTTCCACTGTATGTACATACACTAAAATAAATTAAATACATAATTTGGGGAGCAAAATATAACATATATATTTTAATTCTTACAATTATAAATTTAATCATATTATACATGTATATTTAACTTATAATTTGAGGTAAACTTGAAATAGTTGTAGTTATCGAGAAGTATATGTATGTATTTGAGAATTAAATCTGTTCGACACAAAGTCAAGCAGTTTAATCTAAGAATTAGAGAAAATTTGCTAATCTATCAATGTATTTAATATATGTTTTATTTTTTTTACTTAATACTTAATTTATGTGACCAGAAAAAAATATTGTAAAACCTTCCATGTAAATTATGATATTCATAACATATAAATCGAAACATAACAATATTCTAAAGGCCACAAGTTTAATTAAATTTTATCATAATTTTCACTCAAATCATTTATTTTGCATTCATTTATATAAATAGACAACGCATTTTCTTGTACCGTTCAAAAGAAAAAAAGAAGAAAATAGTTTAAGATTAAGAAAGAAAGACTAACAACACACTAAGGTTCATCGAAGCCAGGGACGGGTTCTTAAATCTACATCTTTCGCTGAAAATCATTCATAATCCATGGGGTCGCTTTAATAAAGCAATTATCACGATCGAAGTTCACATTTCTTCACAGAAATAAATTTGCAGCCGTATGTATAATAACACATTGATAAAATTTTACTGAGAATTATCATAATACATAGGTACTAACAGCGAGTTAAATTTCTACGATTCGTTAATTTATAATATGTAAAAACCAAAACGGTGCATTTTCATGTATCATATTACAAGTGAAATACTATTTCATTATTACAAATACACTATTAAGCTTTATACATAAATGTCATAAAAAATATTTCGAAGGAATAAAATCCATTCTTTATATTAAAATATTCTTTTGATGGTCGATGTGTATTTTTAAAATCATTTTCATCTCGGTCAACAAATTTTAAATTTTCACAATATTGCCCAACAAGCAGAAATAAAAGCGTGCTCTGATAAAATATTCAATATACAATACTAAAAAGTGCAAATATGCTTTTTTTGTATTTTTAATTGGTCAAGAAATTAATCTAGTTTTCTCATCAATCAATTCATTGATATAACGTAAATATATATTTTACAAAACTATTTTTTTCAGAATACATAATATTAATAGTTGAATATATTTCATTCAATACTTCAAGAATGTATAAATCAAGAAAATTAAAAATAATTCCTCATATCTCCGTTCATTACAACAGTCTTTTAATTGAACTTCTTCCTATTACAAAATAATAAATACAATACACAGCGAGTATCTTTGATATAATATTATAAAATGATTGGGCCCCTCATTATGATAATGGCTAATTGTAAGTCACGTTTCTTTCATTTCAAAATACCTACTTGATGTTTTGGATTCAATTAGTTAGACATACTATTAAAAGTGAAAAGAATACAATCTTTAATTTTGTAGAATAAAAAAAAAAGACTGAAAATCTTTTCAACGATCCGAATATTTCTTTTGTTTCATTTAATTGGCTTACACCATTATCATAATTATGGACACAATTATTTTTTATGAACGATGAAGCAAATTAATGAAACAATAAAGGGAAGAAACGATTATGATTTAACTACAATTGTACATTCAACGTACATATTGCTTATATCGAGATTTCAGTTCACAAGAATACCTTTCATAATTCATTTTACAAAACAAATTGGAATTTTAAGAATTACCTATACTTTATATGTACAAAATAGAATTAGAGATCACTTTTAAAATATTTTATAAGTTTTTCATATACATTTTATGATTGTTAATTAGTAAAGGATCATACGATAAGTTTACTTTTTCATCTATTCACATTCTAATCTGTGAAATTTAGTGCATTGAAATAAAATGCAATCGATTTAACGAATCAAAAATTTTTTTACAAATAATAATGACTACTTGATATAATATTCAAAATAATTTTTATCAACACGATCGAAAAATTGGCACAAATTTTAATTTAAACGCTCAAATAATTTTAATGCAACTCAAACTGAATCAGCATCTGTTATGAAGATATCACAAAACAGGTTTCAATTAAAAAATCAAACTGTACAATAGATTAATTAACTTTATGAAAATGTGAATTGGTACTAATGCTATGCATACAAATTCACCACAAAGGAACAATATCTCCTCGATTTCACAACGTTGGCACAAGCTGCTAATGATGCAATTTTATTTGGGTAACTTCTTTTAGTAAAATTGTACAAGTGCTATAATTTTTTATTCGACAAATGGAAACTAGGTATAAAATGTGTATATTAAGTGGCCCAAATCATGTTGAACTAAAATAAGTTCAAACCTAATACATATAAATGAGAAAGTACCTATCTAAATGAGAAAAACTATAACTTAACACAATTTTTGGCCTATTTACACTTGCACAATTTTACCCTTTCTTCTTTGTATACATGGCAGAAATGTAACATACAATATACGTATATACATCTACTACATGATGATAATTCTTTATTTTTGATATTAACAATTAAAACCTAAGAACACAAGAAATTTCATTTCTTCTCAGCTCGGTAAGCTTTTATTCAAATGAAAGTTATTTTGTATATAAGATCGATACTCAGTACTCTTCTTAATTAAATGATTTCACGTTAAATTCAAAACATCTGCACCTTATTGTATTCTTTGTCGAGAAATGGATGTTGATGCAAATTCTTCTTTACGCTCACATGTTGTATATTGCTGCTAACAAGTCGTAAAATTCTGAATACATATCAAATAGCCATAGCAACATTCACAGATAGAACACGGTACCCAATGCCACGGCTACTATTGTTACTATGTTTAGTATATTTATACTGGACGCTGAGTTCCATCCGCATTCAATATCATTCTTTAATATCTTTATGATTAAAAACAACAATTAGACATTAAATTATACTTATAGAACATATGATAAATAATCAAAACTGATAACTTACATCTATAAGAGTTTGGTTGTCTTTATTCAAGCATCTTGAAATTCGAAGATCTTCCGTTGTACTCATACACGACTCCATTATATTATCTGAACATAAGTACTGTCGTCTTTTCCTTTCCCAAACTTCGATCCAACTGAAAATTATCATTTAGAAAATATAAAAAGTGTACATATATTAATTTGAGATGTAATTGTATACATAATTTTAAATCAAATAAGTACCCTATATCACAATCACATTCTAATGGATTATGTTCCAAATAAATTGACTGGAGGAAAGTCTTTCCTGGCATTCCTGGTCTCTCTCCAGTGGAAGGATTTCCGACACTTTCGAGCTTATTGTATTTAAGATCCAACGTGAGATTCTTTATTCTTCCTGCTCTTGAAAATACAGCTCGTTGAATTTCAGTTATACTTGTGTTTCTCAAAGCAAATCGCACATTAGGGTTATGCACGCCCTAAAATTTTACACAAAAATATAAAAAAATTCATTTTTCAAAAATAATTAATATTCTTTACATACACTCAAAATATTATCAGCGAGACTCTTCAATCTTCTTCCACTAATTGTGATATTATTGAGCTTAATTGGAAGTTCACCGAGCATTTCAATTCCAAGATTGGTTTTTTCATCATTTACCTAAGTGAATACAAATATACATATACAATATATTATACAATTATTGAAGAATCTAATGTTTTTAAATTATTGTGCAAAACTAACTTTGATCCACAAATTTTTCAAGCCTCCGTTGAAAGCTAGCATATTTGGAAAATTGAAATTTCTTATTTTAGTATAAACAGTTATAGTCAATGAACGTAGTGATTGCATTTTGGCTAATGCTCCCAACTGAAATAAAATAAAACAACGAAAATCTCAAATTACTTCACTAATTAATATAAAAATATGTAAATTGGTATTAAGAATTAAATACAAACTTCAAAACTGTTAATTCGTAGTCCAGATATATCCAAATATTCCAATCTATCGGCTAAACCTAACAAGCTAGTATTTGTAAGAATTGTAATTGGATTTCCTGCTAATGATATCCATCTTAAATGTGGAAGCGAATGAGTTACCTGTCGAATAGAAATTGAAATTAATTGGAATGCCTAAAAGTTTCATTATTCTGTAAAGTATTCATTTAGGTATCTCTTACCACTGGAACAGTTGTTAAATCATTATTAGACAAATCTAAATATCTTAATTGAGTTAGATTTGTTGCTGTATCTGGTGGAACTGAAGGCAGATTGTTGTTGGAGAGATCCAAACTTCTCAACATCGGAAGAGGTAATGATGGCACCTATTTTATCAAAATTAATACATTAGTATTGTCATTTTCAACCATGAAAATCAACACAGTTAAAATTCGATCGATATAATGTGGGAGGAAGAAATCAGTTGATCCCATGGAGGTAACTACCGTTGTCTCACAATACTTAATGAGTTTTCTGTAATACATACTTCAAGACTATACCCATATATTGATTTCAATGGATTCAGGATATGATTTGTTCAATATTCGGGCACTAACAAATTCTAATTACAGACAATGATCGCTGTTGTGATATTGAATGATGCGATCTGAATGAGGGACATCGTTTCACTTACGGACGCTATGCCGTTTCATACCTCATAACAAAGAAACACCCACGGCCGTTCACCTCCCCAACCATTGGTCAGCTACAAACATCCCAGCAGTTTTCACTAGGTATCTTCATTAACGAAGCATAATACTTTTTATAATAATGTAATAAAAATGATCCTTAAGCTTAACAATCTTTATTCTTTCATGAGAATAGATTGTGCACTCACCAAAGTTAAACTGATGTTCTTCAACCCTAGATGAGTCAGTCTATTTTCAAGGCCTTGGAAAGTTCTGTCCCCTCTTCCAAAAGCCAAAGGTCCGTTATGGCTGAGATCCAACCATGAAAGTTTCGGTAGATTTCCTAAAGCTCCTCCATCAACTCTCACTAATTTGTTGTTTGATACATCCAGCCATGTCAATGACTAAAAATTGAATTCAAATTTATTTATAAAATTGGTTCTGCTGATAAGTAAAAGATTCTAAAAGTAAGTTAAAATGAAATATGGCTAGGTATATTAAGCATAAAAAGCAGAATGATTGAAAATATAGTAGGTAGGTATAATACAATACTCACAGAGAAATAAGCAGATATAAGTTTTTCAGCGTAAAGTATAAAAATAAAGTGTGAAATACATGTATTAAATAATGAGCAAAAATAAGTAGGTACATAATATATTGCCGCATGCTAAACGTTAAATAATCCACTATGTGTCTGACCTTAAATAATATTTCAGATCTGGGTTGGTTTCTACCCTTTTCAGTTTTTTGGTTCGGATTGATTTTTCTCACGCTGTGATAAGTGTAATCTTGGTGTTCATTTCCTGACTTTTGCCAATCGTTAGTACGCTGATATATATCATAGTCGTAGTAATCATAATTGTTCCACTAGTAATGATTGTAAAAATTATTCAATATTCCAAATATCACATAATGAAGAAATCTGTGTATATAATAAGTACTAACTCATTTTACCCGACGAATCCAAAAGATGGCAAAGAATACAACAAACATACATATTATGAATCAGTTCAACTACTTTTTTATATTAATAATTACAACTTACTACAATACTAGCATATTCAAATTATCATTTAAATATTCATACACTTTAGAGTGAAATTATGATGTTACTGTATTTTCAATAAATTAATAATTAATTAGTAAAATTGTGATTTCACTCTAAGTTATACCTATAATCTATATTCATTGATATTTTGAATTTTCAAATACTTCAAAGCATGTAACATTTCATACCCATAGCTCCACACGTAAAAAACTTTAAAATGACTTACCCTGAACTTTTGTAATAAATCACTACTTCCTATAGCTGCAATGTTATTTCCGCTCAAATCGAGTTCGGCTAAAGTTCCTGCAGCTTCATTTGAAAAACAATTCGTTGGCACACGCGATAAGATGTTGTCAGCAAGATTTAAACTAAAATATAATAATTCATATCAACATTATTCACTTATTTTGTATGTACACCATTATACAAAAGATACCCACCTTTCCAAGCAATCTCCAAAGAACAAATTATCAGGTAGTATTCTCATTAGATTATGTGACATATCTACAATTCTTAAAAATTGTAATGAGCGGAAGATTTCCGGTGATAAATCATACAACTTGTTGTGAGCTAAATAAAGCATCTGGAATGTTGAAAATTTATTAAAATTGACGATACAAACGTGTATGGACAGCACAAAATTGTGTGATTAAATGTTTTTTTTTCACCTGAAGCTTTTTAGTATTTTTGAAACAATCAAACTCCATTTCAACTATATGATTATTAGATAAATCTAACATTTGCAAATGTTGCATATTTCCGAATACGTCTTGTGTTATATTTTGTAACTTATTGTGAGACAAAAACATGTGCGTTATGGATATTTCGGCAGATCTATGAAATATTTTCATGCAAATTGAATTTGAAAATACTTATAATTTTCACAAAATATTATTAGAAATAAAAACATTTTCATTACCTAAAATAAGAACTGCTTATATACGATATATTATTGTGAGATAAATCCAAAGATTTTATGTTAAAGTGACGGTTACCGCTCCGAAAACCTAAAAATGATTTTTTTTTATTAATTCAATGAATCACTACCTCAATTGAAAACTATCATAAATATAATTATTGAAAATGGATGATGAAAAATGCATTAAATCACCTTCATCTAAAATGAATTCATCTTCTGCTTCAAGACCTATGATCGTATGAAAAAAAAAGCAAGAGAAACAATATAAAATGCATGCAATACATCAAAATGTGATAACTAATGTGTTTTGAAAATAAGTGATAATGTGTGTGATTGAACTACGAACTCATGCACATAAAGTAATACAACACATGAATATTTACCAATGTCTCTGCTCGATCCGTAAGACGTGATGATGGAATCAGCAAGATGATTAATCCTGTTATGTGATGCGTTCACAATCAACGATCCAAGAGTTCCAACTTGATCAAACATTGAGAAATCAAAGGTCTTTAAGCGGTTGTAGGATAAATCAAGACTAAAAAATTAATTCAAAATGACTAATCTTTTAAAAGAATACAGATGCTTTATAAATGTAATATTTTATTTACATTTCCAGCTCGGGAAGGTTTTGGAATGTTTCATCTGTGATATTTTTTAGTTTGTTTCCACGAAGACTTATCTTTTTCAAAACATCCAAATTCATAAATGCTCTTTTGTCCAATTTAGTTATCAAATTATCTTCTAAAATTATTTCTTTCAATGCTGGCAATTCTACAAATGTGTGCTGAGAAATCTGTCTCAATCGATTGAAAGATAATACAACACTTTCCAACAAAGAATGTATATCTCCCTGTACAAAATCAAAAAATAATAATTTAGTTTCTAAACATGAAGTCTACATTGCTTCCAATAGATAATTCAAGTGACCTGGAGGGTTCCTTTGTGAAATATTTCAATCAGATTGTCTTGCAGTTCCAACCGTTTCAGGTTATTCAAGAAATGAAAAGATGTATCAGGAACATATCTTATTTTATTATTGCTGATATCGAGATATTGCAACTGAGATAAAGGTTTAAGAGCATCGTAAGGTAATTCTTTCATGTTACTTGATAAACCATTCGATATTTTGAAAGTTGTTAAACCATGTCCGAGCTGATGAAATACAAAATTAGTAGTGTATTCAAATTATTGAGCTTTTTTTAATAATCTTATTTCAATACCTCTACAAATGCATCTCTATCGATCTTAGATATATCATTCTCTGATAAATCTAACAACTTTATAGTTCTTAAATATCTAAATGCATGAGCTTGTATCGCATCCAGTGAACCACCTATTATTCTCAGTTCATCTAAATCCACACCAAATTCTTGAAAATCGTCAGATACAAGTGTGGCCCTAGGAAGTTTACTTAAAGATAGTGATCTTAAAGATCTCATCCTGAAAAAATATTTTTGTCAGTAAAAAAGTATGTCAATATGATAAAATGTAAATAATCTAATTACCTTCTCAAATCTTGTAAACTAGTTATGCCATTTTTAGATCCACTCACATCTAAAGTAAATAGTGCATATTGAAATCCACTGAATGATTCACTTGGAATAGTATGATGAATCTAAAATAATGAAATGTCATTAATCTAAAACTCTAAATAGTTAGGTATTTATTACTATACATCAATAAACAAACCTCATTTTCCCTTAAATTCAAATATCTCAATGAATCAAATTGATAAAACAGACTTCTAGGTAATCCTGTAAGATTATTTTCAGACAAATCAAGATATTGGAGAGTAGGTTCAAGCCCTTGGAAAGCTACAGGTGAAATTTCTTTGAGGCTACAATCCCGTAAAGATAGTGAACGAATTTTAGCTTGCCGAAATGCATCTTCCTACAATATAAAAAAAAAAAATACATTTGTATCAAATTGTAGGCAAATTATTTCATAGTATATACTCTTTACCCTAATGAATTTGATTGGATTTCCTTCTAATATTGTTGTATTGACGACATTGAAGTATTGGAACGAAACTGGGTACAAGGTTGAGATCATGTTGAAATCCAATCTATGAAATAACAAACACGTTTAATATTGGTACTTAATAAATGATTTTGTGCATTAAAGAAAACAATATAATTTACCTCAATACGTCCAGATTGAGACGAATTCCTGG
Source organism: Cheumatopsyche charites (assembly GCA_024721215.1). NCBI lineage: Eukaryota > Metazoa > Arthropoda > Insecta > Trichoptera > Hydropsychidae > Cheumatopsyche > Cheumatopsyche charites. The sequence continues at coordinate 13,359,241 of CM045578.1, forward strand.
TAAACTGTTGATCGGTGGAACTTGCAATATGCGATTTCTAGCCAAATCTAAATGCCTCAATTGCTTCAGCGGGGCCAATTCTTCATATGGTACGTAAATCAATTGATTATCTGATAGAAGCAACTGTAATGAATGAAAATCATTTTATTTGAGATGAAAAATAAAATTTGTGAGAGTAGTGAGTTTCCAAGAACGTACCTTGGTGAGCCTTTCCATCCCGTATCTGAAAACGCTGGGATCAATTTGAGATAAATGATTACCACGCAAATCGAGGGTTGTTAATTTAGGCAACATCGAAAAAGCATTAGGCGGTAGATTGCTTATAGAGTTGTCAGCTAAAATCAAGGTCTGCAAAGAGTTTTCCAAGCCTTTCCAACTATCAGCCGATATCATTGTTATCTCATTGCCTGAAATCACACATTTAAATCAAATTGTACTCTAAATCAAATGTATGTATGCTTGAATGAAAATAAATCAACATACCCGTCAAATCAAGCAGCACCAATTTCTGCAAATACCTCAGAGCCTTATTCGGCACTGATATGAGCCTATCTTCGTGCAACTCCAACTCCCTGAGAGACCATTCCAGACCCAGGAAAGCCTCTTCCGGCACTTCGTCCAAGGGGTTCTTATTGATGGCCAGCCTATACAGACCTGCAAAACAGATAAAATCACTCTTCCACCCCAACCGGACCAGAGCGACGGTAATATAACTCACCAGTGGACTGGAAGAAGTACGGTTCCAAATCCCTGAGGCCGTTCCCTTCCAGGTGCAGCATGAACACTTTAGACGAGTTGATGGCCACCGGCACTCTGAACAGAGGAATAGTGACACAAGCCACTATTCCTAAATCCGGACTGGATTTAGAGCAGCTGCACAAAGGGTTGAAAAAGCAGGGTGGATGCTTGGCACCGGGCTCCACGTGGAACTGTAAATTTCAGCATGGAGGTAAATAACTTTTTCATGACGCTGAAATATTCAGCTTTACAACTCACTTCTCTCGCTCTACTGAGGGATGCCCACAGCATCAGGATCAGGGTGAAAATGACGAGGGCGTACCCGAACTTGATCACAGCCATCAGACCCTGCAACGAATCAATGTTTTCTGGTGATATAGATGAAAAAAAGACGAGGATGTGCTTTTTTTCGAGCGAGAGAGTAAAATCGATAACGCCCCTTGCAAAAAGTAGGCTTTACGCACGATTTTTATGCGGGTAAAATAAGGTTTCCCTGCAGGATATAAAAATGGATAACCGATCGAAAACTATCAATGTCGACTAAATAAAATATACGCTCCATGGAGTCTGTATGTGGTGTGCGCTCGTAAATTCGCAAGGTGAGCTATTGTGATGATCGTTCGGTTGGTTATTTTTTAGGAAAAAAAATAGGTCTTTCTATATTATTAATAATAAATGTATATATTTTAGTTGAATCGTTATTGTGAGCTAAATCATAATTAAAGTAGTGAAATTATGATTTAACTAACTTGGGAAATGAATGCGGAAGCAATTAGCGAGTGAAACATTGTTCTACCCAACTCTCATCCGAACTTGAAATAATAATGCTGACCTAATAAAACGAAAACCTAATCTAATTCAACTTATCATAATTTCTGACTATGTATTAACAGAATTAATTCGAAGATTTCATAATTTTACTAAGTTCTTAATTAGATATAAATTCATTAAAACTTAGATTTTACTATAAAATAATGAAATAATCTTATTTTCAATTCTATAATAAAGATTATTAAAGATATGTGAGAATTCTATTAACAATGAATTGGGTTTTTATTTCAAATTTAATTTTCGTTTTAAATTTTACGATATATTTTCTAAGTCAAATTTAGTTTATTTAGATCAGACAAAAACTTGTAAAGCCATTTCTTATTTTCTTATTCCTTACATATCCCCTTTTTATTCACTTACTTTGAAAGTCAATAGGCACTTATGTTTCGACTTTGCGAGGATCGAGCGACTTTCGAAACTCTCGTTATTCCCGAACAAATAAACGATCATAAATTTGCGGAACGTCTATAGCGAAAACGAGCAAATTAAACATCGGCGTCTTGAAAAGAAAAATAATTCGCTGTAGGCAAGAAAAAAATAAACTCATGAATTTGTGAAATTGGCGGGAAACTCAATTAGGCCGAGCCGCATTCGCGTTTGATGGTTGCCGGAATGCAATTAACGAGGTTTTCCTTTTTTTTTAATATTCAAACACTCGTAAATAAATCATTTTGTGCCGAATGTGTGTGTACGTTTAGCATTTACTTTCGAGGCGACCCTCGTAATTTAATTTGAGATGTACTGAACAAGTAAGCTGACAATTAATTTCGCACAGACAGACGTTGCGTAGTTGAGTCGACGTACAATATGTTTAGAGCAGTGATTTTCAACATTTTTTAATGTCGAGACTTTATTGAAAATTTTGTACATTCAGAGTGAATGGGAGCTTCTATTTATTATTTTATTCAATAAAAGACCCAACCTAATATAGAATAGTTTTTATACAAAAAGTATCCCTTGTCTGACCCAATTTTTGACCTAACAGTGACAAGTAGAATCGTAAGAACATCGAAAATCCATCAAAGAACAGTTTATTATTTCAAGTTGTTGATCGTTTAAATCTTTGGGGTTTTAATTAAGTTTCTAGATTAGAATAATAGTATCACTAAGAGTTTAATCAAAATATGTATATTTTTTAAGTTAGCATGCAATTTTAAGAAAAAAGAAAAACCTCAACGATTTGAGTTTTGAGTAAAAATTCTTGTAGTAATCAAATATTTTAGAAAAGAATAGGTACAATTGTTATTATAAAAGTTCAATATTTTAACAATCACACGTGTATTTATGAACATTTCGCGACCCACCAGTTGACAACCGCCGTTTCGCACAGTGCAAACCTTCATTATCATGCTAAACGATAAATTAACACAACGAACAATGAATTTTTAATTAAAAACTTTGCAGAAATAATGCATTTTCCCCCTCGACGGATGAAAATGCGAGAAAACCCACTTTTCCCAGAAACGAGTCCGTTAAATCGGGGCGACATTCCGTTAATACGAATTTAATTGGCTTTCGGTTACTTTTCAACTCGATTACAATACCGATACGATCCGATTGTGAAAAGATACTTTGGGACGTTTTATCGTGCCATAAATTCGTTTTGTTATTTCGTCTGTTCGAACTTCCCAGTTTCCAGTTCCCAAACGATCAAAGCTGACCTTTTTATTATTTTGTCCGAAACGCGTATCTTTGAAGGTGCATTATTATTTGATATACGCTCTGCTTTTGATCTTTGGACGTTTGAAAAATTCACGTATCGTATATCAGAGTCGGTTAAGAATGTTGGGAACGAATTTACGTGTTTATCAAATGTACATAAAGTAAATACGTTTTCAATGGGGGAATTATGTGGGATTTTTTCCGGTTTGAAAACGTTAAATTTCCATTAAGCTCGTGATCGATACGTTTCATGCTGAAAAAGCGACTCTCCCTTTCGTAAAACAAACAAATAAAAAATAATGTAGTATCGCAATTGGCCTCATTGTGTGTACAGTACATTATTTTCTCAAGCTTTGTGTGTATAAAATATATTTATTTTGTTCTTAGCGAAGTGTTGACATTGTTGCTTTGTATCAAGGAGAATAAAAGTCGCCGGATTCGGTCCAATACAACAAAATAATAAACACACACTAGGAATTGCGTTATTTTCCTTTGCACAATATAATGTTTTTTGCCGGAAAATATTTGTCATACTTGCTTATGATATATCGCATAAAGGTCGAAACGAATTAAGACCAAAACGTATAATCAAAAGATTGAAAATTGAACGAATCTTCTACATAGATATTTTTCGTATGATTCTAAAAATATTATGCATATTTTTTTTTAATTAAGCACAAATTATTATCTGATATATTTCAACCCTTACGCAAATGTCGCCCAGTCTGTTGCGAAATTCACTCGGGCAATAATTTTATACGACGTTATAAAAAAAGAGTCATAATTTATAACGTTTCTTCAGAGTCCAGAGACCGAGGTGTATTTAAGAAAATAAAACACTCACGTATTTCTCTTTTATGAGGTCGATTGAGCTAAATGACGACGAAAATCTTTAATAAAAAATAACGTTCTCCGAACAAAATCGATCATTAAAAGTCGCTTTTGGATGCACGAATTTTCGAAGCGTTGAAAGCACTAATTGGTAACACAATACTGCTATGAATAGAAAAGGGGTATTGTTCAGGAAGTTCAGCAAAATGCACATGCTTAGTACAAAAAGAGAATGTGATAAATTGACACTGAGTAACTTGATATTTTTGTGGAATACAAAATTCGTTTCGAGTTTTGGTCGTGTATAACAATATAGAAACCGTACGAATGAAAAAGGGAAATTTTACAAAGAAAAATTCGTGTTTGATATTGTTTTTAGACTGGGTGTGGAAATTAATTCACTTTCTTTTTTTTCATATTTGTTATTCATTAAAGTAGAGAATTTTCTAAGGCGGTTCTCCCACGCGCGGAAAATTTTCCTACGTAATTGAGAAATTGCTGAAAATCTCATGAAAGTGTCGTATAATTTGATTAAAAATTAACAAAGGATATTGTTTTAAAGCAAACAACGCAAAAGTCGGAAATTAAATTAAAATTACAACCAAGCAATAAATTGAGAGGTAAATTAGATTAATTACAAAGTTGAAAATGTTTTAAATTTTATTTTACAACTATGAATATTCAAATATAATTTAACATTATTACGTTCCTTATTCAATCACAAAAAGTTAATTCGTATATAATTTTATATTAATAACATCCATGAGCTAATACGATATAAAAATTTATATGCTTTAAGTAAGATGGAGAAAGTACTCTTAACGAACACATATAAAATTCCATTAAGGCAAGACATTTTATAATATACTAATAAAAAATATTTCATTAAAAACGAGAACATGTTATCAAAACGATAAATTAAACTCATACGAGAGAAATTATTAATACCTAAATCAATTGAATTCATCGACAAACGAGATCATATTTTGAAATCGACAAATCAAACTAAAACGAGACAAATTATTCTTAAACTAATTCGAACTCAATTAAATTAATCGAAAAACCGACACGAGCCGAAAATTCCACGAATTTCCTCAAACACATAATTCGAATAACCGGAAAATTCCTCTCGCTTAAGGAACGCCTCGAAATTAACAGCCAAACACTTAAGAGGCGACCTCTCACACACGTAACAAGCATAACAACACCATAAAACACTAAGAGCATTATTTCACGACAACATTTGACGACTGAATAGGCCAAGGGGTGCAAGTGACTTTGCAGTGATTTCGAGAAAAGCGCGTTCAAAGTCGACCATGTATTAGGAGGAGGTCGACTGATTTGATGTTATGTTGAGGCACACGTTCCGAATTCGTTTATATCCTTTTGTCACCAAATAAATGAGCGTACATAGAAGTGATTCTTGTATATTCGCTAAAAATATCACTTGCGCTCCTTGGTTTTTTCAAGAGTCGTTTAAGGATTTCAGGAGACGAAAAACTCACCATGTCTGCGCACTCAGAGTCCTCGAGGGAAACGTTTCCAGAAAAGACCGTTGACGATTCGCTTAATCGAGTTTATGTCCACGAATACACTGTTTTTTAAGGATTTTTTTTTTGAATTTCAGAAACTGTTTTGTTCTTCTATGCACCGTTCAAACTGTTTTTAATTCAGATCATCTCTGGGGTCAAGAGTTCCTATGACGCACTATCTTCTTCGGTGAAATACGGTTTCACATATTTACAATGTCCAGCTTCAATTGTGACGCATCTTCCGTTTCGATCTGGCTGCTTTGTCTGGAAGAAGAAGAAGTTTTTCGTGATTAAATTCGAAAAAAGAAGAATTCGTTAAAATGAATGAAGTAGGGCCGTATAAATTTTCTTAACTTTTCCACGGAAAGTTTCGAAATAAAGTGTTTTAGGTTATCGATTTCGCCGATTCAAGTTGCGATATTTTTTCGATTTGTTCTCTTTTCTGGAAAATGTTTCGTAATAGATAAGGGTCCGTTCTGGCAACTTTATATTAATTTAGAATCGCGTCGTAAAATATTAGATATCCAAAAAAGTTTTAGGTCTTCTTTATAATGTACATTCGAACGTCAGTTTCGGTGGAAACTTTAGTTATAAAGGTACCTTCATTATATAAATTTTTAATGTATGAAAGAAGTGATTTTTTGAATATTAAATAATTCATTTTGAATTTTAAAAAAAAATCTTTTTTTCATCAATTTCACTTGTTTCTTGATATAAAAATGAATGTATATTTAAAAATATTCATTTGATTTGTGACAAATATAGATTTAGATTGCGGTATTTATATTCAAAATAATTAATTCGTCAATCGAAAATATATTGAAATAAATGAAAAATCGATTACTTTTTGATATTGAAAAGAAATCATAATGAAAAATCCATTAGAACCCAATCAATGGAGTCAATCGGAAATTTGCTAGGCGCAAACGTATGGATGTGGAGATAGACACGATTTCCTCAATTTACCAACGCGACGTGAACGCATAATGAATTTTCGCATTGAAAAAGGGCGGGAAAGACGTGAAAATTTCAAAAAGCCTTCGTTCAAAGGCGCGCTTATCGATTCGGGGCGAAGTCCCCTGTGTCCCTTTGAAAGAAACGCGACTTCGATAAAAACGATACGTCAATCTGTGCGAAAAAATAAATAAACACCTAAACACTCTTGAAAATGTTTCCATTGTTGGACGAGAATAAATATAAGCTTATGTGTTTCTATATATAAATAGAGAATGAGAGACTTTTCAGAGATTTGTATTGAATTTGTTTCAGAAATAAATTCATTGAAGACGTGTGTATAAATTTATTATACGATCGATATCTATTTATACAGTATTAAATCCTGTTTATGGAAATATTTTGTTGATGGGAAAATGTCTCAAATGTTTAGAAGTCATGATATGTTCGAAGTACACTCGAACTGTTAATTAATGACCACATACATAAGTGAATCATATTTAAGTCATATTAAAACCATAAACAATCATATTAAATTGATACACATTTTATTATCAGATCACTGAAAAGCTTTCCAGTATTTAAATACCAATTGAATACAACTTTTTAAAATTTAGTTTTATGCAATGGTTACTACTAAGCACTTAACTTCAAAATTCCTCACATATAATATGATACGAACATGATAATTTCACATCAAATAAAAAACATCTAACACGAACCCAATCTGATTTCATACCCAAAGCCCCCTTAAAAAGAAAACCAATCAAAAACACAATCTATGCGAATCCGAAACAGAGAAACGATCCGAATTTCAAACGCCATAAACACCATCAAGAGCCACTTATAAATTCGCAATAGAACTTTCGCATACAACAATTTGAAATATAGTTTTATGCATTGGTTACTACTAATTAACTTCAAAATTCCTCACATGTGATATGAACAAGACAACTTAACATCATACACAAAACATTTGACACGAACCCAATCTGATTTCATACTCAAAACCCCCTTAAAAAGAAAACCAATTAAAAACACAATCTATGCAAATCCGAAACAGAGAAACGATCCGAATTTCAAACGCCATAAACACCATCAAGAGCCACTTATAAATTCGCAATAGAACCTTCGCTTTCGAGAGGAAAATCAGTACAGTGCCGTACGTGCGACACTTTTTCACTTCGGACGAACACCCTTGAATATTTAAAAGCGACCACCAACCCTAATCATCATTGTCAGACCCTCCTAAGGAGGAGACCGCGACAGATGTATATACACATCTAGACACTCGGGGTAGTGTTTTTCTTTTTTTCTCCTTTTCCTTTTTTTCAGAAGCCACCCCCATTCAATATACTTATTTTTTCCTCGTGCTGAATTATGCATGAGCGCCCGAACGGCGGCGAGGCATAAACAAGACGTCCGCTCGAGTGCCGAAGCGTAATTCGGATAAATATTTATATTATTTATGTATTAAATTATATAATATATTATTCCGTTTCCTAGGTCGAGTATGTTGCAATTGGTCAGATTTTTGAATAATTGACGAAAAAAATTGTAAGGTCAAAATTTTTTTTTAATTTTCCGTGAAAATGATTAAAATATAAAATCTATGAACTTTGAGAGCTTTAAATTTTATATGACGATTGAAAAGGCCAAGGAGTACAAGTGACTTCGCGATGATTTCGAGTAAAGTGCATGTACCATATGTATTAGGAGGAGGTCGAGTGATTTGATGATTTATTAAGGCACACGTTCCGAATTCGTTTATATCCTTTTGCCACCAAATAAGTAAGCGTGCATAGAAGCGATTCTTGTGTATAACTCAATTTCGGCAAAAATGTCACTTGTACCCTTGTAATATTCACTTTATTAATGTATTTTTTCAATTATTAAAGTATTTATTCAATCTATTAACAACACTAAAAAAATTAACTTATTTACAGAGAGTTAAAAAATGATCATTACAATGACTTTTATTCGTATAATATTTTTATTAAAACTCAAAAAAAGTGCACAAAACCTTTGCAATACATTTTGAAATTGATCTTAATCTCATACACAAATTCAAAACAGCGACAAATTGTCCGAAAATTTAATGGACGTCTATCTCCAATCCCAGTTTACTTAAAGAGTTCAGATCGTAATTTCGTAAACCGACAGTTATTAATCCGAAATTTTCTACATTTTCAAATCACTAATGAAAAAAAAAATATTATAAAACACTGTCTAACAGGACACGGTATGATAAATACCTAGCAGGTGCTTTCTTATCGGTGGAGCGAGACGTTTTAATTCTTTGCTCCGCTGTTGAGGCCCGAGTATTGAATTACGAGCTTCAAAGGTTTCGCAGTTAATAGGATTCGGTGTCCATTGTGTAAGTGTGTTACAAATCCGCTATTGAGAACTCGTTATGTTGCGAATGTTTCAGGAATTCAGGTCATCGGATGGGTTGTTTTTATGAGAGGGTTGTACACTCTCGTTGCACAATGAATTGTTGAAACGAGATTTATCAATTGTTCAGATGAGGTCTTTCGTGTTGATTGTTATTTCTGTATAATTGGAATGATGCATTTATCCTTATAGAATGATTGAATGAATGTAATCGTTAGATTTTCCTTGTTGATCCGCATGTTGAATATTCAATTAGATTCAATTGTTAGATGAAAAATTGAAATTATTTTTTTCGTTAATAAATTTTACCAAGAAATTACTATGTAAACAAAATAAAAATGAAAAGCATTATGAATGCTAAAATTACAAAAACCTATAATAGACTTATGCTTAAAGAGATTACGCTTACAACAGTGTCAAGATGCGAAAAACGTGACATTCTTACTGATTCTTTAATAACTTCATACTGCATAAACACAGATTACTCTATAAATACGCAATAAACCTTCGAGCTGTTAAAAAAAATATAGACTATTCGAAAGCATCTAAAAACGGTTAGTTCTAACCGTCAGCGTTAACAAAATTATGTAAATTATAACCGAGCAAGTGGAAGGTCAAAATTTCAATTTTCCAACGTGCATTTAGGTCACCGACTTGTGCCGCTGAATTAATTCACGTTCCTACGAAAACTCAATTAGAAAAATTGTAAAAAAATCTGAAACTCCGATCGGAAAATCATGCAAAGTCCGCAATCTGTTTCCGATATAAAATATTCATCTAGCGAAAATCAGATCCGCCACAATTTCCTGACTGCAGCATCCTGGACGTTTTCTCATTTATAATTCCGAACTTCGCGCCTTAATATTCCGCACATTTCCCGTGGAATTTTCCCGATTTAAATACAGGAATATACCGATTCGAAAAGATCTCGAGATAGCCTCACTAATCAGTCCCATCTTTATCTACGTGCAGCCTATCTAAGTTTATACCCTGAGGGTCTGGAGTCTAGTCGTTTTAAACACCCCCCAAGGGTTGTCAACTATTATACCTACTACACGAAAAGCCTGAAAGCCAAGATGTACAAGTGCGTATAATTAAATTTTGAGAAATTAAAAAATTCAAAGTTGAATGTTATAAGTTTCTATGACTCGCAGTTGGTCGAGACTGGATTTTTAAGCCGATTGTGAACTGTTGTAATTAAGTTGCTTGTGTAAGTCGTGCATAATAATAGGCTACAGTAAATGTGCCTCTGTGGTATGTTAAAAGATATAAATCATGTATTATAGATTCTAAAATTTCAAAATGTGATGATACAGAAATCTTTCCAGATGAGCATACGACAAATCTAAAATGTTTCACAGTGAAATGATACGTAGTTAAGGAATATATGAATCACATTTGGTGAAGATAATGATGAAGATGATGAAGATAATAATGAATATGATGAAGATGATGGAATATCGAAATGTCTTTACATAATCGGATGATACATGTATGAGTATGTCAATACAGATCCTAAAAGCGTTTAGATATATCCTTGTGATTGGACGAATATTGGACTGAATTCTGTGCTCAAATTTGACGATTTATATATTTCACTTATACCTCTTGACTTTTAGGGTCTCCATGTATATACGTGATGTACAAAATGCAAATTTAGAACACACATACACACGGAGCGTGCGCACGAAAACGTAAAGATTGCAAATCAGCGTACACACACCGGGACCAGGTTGACCTCAAGTCCAAAATCGATAATTTGCAACATTTTTACACTTACAACACCCCCTCACTGAATGAGGTGCACACTACAAGGCTATAACACTTATACCCTATATATAGTTATATCGTATGAGCGGGCTGCGATTCAACCCCCGGGACTGTGACGAAGTTCTGACCCTGACCCACATACGAGATGAATGCATCGGGATGCTGCTTTACGACGGGGATTTTTTCCCCATGAGCCACAAGGTCGTTATGTAACGAGAATAAGGCTCCGAAACTAGCCGGTGAAGCCTTATTTTTTTATACACTAAACGAAAATTTCGACGATCGATTACGCGTCCGGGAGGTGTGCGCATTGTCATGTCTGCGAACTTTGCGCTAATTGCGGAAACGTATCCGAATTTAGACGATTTCGATAAAATTACATTTGAATATGTACATATAAAGAAAAAAAGGGATATTTCGTTCGAAAATATCGAACATTTGACCTAGAGAATGAGTCGCATTTCCATGCACGCGATCGCGATTCTCTTCAAATCGAACGAATCGCTTACGAATATAAGAAAATTACTAGCGAACGACCGCGAAAATATAACGGATCGATCAAATTCAAGTGTATTTATATAAAAATGTACGAGTAATACAATAATATAATATTACGCGTAAGAGAGAAACGGCACATCACATTTTCGCACAATTCACGTAATCGTCACGGCGCCGAATCATTACGGCGCAAGACAGAAATATACTTCTAAATTAAGCCAAAAAAGTATTAATTTAATAAACAAATCTATAATTTAAATATGTAAAAATAAATCAGATTATAATGAGATAAATTAAAATATTTTTTTTGAGTCAAAATTATTGATTTTAATTTAATAAAATTCGTATAAAGTATGAATAAATTGATAAAATAAATACCTATTGTTGTAAGCGAGCGCCTTATCCGAGGACGTCCATTGCTCGACTCGATTCAAAACGGGAAAAATCGATCTTAAGCGCGTTGTAAATGACAGAGATTCGATTTCGTGGTAAAGGGGGGTAAGTGAATCGCAAACCGGGGTACGACCGGGGGTCACTTGTCCGGGGGTCGTGACGTAAACAACGTTTCGTCGGAGGCGCGCGCACTGCCCGGCGCCGGGGGCCCGAGTGAGCGAAGCGAGGTAAAGGGGGGTGAAGGGGGGCTCGATGGGGGGGCGAAGGGGGGCAGAGGGGGGGCAGAGGGGGGGCAGAGGGGGGCGAAGGGGGCCCGGGGCCGGGGGCTGAGGCGCCGGGGCCGAGTCTCGTCTCGTCTCGCCCGGCAGCCAGTCCAGAAACAACGATCCCGAGAAGCGAGCGAGGGGGTGTCGATTGTCAAAGTGTGGGGATTCGAAATTTAGTGCGAGGGGGGACAATTTTTTTTTTAGATATATTCTAGTTTGAAAATAGTTTTGTCTCGATCTAAATGCTATCGATGAAGTGATAAAATCAATAATTGTTGGTTGCAGTCTTCTCCTGTTTAATACGATCAATCCAATTTTTCAATATTGTCGAGAGTTATTACATTTATGCGTTTTTTTTCGGAAAAATATCGCAAGAGTTTGAAAAAAAACCGTGTGAAGTAATCGCGTTAAACGGGGGACGACTGCAGATGAATTGTGAGCGTTCTCTATAGCACTACCTCCATGGTGGTTGGATTTTGTTTGGATTTCTTTCAAAGGGTACTTGACTTGAGATGTATTGCAAAGGGACTGTTTTTCTTTTATAGCTAGATTATAGTTGACGACGAAATAGCGCAAAATGTACAAGTGACCTTTTTTTATCGAAATTGAGCTAATCGTAAGCATAGAAAATGGTTCTATATACATACATATGATACAAAACTATTATCTGTACTTAATTCAACTTCGATAAAAAAATTTCAATACTTGTACGAACTTGTACTTGTGCGAACACTAATTGTAGCATGAATAGCGATAACTTCAAGTTAGACAAACTATAAGATTTTTTCTTTATACTACATTTCTGTTCCTCTTCAGATCTGCTCAAAATCATTAACAGTTTTTATTTAATTTACTTGGTTTAAAAAAGCGTTTGCTTCAGATGTTAATAAAAAATGTAAAATAAGCATATAATAGTGTGCTGTTTGATATGTAAAATAAATTAAAATCGATGTAATTAAATTCTAATGAATATTCATAGTAGCTACCTGAAAAATAGTTTATTTTTAGTGCTTAATCCAAAATAAATTGCGGTTTAATACATAACTTATGTTATATTACGAAGTATTGATTCTAAACGTGTTTACTTTTGCTTAAATTAACCAATATTATTGATAAAAGATTAGTGAGTATTTTGCGTGTGCTTCCACAATGAATTTCAATATAAACCGATTTCACATAGTAAAATCACGATAAAAATACGATGTCAATCGACACGAATTCTGAAATATGCATATTTAAAACGACTCAATTCGAAATGAAATAATATTTACCCACATTTGAACAAAAAAAATGATACTCAATAAAGAAAATTCACAGTTTAAGAACTACTGACTTCAGAAAAAATCATCCAACATTAAGATAGGTCAACACAACTCACACACCACATCCAATCCGAAAACCCACACATCATACATCACATCGCATTCACACCTGTACCTGAAAAACCTGAAAAAGACGTAATACATCGACTATGAGAATACGCAAAATTGCAGAAGCGCTGCCTTCGGGAAAAACTAGGTTACCGGGATACGAACCTTCGAAGCTCGACGCCGATTTTCACGTAGTTTTTCCAACCGAAAGTCCAACCTGAATTTCAATTATCGTCTTTGTAGTTCAGGTGATTCCGGTTTTCCTGGAAGGAAAAGTCGGTCCGGCGGACAGAAGTCCGGGAAAGCGCTTTCCCGGCCGGGGCCATTCTCGCATATCGATTTTGGCCTTTTGTCGAATATCAATATTGAACTTGATGCGTACGTGAGGGGATCGAGGCGCGGGGGGAATAAAGATGACGAGATTTCGGTCGAAATCTGAATAGTTTTGCTTTTTTTCCCGCCTTTTTTGTGTGCGGAACGTGTTAGGTTCGCATCGAGAGCGTGACGCACGTGTATCGAAAATTTTGCTTATTGAAAAATATTTTTTTTTTTAAATATGAGTTTAATATAAATCGATTTTGTATAACGTGGTTTAGGATAAGTATTTTTGCTTAACTAGAGTTTTCGTCGTTTATCTTTTTCTTTAGAATTCGGTAGATGTAATGGGTTGTTTATAAATTCACAGAGTTGAAATCTTAAATTATCTATCATGACAGTAACTGATGAGTCATTTTCAGTAGTTGCGTTATTTTGTATAATTTTGATTGTAATTATTGCGGAATTTCTCGAATTGTAAATTTTTGGATAGATTTAAGGAAAATCAGTGTTTCCATTTGCTTCGATTAACCTAAGGTTTGTTCGAGTCTAAAATATTTATTTCAATGCACTTCCTTGCCATGAAAATGTAATAAAAATGTATGCACTCATGTCAGAGCATACGAAACCATTGCTTTATTTAATACTTTGCCTTTCCTAAAATGTGCAATTTTCTAAATTCATTTTAACAAAAGGAACCCGACTATAGAGCTATAACAATAATTTATTCAAAGGTTAATAAAAGAATATATTTTTCTCTCACGAGAAAAATAGAAAACATCATTTCTAACGAGAATTTCAAAAATTCAAATGGAAATTCTAAAATATGAACACACACACAGATACGAACACTCGAGTATCTAAGGTCACCTCAAATGTCATGAACTCTGAAGATTTGCAGAAACACGATCTCATCGACCAAAACCGCCCATGACCTGACATAATTTACTTTATAATTAATCAGTTGAATCTCGATTGAAACCGAATTTCAAACTAGATTGAATATTACATATCGACCGACCTTCAAACTCCATAACCGACGATTTTCTCTGAAGCCAAAACCCAAACCACCGAAAACACTTGGCAAGGGGTTGTTCTGATGACCTATAGCTTTTATCGAGTCACACCACATTTGAGGTGAACTTTTATATTACACGTTCTCCCAAAAGTGTTGTCGATTCTGTTCAGGGATGAAACGCTCTTAATTTATTTACGAGGTCGTTTCGTACCGAACGATCTAAAATTTCGCATTCCATTTATCGCTTATTCGGTAAATTTTCAAAAATAGATGCTATCGATTTTCATTTTAAGCTTTGGTTTAAGACGAAGTTAGATCAGCTGTGGTGAAAATTGATTAGATTTTGACGGTTCTTTGAAAGAGTTTAAATTTAGAAGTTGGTTACTTTTTTTATGCTTCATACTTTGACCTTTATAAGAGTTTCGTTGCAGAGTTGAATCTTTTCATTATAACGTATATGAGTTTTCTCTTCATTAATTTAGAATGCAAATTATCAAGTTGATTTACTTAAAAATATTAAAGAGTACATGCGAAATTTTAAATCATTTACAATCTTAATTAAAATGAATTGATGTTTTTAAATATAAGTATGTATACCTTTACAAAGGAGCGCAGTCTAAAGGAGCGCCGATAAAGGAGTGCGATTGCAACAAAGTAAATATTTTTTCATTTGACTTTATTAGATAGTTTGATTAAATAATTTCACCAAGCATTATAACAAAATGACATATTTAACTTTCTGCAGATTTTTTTTAAATAACGCATAAAACCTAATTTTAAACATCATAAATCTACGTAACACCTGAAATATATCACCGCTGAAAATTCTAACGGCTTTCACCTGTCGCTTTATTAACGCCTTCGTTGTTATCCCAACGAAAACAGGTTCACTTCGCCATTTCGAGAACATATCCCCTCGTTCTCCCTTCGTATTGTTTAGCGGGGTCCTAAGCCTTCGTTCTCGGTTCGTTTTTAGCGAAATAAGCCGTTTCCATTTTCCCGGTTTCCGGTTTTCCGGCTCCGGAGACGGAAAATGCGAGGGTCGTAAAAATACACTCGGCGTAAACACGCGTGTCGCGATTTTCCTCCGTTCGACCTTCGTATAAAAGTAAATTTGTACATTTTCAATGAAAAGCTCGTTTTTGTTTCTATATAACGTTGAATATTTCAGCGAGGAGAGAGTGATTGTTTGCCCTAGTGGTAGAATTTTATATTATATTATTCTTCTTTCAATATTAAAACGTATTTTCATACGTGCGAATATTGAATTATTTATGTATGAAATGGAAATGAATCCATATTTTAAAGTGTTATATAAAAAAGTAAGTACATTTTCAAGGCACACATCATCTAATTGATTCCGAAAAGATCAATTGAATAATTTATACTTTTTAATGTTAGATAACAAAACTTTCTTGTATTCTAAAATCCGCCATTATTTACAGACCACCCTATCCAATGTCATACTTTATTTCACGCATTCAGCAACGAATTCCATAGAATACATCTGTTTACGCTAACAAACATAAACCGCGCACAATAAACACACATAAAAACCCCGAACACAAACCTTTCGAAAATCCCATTAAACTCTAATCTCGCCAGCATCCAGCATCCGAGAAAAAAATACACATCAAAACCGGCTAACGAGCGAAAACTTCGCAGTCCACCTCTTCACTTATTCACCACTATTTATTCGCGGAGGTGGAAAAAAAAAACCTCAAAGAGAAAAACACAAAAGGACACACGCGCGAGAGTTTTCCCTGCGGGAAATTTTCCGAGCATTTTCCCGGAAAGCGGCCGCGACTAGCTGCCTTGCGATCGCGAATGTCGCTCCTCGGAGGCCTTTTCCCGACCCCACGGCGAGGGGGTGGGTTCGGGGGGTAGGGATTTTCCGGGTTCGATGGGGATTTTCCCCATGGTTCGCGTGGCGCCAGCCTGGGCGCCATAAAGAGCGCCATATGGCGCCTCGTGGAAAATTCCTCCGCAGAGAGTCGCGTGTCAAATGCGGTTTCGTTCAAACAGTGCGAACTCGGAAAATCCAGATTGGTTTTTTCATATGGAGACTCCAGAGGATGAAGAGTATAAGTGCTTAATTTCAATCTCTGGGTTCGTGTGCAGATATTGTCTTTTGAACGGGGATCGTATGTTAGTACTGCGATTCGTTTCGATTGCTTCTTAAGCAATTTCAAAAATACGTCTTGGACAGAAGTTGAACCCCGGATTTTACGCGTTATATACGTAAAAAGTAATTGCATGCTCGAGTAGGACGGTAGCCGAGCGGTCAACGCGTCTGTACCGTTCAGTACACGTTCGAAATTTCGAGCAGCATTAATGTATTTATAATATAGACTAGCAGTAGGCGTATGTGTATCAAAATAGTTCGGAATTAATCAAATTTGTATTGCCACGGATCTTTATTGCCATCTATGTGTGAAATAAAAAAATATTTTACGCCTTATATACATTAAGCGGTGCAGTCTCGTAATTACGACGCGTTGTTCGGAGTGTAAGGCGCGGGCTAATAAATTGAACGCCTGGGTTCGAGGCACGGCTGTGGCTGAAAATTTCGAGCATCGTTAGCGTATTTATAAAATAGGTAGATATAATATACATAGATGTGCAAATTATGTCAATTAGTTTTCGATCGTTCTTAAGTGTTAGATAACAATACGATTGCATTGTTACGATGAATATGAATCGTTCAGGGTTTGTACATTTTTCATCAAATTATTTAAAAACTTCTCGATGATCATTTAAGCTAAATATATATTTTATTTTGGATATGGTTTTGCGTAGTTAGTCTTCTTGGCTTCTGAGGTTCTCATATGATGTCTTTATGGTTTTTCGTTTGTGTTTGGATTGATTGCTTCGGGAATGAGAAGCTCAGAAGAGTTCATTTCTATGTAGATGTAGAGAAACGTTCGAACATTGGAGGATTCAAGGTGAAGATATAAGGGCAAATGTAAATACAAAGTGCAAATTATAATATTGTATGTTAATCAAAGGTTATATTTAGAAAATTTTTTTAGTTTATCAGTTTAGCAGTTTATTTTAAGTAATATCGTATTCAAAATTTTCACAATCTATTTTCATTGTCAAACAAATATATAAACCGTGCTACATTATAAAACTACATTAAATTAATAAAATATGCAATTTATGAATTTTCTAGAGAAATAAAATACTGAAAATATTATGATAGAATAAATAATATAACTTCTTGATTTATTATTCTTTATTTAACATCCACTATCTTCAAACCTATAATATTCGATTAAACCTTTTAAATCGTCATACATTTTCACATTCATTCAAATATATCTCAAACATTTGAACCGTCAACTGCATTAAATCTCCAGACATTAATTAATTAATTAAACCCAAAACCTCCCCCCATACAAAAGGCACCAACAACACAAGAGTACATACAATATTAAAACGAATAAATATAAACTTCGACACAAATAATCCGAAGCTGCAATAAAGCAAGCAGGTGAGCTAATTTGAACGCTCGATAATTTTCCGCGGGAAAACCTCGGCTTTTCCTCGCCTCGATTTTTCCCTATTGTCGCTCGGGTTGGAAAATTCTCAGGTGTTATTGCATAAACAAAATTTCACAGGTAACGAGAGAAAGTGCGAGCCGCTTTTAATATTTGAGCAGGGCTTGAAAAATTAACCGGATCGCTTGACTCTTCAACCTGTTAAAAAAGACGAGCCGAAAACTGATTGTGCCGTTTATACCGAGAAGTTTGGCCTTTTATACTTTGATCGCGTTGTAAAATATTTTATGAGAAAATGCGGATTAATGAATTAATTTTTATGTAGGGATGCCTTTTTTTGTACGCTGATCCTTATTATTCGTGTTGCTGTAAAAATACGTTGTGTAAAAGGTATCATGTTAAAATAGTATCGAATCTCACCTAGAATTTTTTTTGAATGTATTTGATTGAAGTTAAAATTATGTATTGTATTTTAAGTCTTTATATACATAGGATTAAATGTGTTATCTAAATAAGAATGTAAATATTTAATACAAACAATTTTTATAAATAGAACCATATAATGGAAATTAACTTCGTTAATCATTTTTTTCCTAATTCAAATATTGTATATTTGTTTGTAAAATATTTAAATATTTATCTGTAGAATTTATGATATTCTTATTTTACTAAATCTCCATCCAAAATTAACGCTTTTAAAAAGTTTTCATTAATAAATAAAAAAATACCTAACCTAATCCAAATTTCGGTCTATAATATTTGATAAAGCTTTATTAATGCATGATTGCGTTCATGACAGTGGCATTCGACTAACAGATAACCATCAACATTTTCGATAAATTTTCATATTTGTATGATCGAAAAAATGTTTTTCATTCGAAGCAAAAAGGGTTATTGCTTAAACGTATGCATCTTCCGCTTGTCAAGTTGTCAATTTCTTAACGTCTATTTAGAAAGACGTTATGAGAAAGATAAAAAATAAATATTAAACAAAAATACGTACACGAAACTCGAATCAAAGCTCTTTTTCATGTTGCGCATGAAAAGATATAAATATTTCTGCTGAAAATATGTAGGAAAAAACCGTAGACACGATACGTACAGCCTTCACATCGCGCAGTACCCATCTGTACGAGCACAAAGAAAAAATCCATTATTCAAATTGAACAGATCTCGACGTGAAATATTTCCACGACGACTGAATAACGAAATCGATATTGATTATCGAAGGAATAATATTTTATTCCCTTCTGCGACGGAAGGATTTTCGCACAAAGGACGGCACTGGGCTCGTTTCTAGTAGGGGTCGAAGGATATTCTATTTTATGGGGGTTGATGAACTTATTTGTTTTGACGGGAATTTAGCGGAATTGCGCAGTGCATTCGGAAGATGCTTTCTTTCGTAGGTTCTTTGTTTGTGAAGGTTTTTCGTGGAAATATGCCACGAAAGGACGAAACATTCGTTGAAATACGTTTGAACCTCTAATAATGGTTTTTCAATCAATGTTCATATTTGGAAATTGATGAAATGTTTATGTCTCAAAATGTGATTTTCATGGTGTATTGAATTATAAATTCGGATTTAAGCTATACGATTTTACGTAGAATTATATAATCGTGTTATGTGTAATTTGAATATAAATTCATTGTTTGGCTCGAGTGTGTATAGAGCTTTACGATAAATTACCGTAATTGACGAATTTCAAAATGTTAGAATTTCACGTTAGACAGTTAATGTTCCACTTGATTGGATTAAATTAAATTTTAATCGAGTTTAAGCCGAATTGAAGTATAATAGAATGAATTGAATCTGCGCATAAAACACGATTTTGTTAGAATTCAATTTTAAATAGCTTAAAATGTATTGAACTGAGATTTAGGCCCATTTTATCAATCGTGATTTTTCGAGTGATATTTTTTCATAGTTAATAACTTCTTTATCGCGACACTTTTAAATTCTAAAGTGAAAAAAAAAACATCGCTTGTATTTCGTATAACACTAGTGTTAATCAACTGATTAAAAAGATCAGGCTTAAATTGAATCGATATGTGTATTTGGAGATTTTAATTATTCCAATTAAGCTTTAATTGAATTATTTCAGTCAACACGTGACTAAATCACTTTCTTTCGAAAATTCGATAAAAAAATATAAGTCGGCTTCTTTCGCAGACTTTCGCGACCTCGACAACAGTTGCGCAGAGGCCATAAAAATGTCAGGAACATTTGTTCTTAATCCGTCTGTCAATACGTGTAGCGAAAAAACCGAGATTTTTCATGTTTCAAACATCGGTACATCGGTACATGAAACAGTTGTAAATGCGAATTAAATGACGATTAATTAACTTGAATAAAACCCGATTTTAACGTGTCGATCGATTGAGAGATTATAAAAAAATCGTATGTATGACCGAAAATTGAAATATAAAAAGAAAATGAGTTGCACTTGAAGGTTTTATTACAGGAAATTTTGTAGGTTTTTCCTAGATGAAAATTTTCGACGAGATCATCGCGCAGCTGGAAAAGTTACATAAAAAAACTTGGAAGATAAGAATGTGGGTGGAACTTGTTTCTGCGCAACTGGAACTTTTCTAACTAGAAAATTTTCAGGGTACGAAAATAAGTATGTGCAACTACAACTCTGCTACCCACAAGTGAGAAAAAAATCGATGTTTTAGCGTTGTGTGTAACGTTATAAAGAAAATAACGAATTTCAATAAATTGTGATATTTTTTGATATATAATATGTATGTACATATTGGATTTTCGTTTGTGCCTCTAATCAAAATATTGTGGGAAGATGTATGGCTTTAAATTTCTAAAAAGAGTGAAAATAAGCAATGAGACCTTTGATACAGTATCTGTAAACGCATGAAAAAGCGATATATTATTTTTAGCACCCAATTATAAAGTAAATTTGTTTTGTGGCAAGGATGTCGTAGGTGCTCACTTGTTCCATATGTAAAACATGCTTTGTTTAATAGAAAGTACATCGGCCTAAAGCGATGATACATTAATGCAGTAACATAATTCAATTACCTAGGCAATTAAATGTGGACATATCAGTTGTAAAGTTATACATAAGTAAGTATAAGTCGATATTTTGATTCATAACAAAACTTATAGATTTGATAGAAATTTTATGTTAATTTGAAAATATTGATGAATCAAAATGTGAGAAATGATAATATGGTCGGGTTAAAGGTCACACATAACAGTTAGGGCTCTTCCTGTCGTGGTCATTTAGCCCACATACTTTTACTCATCAATTTACATACGACTAAGTAATGTGGAGTCTTTAATTGGAAGATGTGTTTAATTTGTGTCATTCATAATAGGGATAATAAAAAAATATGTAGTAAATTCATAAAAATAATGAAATTTATTTAAAATTATGTAACACAATCAACACAATCAAATCAAACATAATCAAATTTATTTAAAAACTTTGTTACTTAAAAGAATGTATTTCGTGCAATAATAGTATACTGATTTGTTGTCTTCTGATGGTTCTCCATCTGCAATTCGATATAAAGTATTTGAAAAAAAATAAGAATAAGTATGATTTGGATAATAAAGGTCCGATCTTTTAATTGTCGGTCAAATTATTTAACCATTAATAAACATTTTTTGTAAAATTTGTAAGCTAAAATTAATGGTTTCTGTTAGCTGACTGCTGACGATCAAATGACCTGGACTGATACTGATAATAGCTCTCACCAGCTGGAACAAAAATACTAGGAGGAAATAATGGTTGCTGGCTGCAGACATAAGTGGCCAATACGGTTTGAAGAAATTTCGGAGGCTCGCCAGTTTTAGTGATATCAAAAGTTTCATTTTTGAAATGAATTTTATACAATGTTGCATGTTTACTGGAAAATATGATTGAGAATAAGAAAGATTATACCAGATTTATAAAATTAAAAAACACAAATTACAATTCTAAATGTTCTTTCACTGCTTTATATTTGATCGGCATAGAGAAATATTGAACGGGCTCATTGTGCAACTGATCTATGGTTTTAATAGGTGATTTGTCTACTGTATAAAATTCAAGCAGTTGACTAGCCACGGGTTTCAAGGAATCTGGAATTTATTTTCATAGTGAGTGAAAAATTTATATTGCGATATTCCATGAATGTTTATGGATACTAACTGAAATCTAAGTTAAGTGAAAGTTGTGAACGGTAAAGATGTTCGATGCAGATATGCAATTGAGCAAGTCGAGTAGTTTTAAATTTCCACTCTTTAGAAGACAATTCAATGTCCACATCGTCACTAAACAACGGTTGATCTCTATTGCATATTTTTTCTGATTTAACTTCAATGTTGTGCTTTTTTAAAGAAGCATAATTATCAAGAGTCAGATTGGCCAGATCTTCAAAATTATTTGACGTGTCAGCTTCTTGTATAATAGTACTATCTGTAAGATTGAATTTTGGATCAAATGGATTCACAGTGACATCTCCTGATCCCAGTGTCATTTCAAGAATGGTTTGATTGATAACTTCTTCATCCGCTTCAGATATTCTGCAAATACAAGTTGAAAGTATGAAATCTTCTTAAGTGTGCAATTATTATGAAAATGGGATCTAACTTATTTTGCAGTTTAAGTCTATCGTTGAACGCCAATGTGCTATCAATCAAAGAAAATATATTTGAGTATTCCCAGCTTGTTTTTGCAATACCTAATTGTCCGATAACGTTTAAAGCTTTGCTAGGATTATTATACAGTGTAGAAAGAGATTTAACTGCATTTTGAGAAGAACCACGAGCAAGTTTCTTCACTAAACTACCCAGGAATGTTGTATTTCCTGGATCAATCTACAAAATAAAAATCTTTTTATACATAAACGGTACATTTTCTTGTGAATATATTGTGAATAAATTTACAAAAGGCCGAAGATTTCTCTTGTAAATATTTTTTAATGCAAAGACAAGTAACGAAATAAGATCTTCAACGGTATCAGAATCTGAAAGTTGTAAAATTGAGATAGGTATAACATACAATGTAAGAAAAAAAAAAAATTTTTTTGTGTGAGATATACCTTTTAGTATGTCCCACAATTTAAAAGTAAAATCATTAGATGATCCAGAAGCATTTAAAGAACCGAAGACTTGTCTTAAACTAGTAGTATCATCCGATATACAAATGCAACCTCCTTTCGGTCCACATGGCAATCCTCCATATATTTCTACTTCATTCAACAATTCCTTCAGCCTATTTTCCAACTCTTTCAAAGTAATGTTTTTCCAAATCGAATTAAACGGTCTGATAAAAACACATTAAAAGCACAATCCAACAAATTGATTATATGTATTTATAATTTAATATTATTTGGAAGAAACTCACCTTATCGATATAGTAGAAGTGTCGACCGTATTTGATATGCTCGACAAACTTATAACTGCTCTGCTGATTCCTTGAATCGCACATAACGATCTCCATATAATAGAACAAGCGCTGATTTCATGACCGACAACAATTTCTTGTACCTACAATGAAAAAATCTTTAAAAATTGACATTTAGGAATAAAAATATTGTAAATTTTAATGTTTTACCAAATTAACATCTGCTTCGTGAGTTGGAACTTGTAATGTTGGAGAAATCCATTTGCATTCCAGTTGGGTCATTCCATTATGGTGCTTACTTGATGCGATAGCAGTTTCATTCAGAATTTTAGATTTTTTTCCAGAAATTCGATAGATACCTTCAACAGAAATATTATACGCCTAAAAAATAAAAAAAAATAATTATGTATTTATGATTACTATGCTTCATTGTAACATACACAGATTTCTATATATTATCAAAATACATCAAAAATCAAAATCACTAACCATTTCAAAATTTTTATCAAAAGTTTTCATAAAATCATTTTTAAACATATCTATTGATAAATTCGACAGATCTTCCATTTTCTTGAAAACATGAAAAGTTGAAAGTATATAAATTCATACACATATACAAAACAGCAAAATAAACCTTAAATATACCAAGTAGTTAACACAGCCTCTTTCAAAATAGCCTTTATGCGAAAGTGCACCCAATAAAACTGTTTTGTTTCTATCTTGACCACTACAAATGACCCACAAGGGCAATCTTTCAATGGCTGACATGGAAAATACTTTGGTGTTGTAGTAATTGATTATATTTCTGAAATTGTTGAAAACATATATTTTAATCCAGAGAGTTTTCAAATCACAAAATAGGAATAGGAATAAGAAAGTCTTAAAAAATAAACCTAGCATCTTCGATGGGAAGTGGCTCTTGAAAATTTTCTTCTTGGAACCAGCAAGTAGACATGTCCATCAAGAATGTATCTTCTAGTCTATCGTAGCCCATGTCAAGTTTCAAAGGTGAACCGGTCAGTTCAAATTCTAAACGAAAGAATTGGTATTAGAATATTATGTTTTATAAATTTTTATTTTACACCCATAAAAAATATTCAATATTTTATCGAATGCTTACCGGACACTGCTGAAAATTGTTCTCGCCTTTTCGGAGATTCACAAGTAGCAGTACTCTAAAATTACATATTGACAAAATGAGAATGAGAATATAAAAAATACAGGTAGGTACATAAAATATCAAATTTGCTCACATTCATGAGAATGGCTCAAGTCAATATTGAAAAACAGGTACAGAGCTTAGAAAAAAATACACAAGAGTCTAATAAAGTGAAGCAAAACATTAAACATCTCAAAACAAAGAAACATGACTCACTATCAAACCATCATCATAATTATGAGCATGAATATGAAATACCTTTTGAAAACAGAAAATACTTTGCTGTTCACAAAAACCATGGGTAGCTAAATATGAGGGAGACGATTGTATACGAAAGTCTACATTTGGAAAGACCGTTGATAGATCTTGCATGATAGCTTCACGTTTCCGCTCCACATCAACACTAGAAACAGCCGCAGCTTTATCTTCATCGGTAAGAGCCATGAATAATCTGACGACAACAGCTTCAGCGATGTAGTTCGAGCTCCAGCGAATGATTCTATGAGTAGTGATATTGTATTTGATTTTATTCTGAAGTGTGTTGAGTAACGTTTTGAGAGCTGGGTCTCGTGTTTGTTGAAATCTTTTGCGCGTGCGGTTTTTCTCTTTGATGAGAGATAGTATATCCGGGGGTAGAGATTGGTCTTCGTGTGCCGGAGAAAAAATCATGAAGATTTTTAAGCAGTCAGACGAATTATAAGTATTATCGTCTATTTAATGCTAATATGGAAGTATTTATCTATAATATAAATTTACTAAGCGTATTTGTACTTTGTTTGTCTGTCTGTTGCAATTTTTGTATGGAAAATCGTCAAGCATAAATTTCATACGGTGCAAATCATAGCAGCTTTGCGTCTTTTGCATCGCATTTAATTCGAGACTAAAAAATAATATGTTAATTTGGATCTTACGGCCTTTGCTATAAGATATATATTCGTGTGTCGGAAAAATCTGTATATACATTCATACAAATCTGACCCTTAACGCCGATTATCGATAGGTAGCATTTTTGAATATCAAGGCAACATCGGCCGCGGCGCTCGCATTGTTTACTTTTTCAAATATAATAATTAATTTTTGAAAACAATTCATTTTCGGCCATTTTGTTTTTTCGTCGCGTCTCGAAGTACGAATCGGATCGGATCGACCGGAAATTCGTTTCTGACCCTTCAATGCCCGAACGATTAACACGTTTGGAACCGATATATTTTAATTTTTTTTTTTTTATTATATTACGAAATTTGAATGACATTTTTTTTTATAATGACTAACACAACTTTAAATTGATCGTATAAATTGTATGGTTTGTTTATAATAACCGAAATATAATATGTTTATTTGATTTTTACTTTTTGAGTTAATTTTTATTTCGTTTTTTATAATAATTAATTTTTCGGAAACAATTATTTTCGAACCGGAAATTCGTTTTTACACATTGACAACTGGACAATATTTTTACTCATTCAGATTTGATTTTTTTTTCAATATTTTTTATGTAAATTATGATTTTCGCGGCAAACTGATCAGCTGTTTCGGAGTCAATAGGTAACACACATACATTCGTTTTCATTTATACAGAAAATAGATATAAATATTATTTTATATCCTCGATAATAAGACCTGATCTTATATTAATTTTACTTACAAAATTCCAATAATACATCTACATACTATGTATTAATAAAACAAATAAAAAAACTTTCTTAAAGAATTATTTTCAATGATGTATTAAATCAGTACTTAACTATTATAAACAAAAGATATTCAAATTATTTTCAATAAATTAGTACATGAATTTCTCTTAATATTAATAATTTTGGAATTTTCGAAATTGTGAGCGAGGGTAGATATAGATCGCCTCAAAAATTATAATCTTAGGTACTACTGCTAGTGTACTTAAAATCTCTATCAGAGCATGTATATTTGGTTAAGTCGGTCGAAGGTAGCGTGGCTTTGTCAGTGTAGGTATATAACAAATCTTGTGGAAATAAGTGAACGATATAAGTTAAACTAAATATTTTGTTATCAGAAACGGTAGTAGAATGACGCTTAAAATAACTACCTACTTTCGATTGACGGTTGAAGGGTCACAGTTTCGATACGATCAATTTAGTTCTTCCGCACTTTTGAACTGTTTGCGTACTTTCAAAGTGACCGTTGCTGTCAAACTGATGATAGCCGTTCGGATGCCATTTTCCTTATAAGATTTTTTTAAAGTTTGGACAATAATAGTTCTTATTAACAGTATTGTTAAAGATGGTTTTCTTTCAAATTTGATTTTTTGTAGCTGCATAGCGTTGAAATTTTGACTACAGTATTGCTACATTAAAAAATGAATCAATATAATAATTTCACTTAGCGTATTTCTATGTTTCTACGTTTGTCGTTTGTCGTTTGTCGTTTGTCGTTGCAATTTTTGTATGGAAATCGCGTGTACTTTTGTTCGAGCGTCGATACATATATGACGAGTAAGATACGCGAATTTGGATCTTACGGCTGACGCGATAAGGTCAACATTCGTGTCTTCTGTTATATTTCGGAAAAAATGCGGATTGATAAATAAAAATATTCATGCAAATCTGACCCTTAAGACTTATTATCGATAGATACCGTTTTCCAATATCAAGGTCATTCGTCTCGGCGGCGTTCGCATTGTTTACTTTTTCAAATATCAATATTATAATTTTACTAAGCGTATTTGTACGTCTGTCTGTCTGTCTGTCTGCAACTTTGTATGGAAAATCGTCAAGCATAAATTTCATCCGGTGCAAATTATAGCAGCTTTGCATCTTTTGCATCGCATTTAATTCGAAACTAAATAAAACAATATGTTAATTTGGATCTTACGGCCTTTGCTATAAGATACATATTCGTGTGTCGTACGGATGTATCGGAAAAATCTGTATATACCTTCATACAAATCTGACCCTTAACGCCGATTATCGATAGGTAGCATTTTCAAATATCAAAGTCGGCATCGGGCGCAGCGCTCGCTTTGTTTACATTTTCAAATATATTTCAAATATAATAATTAATTTTTGAAAACAATTAATTTTCGGCCATTTTGTTTTCGTCGCGTCTCGAAGTACGAATCGGATCGGATCGACCGGAAATTCGTTTCTGACCCTTCAATGACCGAACAATTAACACGTTTGGAACCGATATATATATATATATTTTTTTTTAATTATATTACGAAATTCGAATGGCATTTTTTTTATAATGACTAACAATACTTTAAATTGATCGTATAAATTGTATAGTTTGTTTATAATAACCGAAATATAAATATGTATTATTTAGTTTTGCAGCTCAATTGACTAAATACTGTTCCAGAGGTTTATTTCATTTTTACTTTTTGAGTTCATTTTAATTTTGTTTTTTATAATAATCAATTTTTCGTAAACAATTATTTTCGGCCTTTTTTTTCGCGTCTATAAATATGTAAATTGACCGGAAATTCGTTCTTACACATTAAAAACTGGACAATATTTTAACTCATTCAGACAAACAAAGCCCGAAAGTTAAAGTTGAAAATTTTCGCGGCAAACGGATCAGCTGTTTAAGAATTCTTTTCAATGATGTATTAAATCAGTACTTAACTATTATAAACAAAAGATATTCAAATTATTTTCAATATATTAGGTACGTGAATTTCTATTAATATTAATAATTTTGGAATTTTCGAAATTGTGAGCGAGGGTAGATATAGATCGCCTCAAAAATTATAATCTTAGGTACTACTGCTAGTAATAATTAATTATTGAAAACAATTAATTTTCGGCCATTTTGTTTTCGTCGCGTCTCGAAGTACGAATCGGATCGGATCGACCGGAAATTCGTTTCTGACCCTTCAATGACCGAACAATTAACACGTTTGGAACCGATATATATATATATTTTTTTTTTTAATTATATTACGAAATTCGAATGGCATTTTTTTTATAATGACTAACAATACTTTAAATTGATCGTATAAATTGTATAGTTTGTTTATAATAACCGAAATATAAATATGTATTATTTAGTTTTGCAGCTCAATTGACTAAATACTGTTCCAGAGGTTTATTTCATTTTTACTTTTTGAGTTCATTTTAATTTTGTTTTTTATAATAATCAATTTTTCGTAAACAATTATTTTCGGCCTTTTTTTTCGCGTCTATAAATATGTAAATTGACCGGAAATTCGTTCTTACACATTAAAAACTGGACAATATTTTAACTCATTCAGACAAACAAAGCCCGAAAGTTAAAGTTGAAAATTTTCGCGGCAAACGGATCAGCTGTTTAAGAATTCTTTTCAATGATGTATTAAATCAGTACTTAACTATTATAAACAAAAGATATTCAAATTATTTTCAAAATATTAGGTACGTGAATTTCTCTTAATATTAATAATTTTGGAATTTTCGAAATTGTGAGCGAGGGTAGATATAGATCGCCTCAAAAATTATTATCTTAGGTACTACTGCTAGTATGGATTAAAAATAATATCAAAAGAAACAATTCAATCAAAAATCAAAACACATTGAATATTTTGTCCTTAAAGAATATAAATATTTGTGGTTGATAAACATGTTTAAATACGGATTTTGGATTTGAGGAAAACTTGTCTTTTCCTAGTTGATATATAATTTTTAGTACTGACAACACCAAACTGAGTCACCTGTTGGTGATAATTATCACCTTGTTATTTTTAGTTTCTGATTTGTTATTTGTTCTTCAATTATCATTTATAACTTATCTTCAACACGTCTTAACATGTCAGAGATTTGAAAAATCTTCGATTTCGCACAAGTAGTCAATTTTCATTCGAATTAAGAGTGTGTTAATAGGTATAATATGGATTCGACTCCTTCAGGTATTTCACCATGATTATTATTTTATAATTAATTTAGGATTATACAAGTTCATTGATTTACAGGATCACCAGTGTTATTATTATTTTGTTTACCTTATTTACACCTTATTGTATGGTTTGTACCCATTCTCTTTCGTGTTCTGTCTAACGCACTCTAATCTTTCTTATCCCATTCTACATATATCACAGAGCCGATAGAGAAGAATAGAAAAATAGTATGTGTAAGATAGATCATGATAGAGTATGGATATGAACTATACAGTCACATGTGATTAATGAGGCCTTTTGTTAGTAGATTGGTATATAAATGGGTTGATAATAATTGAGTCAGGTTAGGGATAATTTTGATTTTTAATTTTCTAAATTTTCTTTTGTTTATTAGACATGGACTTATTGAAATCTGTGGTAGGTGCCTAGTTCAATCAATTAAAAATATTCATGTTTCCTCTTCATATTTAGTAATTTCAAGTTAAATCACGACTGGTAAAATTATTTGTGAATTTTTGTGCGATAACGATTTTCGATTTTTATTTTTTTTTTTTTTAGAAAAAATAAATGAAGTCAATTCTGCAAACTCAGATTGGTTAGAATTTGCCGAAAAAATAATCACCGAAGAGATTAAATATAGAACTGTTGATAAAGATACAAGTCTCGTTTCTTTGAAAAATTTTCTAAAAAATTCTATTTGCATTTCTAATTTATCTGAATCTACTGAAATTAAAGATATAAACAATCTTTTGAAATCAATCGATCCTATTTTTAAAGCATCATTAGAGGTGAAAAAGGTAAGGTAGTATTTTGTATGCATCTGATTCATAGTCACTAGCCTAATTATTTGATGCACCGAAAATTTTTGCATTTATTCATTCTTATCAAATTACTTTATATGCAATGTTTATCGTTTTTAACTTATACATATATAAATTTGCTTTTACTTAAAAGTAAAAATCTTTGTGTATCAACTACTCCAAAATGAACATGTGAATGCAAAAATCTACGTCATAACAAATAATTTGTCCAAGGACTGTTTATTAAAAAATACCATTTCTATTCCTGCGATATTTTTAGTTAAAAAAAATATCTATAAGAATTGCTTATGTGTATTTTGAAAATCTTGAAAATTCCGATAAAGCTAAAAAAATGTTGAATGGATATAACCTGCATGGTGTACTTCTTTCTGTGGGTTGGCTCGAATCACACCCAATTGAAAAACACAAAATAAAAATTATGCAGATGATGATACAAAAAAAGCTTATTTTATCAAATGCAATGCAAAAATCTGGCGAAAGAATTCCAGGTTACACTTGAACTAAACTAATTTATAATGTTTAGTGTGATGTATATTTTAGGTTTTTGTATTTTTTTTTCAGAAAAAGTTAATGAGGTGAGTTCTCCAAATTTAGATTGGCAAGGCTTTGAAGAGAAAATAATTACTGAGGAAATTAAATATAAAACTACTGATGGGAATACAAGTCTCGTTTCTTCAAAAATTTTTCTCCAAAATTCTATTTACATTTTTAATTTATCAGGATCTATTGAGCTAGAAGAAATAAACACTCTTTTGAAATCTATTGATGCTTTTTGTAAAGTATCTTTAGCAAAAAAAAAGTAAGTTGATAGTATATTCATTATAAATATATTTTATTTAAAAGAAAATTAAGAATTGCTATTCCACTGACATTTTTAGTTCAAAAATATATATAAAGAATTAGTTTATGCTTATTTTGAAAATCATGAAACTGCTGCTAAAGCTAGGCAAGTTTTAAATGGATATAGCACACATAATTTACTTCTTCATGTTGGATGGCTTGAATTATATCCTTGTGAAAAAAACGTAATAGAAGAACTCCAAGAGAAGATCCAAAATGAACTTAATTCACCAAATGAAACACACAATGTTAGCGAAAATATCCCCAGTAATATTTGCTTTGGTAAAAATGATTTACAATATGATGTGTATGTATTAAAGTTTTTAATTTTTTAGAAAAATTCAATGCAGATAATCTTATGATTTCGGAATGGCACAATTTCGCAGAAAAAATAATAACTGAAGAATTTAAATACACAACAGTTAAAGGAGATTCAAACCTTGTTTCGTCAGAATCTTTATTAAGAAATTCTATTTATATATCAGAAATATCATCAGCTGTACTGGTTGAAATGGAATGTCTTTTGAAATCAATTGATCCTTATTGTAAAGTGTCATTGGTGAAGAAAAAGGTGATTTGAGAACAAAATCGGAAAACTTATGTAATTAAAAAACCACAATTTTTGTTATACTGCCATTTTAGGTGAAAAATAAAACTGTAGGAACCGCTTACGTTTATTTTGATAACTATGACACAGCTAATGAAGCTGTATTAATTTTGCATGGATATAATATGAATGATTCACTTTTTAATTTTGATTGGCTTGATCGAGCTGACAAAAACATAATAAAAAGAATCCGAAAAAAGATAGGAAAAGAGCTTGTTTCAACAAACGCAGTGCGAAAAATTGACGAAAGTAATATTGTTACTGGTAAGATTTATGATGTTACATACTTATATGATTTGAATATAGGTAATCATCAGTTTTTGTGTTTGTATTTTCAGCGACATCTAATGCAGATAATTCTCCAATTTTAGATTGGCATGACTATGCAAGGAAAATAATTACTAAAGAAATCAAATATAATTTATCGGCGAGACTAAACTCCATCGAACAACGCATGTGCAAGAACAACGTTGAGGTCAGGGGAGTCCCGGAGTCCCGGTCTGAGGTGCTGCCGGACTTGCTCAGGAACTGCGCCAAGGTTGTCAAGCACAACCTCGGGGAGAATGACATTGTCGGCATTACCAGAACTGCTGGAGCGAGTAGGGGCGACGGGCGTCCCAGGCCCATTGTTGTCAAGTTCAAGAGCACAATATGCAGGGATGGTTTTCTGTCCTCGATCAAGAGATATAACAGGGAAAACCCCGACGACAGGCTTAATTCACACACGCTGGGCATCGGAGGTCGTAAGACTCCAGTTTATGTATCGGAGCATCTCTCCCCCCTAAACAGGGAGTTGCACGCTGCGGCAAGGATCAGGGCTCGTGAGAGGGGTTACTCATATGTGTGGGTTAGATCGGGACGTATATATGCCCGTAAATCAGCTGGCACGGCCGTTATTTTAATTAAAAACATGAACAGTCTCGATCTTATCCGTGATTAATTCAATTTTGTTTTTTTTTTTTTGCTTTCTTTTTCTCTTTTGTTATTGTTTCTTCTTTCTTGATTATCTTTGTAAACAATGCCCTTAACATCCATATATTACCAAAATGTTCGTGGCTTGAACAGCAAGATTGAGGACTTCTTCAATTCTGTTCTTAGTCATGACTATGACGTCATATGCATTACCGAAACCTGGCTCGACGATGGCGTCTTCTCCTCTGAATTATTTGATGATCGGTATGTTGTGGTGCGTTGTGATCGTGGTGAGGTTTTCCGTAGCCACTATGGTAAAAATTATGGTGGTGGTGTCCTCGTCGCGGTTTCCAGGGGGATCAACTTCACTGTCATGCATGACTGGTCGTCCAACTTCATTGGGGACATATGGGTACAGCTGAATCTGAGCAGGAGTGTTGTTGTAAACTTGTGTGTGGTCTATCTTCCCTCATATTTATCCTCCTCTCATTTCTCTGATTTTATTTTTAAATGTAATACACTCTTCCACACTCAGGCAGGTGTCACAAATCTGGTGATTGGAGACTTTAATTTAAGCGGAATAACCTGGTCCCCAGATACTGGCTATCCACTCAATCACAACTGTATTAAATCCAACGCTCTTTGGGACATGTTTCACTCCAACTCGTTGAAACAACTCAATGTGATCCCAAACACTCTTGGCAGAATGCTTGATCTGGCAATTGTGGACAATCCCAATCCTTTTACCCTCAGGAGAACTCTCCCTGTATCGAAATTGGATGAGCACCATCCTCCTTTCGAGATCATATTCCAATACGGCCGTAAATCAGCCATAACTATTTGTGAGCCGGATATACCTAAACTTTGCTTCCACAAAGCTGACTTCGTAAATTGTAATAAGGCTTTAATGGATATAAACTGGGAGCACCATGCGATGTCCCTAAACTGTGATGAATTCACTCAATTCTTTTACAATAATCTCTACACTATAATAGAAAGATTCACGCCCAAACGTGTGCGTCGTAGGGGATCTTATCCAGCCTGGTTCTCTTCACAGCTCATTCGTCTGATTAAGTCTAAGGTTAAGGCACACCGTCGTTACAGGAGGTTCGGAAACCCTAGGGATTACGATGAGTTTTCTATTCTTAGATCCCGTGTAAAAGATCTCCTTAAAAATTGTTTTCGCTCTTACATGCGACAGGTTGCTGACGGAATCTCACTTAACATTAGAACATTTTGGAGGTATGCAGGGAGCAAGAGGCTGACTAGCGATCTTCCTCGGAATATGGCATTCGGGGATCATCGGAGTAACGATGGACAGGGTGTCGCCAACCTCTTCGCCAAATTCTTTTCCACGGTATATGGAACGATAACCATGTCTGACTATTCACCTACATTCCCGCCATCTGACTCATGCATCAGTGAGTTGATTTTGGCGCCTTCTGAGATCAATAAATGCTTGAGATCCATCGATGTATCTAAGGGTGCCGGTCCTGACGGAATACCACCCATTTTCATTGGCTTGTGTGCTGATTCCCTGTCTGTGCCTTTGACAATTCTCTTTAACATGTCCCTTCGTGACGGGAAATTCCCATCATTGTGGAAGATAGCAAATGTAACACCAATTCACAAATCGGGTGACAGGGGAAGCGTGACCAATTATCGCCCTATCAGCATTCTGAATGGTTTTTCCAAGGTGTTCGAGAAACTTATATATACCCATGTATTCGCCCATATCGGGCGCCAATTGCACACCTGTCAGCATGGCTTCGTACCAGGCAGATCTACACTTACTAATTTATTAAACTATACTACATTCATATCAAATTCCCTTGGTGCCGGACAGCAGGTCGACACCATTTACACCGATTTTTCGAAGGCCTTCGACCGCGTCAACCACTCAATATTATTAAAGAAACTATACCATTATGGGATCTGTGGTAGCCTTCTCAATTGGTTCTCATCCTACCTGAAGGACAGAGCACAACTTGTTGTCCTTAAGGGTTACGAATCCACCCCTTTCCTGGCCACTTCTGGTGTTCCGCAGGGCTCCATACTTGGTCCTTTTCTGTTCTTATGCTTCATCAATGATCTCCTTGGCTCAATCAAAAGTGAGTGTCTGGCATATGCAGATGACATAAAAATATTCTGCCGTATAGGGAGTGTATTGGACTGTCTGGCACTGCAGGACGACCTAATTACAATTAATACCTGGAGCGAGGCCAATGATATGGTCTTGAACCTTGATAAGTGCCATGTTCTGTCTTTCACACGCAGGAGAACCACTATCCAGCACACCTATGCCATCAATGACGTGCCCGTTCAGAGGGTCGTGACCATGCGTGATCTGGGTGTGCTATTTGACTCTAAACTTTCCTTTCGCGACCACTGTGAACAAACTTACTCCAAAGCCAGCAGAATGCTCAATTTCATTACAAGAGTGGCTAAACCGATTAATTGTGAGAAGGCATGGCTTGCACTATATACCACTTTAGTCCGGAGTATTCTTGAGTACTGCTCGCCCATCTGGTGCCCCATCTACAATTCGCAAATCGAGATAATAGAGTCGATACAAAAGCGCTTCCTCAAAACATTGTGCACCAGGATGGGTTTGAGGCGGGTCTGTCCTGACTACGTTGATCGACTCCGTAGATTTAGTTTGTTAAGTCTTGCTGGCAGACGGATCCGGACTGACTTGGTGACTTTGCGTAGCATTCTTCTTGGCCGATTGGGTGGCGATTTATTGAAACACATATTGATTCGTGTACCCAACAGATATACAAGGAGCCCTCGATTATTCCATACGCCTGTTGTCAGTACCAACTTCTTGATGAATGCACCAATGTCAAGAATGTGCAATGAATATAACGAGATTGACGGTGATGGCTTAGACATATTCAATGACGGCGTCTCCGGTTTCAGGGCGTCACTGTCGAGTCTCCTTTCTCCCTAGAGTCTTCCTCCTCCTTCCCTGTTTCGCATGTGCCTGCCCCATTCTCTGTTTGTGTTTCCTTTTATTTTGTTTTTTTTTTTTCTTTTCTGAAGTAGTATATTTTATGTAGCAATGTTGACCACAATTATTAAAGGGCGACAAATCTACAATCATGTTCCAAAAATGATTATTCCATATATGTATTGTTTTGTCGGCCGTTATTGTGGCTTTTAAAATTAAATAAATAAATAACACTGTCAAAGGAGACACTAGTCTTGTTTCTTCGAAAATTTTTCTCCGAAATTCTATTTACGTGTCCTATATATCAACATCGGGCCAAATGAAGGGAATTGAACTTATTGTCAGATCAATTGATCCTTTTTGTAAAATTTCGTCAGAAATGAAAAAGGTATAGTTATTTTTTACAACTAAAAAGGCCAAGGGGTACAAGTGACATTTTTGCTGAAATTGAGTTATGTACAAGAATCGCTTCTATGTACCCTCATATACATATTTGGTGATAAAAAGATATAAACGAACTTGGAACATGTATCGAGATATATCATCAAATCACTCTACCTTCTCCTGATACATATAGGAACACGCAAAACTTTGAGCACGTTTTTCTCAAAATCACCATGAAGTCACTTGTACCCCTTGGCCTTTTCAGTCATATAATATTGATGAAAAAAATACACTACCAATTTCAACTTACTGACATTTTCAGATCAATAAAATATGTAAAAGAATCACATATGTTTACATTGAAAATCATGACACTGCTGATGAAGCTAGAAAAAAACTGTGTGGATATGACTTGCTTGGTTCAATTCTTTTTGCTGAATGGCTGGAATCACATCCAGTTGAAAGGAAAATAATAACAAAAATCCGAAAGAAGATACGAAAAGAGCTTATTTCATCATCCACAGTTCAGAAAGTTGACGAAAATGTTTCTGGTGACATTTGGATAGGCTTGATGTTTTATGAAATTTTAATGGTTTCAAATTAAAAGAACTATATTTCAGATATACCCGATCAATATATTGTAGAAAAAGTACCAGAAGAAACTACAGAAAATGAGAATGAAATTTTACATCAACACATTGCAAATGATGACAATAGAGGTATTCATGTATCGAAATTATCTGAATCTGTCACTTTAAGTGATCTCTTTTACCTAGTAGAGCTTTATGGTAGAGTACAAAGCATAAATATGCCATATGACGAGGTTAATAGCAGTGCTGAATCTGCTGATGATTTTATCGTTTTCTCATTGTTATCATATTTTAGATCACAGGCAAAACTAGAAGTTGGGCTACTGTTCGTTACACGAGTCATGAAGCTGCTGCTGAAGCTGTAGAAAAATTAAATGGATGTTACTTTCAATCATCTCATCTTAAAGTTAAATGGTGTAAACCAACTGGACATCGTAAATTGAATTTATGTAAGCGTTTCATAGCTGGACTATGTGATAAAGGAAAAGATTGTGAATATTATCATAATATATCCGATGAGGATAAACAGTCTTCATGTGTTTCAATGGACGATAAAGATGGCAAACCATGTATTGGAAATGATGAAAATTTAAACTATAACATGAAAAATATTGGAAATAAAATGAATAGAATTGGAAAAAATTATTCATCGTCGGAGCAAATCGCTAGTAGCAATAATTCTATATTTATTTCTAATATTTCTGAACAAACTCTGTGGAGTGATGTGTTAAAGCTTGTGGAACCATTTGGTGAAGTCCAAGATTCGTATATGGCTTTCGACCAGGTAGTTCTGCATTAATACAAAGTTTACTGATATTTTCAACATTGTTACGATCTGATAATGTTTTAGATCACAGGCAAACCCAAAGGATGGGGTATTGTTAGTTTTGTGAGTAATAAATCTGCTGCTGATGCCATCAATGCACTAAATGGATGTCATTTTAAGAAATCTTTTCTCAGAGTCAATTGGCGTAAAAAAAGTATTCGTAAACGTATTCATAAATAATTTTCATATGACATTCTCGAATACATATGTATATGTAGGTACATTGATTTTTTACAGGAACTTCATCACCATTGGCAGTATGTAAGTTTTTTTTAATGGGGCAATGCTATAGAAGTGAATGTAAATATTCACATATTATACCTGATGTTTGCAAAAAACAGTCTTGTCTTGAAAAGAATGAGAAAGATAAATGTGTGGAAAAAAAATCAGAAGTAAGTGCTTTATGATAAATATTAAATGGAAAATTATTCTTTTATATGGCTGGTTTTTCAATTTTTGTTTATCAATTCGATATTGTGTACATTCACAATCTATGATTTTTTCTATTTTATTTTTTAGCACATAACTAAACCAAATTTGCATATTAAAAACATCAATAAAATCCCGATGGAAAAAAATGATAATGATTCTAATATTGTTATCGGTCAAAAGGCTTCTAATGATTTTATTGAAAAATATATCGTTTCCAAATCATCAAATTTAAACGATTGGACTGACTTTGATGAACTTATTAAGATATATAAACCTGTTCGAATGTTATATTTGCCGATCGACAAGGTAGGTATATATTTTTTGTATTTTAAAACATTAGTTATTGTTATTGATTATCATTTTGTACATATTTTCAGAATAAATATAACGAATGTGTTTACATACTTTTCAAGTATGATTCTGATGCTGCTGAGGCAATTCAAGCGTTGCATGCAAATAGTTATCCCTTATATATTCTAATAGATTGGTTAAAAAAATCAAAGAAATGCCAAAAATGATTAAGTTTCATTTGGTTGAAGAAATATTTTTTAATTACTACTCAAAATTTTATCAATCGTGTAGTGTTTTTGATCTTGAAAATAAAACTCATATATGATTTTAAATTTGTTAACTTTTTTTTACACTCAACACTAAATGACGAGCGAATTTCACAAAGGGCACAACCTCTATTTCAGTGATTTCGAGAAAAACACGCGCAAAGTTGAACGCGTTCCATAATTGAACGACACAACTTGCCGAAATTCTGAAAACGAGGAAGTGTTGACCATTTCATGGTAAATCTGGTTAAAGTTTCACTATGCAATTCGAATTGTTAACAAGCTCAATATAATGATATTTGCGAACACCCCTAGAGCTTGTGCCCTTTGTACAATTCGAGGCATAGAATAAAGTGGAGAAAAACAGGACAAAAGTAACTTTTTTTTTTGTTATTCGGCAAACAATGTCACTCATATCACACTGTATACAACTCACATGTGATTTAATAGATTTTCGTAGCATCTGTGACCCGGCTTTGCTCAAAACGAAGTATTTTAAGTCAATTGTGAACTGTTTTAAACCATTTATCTATATAAATGAAAAAAAAAATTGTAGATGCAATTTTTGTTTCTTCGAAAAATTTCCTCCAAAATTCTATTTAGATATGTACTTACCTAACTATGTACATTTTATATGATAGGTATATCAATATGTAATAAAAATTTAAAAAATGTTAATTTGTTTATACATATTTCCTATTGTCGGGAATAAGACATTATATGTAGAATTGAATTATTATGAAATCGATTATACCTACCTACTTCTTTTCTAGAAGTAGGTACCTACCTAAAATAGTGTGAACTGAGTGACATGTATTGAGCATATGAGAGATATTAAATTCAAAACCAAGAATAAAAGTAATGTTCTTTATTGTACAAAATAAAATGCATCTTTTATCTTACACAATTATAACTGAGCATTGTAATTTCATAATACAAGCTAAAATACAATCATTTAAAAACTAGATGCACTTTTTGTTTATAAGATCATCATTTCGACCAAGTAATAATGAATAAGCTGTACAATAAAAAAATCGAATCATACTAAAATGAGGTAAATTTAACGTAATTGTGACTCATAATCTTAGTAAAAATATACTGAAATCGTTTTTCTAAACAAATCAAGTAATATTCTAATTAACCTAAACAAATAATAGTCATCGTTGAAAAATTTGAGATGCATAAATTTTCCATTTGAAAAGTACTACCTACCTACAAATTGAAATATAATATAACAATATATTTACAGAAAAAAATCATTCGTTCTTCATAGCTCATTAAGTCATTTTTTTTTCAAATTATTTATAATTTAACATAAAAATTGTTTTCCTATTTAGGTACATACATATATAAAATTAATTATAATTAACGAATGTTAAAAAAAATAGCAATGAGAAGAATTACAAAAATAATTCTAAAAGTAATGACAATAAAATTAAAAAATAAGATTTAATGAATCCTATCAGTAAAAAAAATATGATATTTTTCATTCGATTTTATAAAGAAACACCTAAAAAATCCATGACAATATGGCAGGGTAAGAATTGTGCAAACAAGGCATCCACATTCTGCCAAAGTTAATTTTAAAATCACTTAGATTTAATGAGAAATGATTAATTTTGGCATAACTTAGACAGATGAGAAGAATAACAAGTCCAAGCAATTTACTAATTAGTCATCATAACAATAAAATCACAGGCTAAATAGTTTTTCATGTTCAACTTTACACAAATTAATATTAGAGTATTGATTATTACACAGTCAGTCTTCTTTGTACTGATAAAATTAATCTCATTCCCCACCAGGCACCCTAATATAACGGTTTAATGACTTGCACCATTCATTCAAACAATTGTCCTAGTAACCTCACTGCAAGAGTTCGGATCAGTAAAATCCAGCGTCGATGAAAACGCTTTCTCAAACATCACTGTGTTTCGCATTCCCATTCACCTTGAGGCCATTCATTGTGATAGTGCCATTGTACATGTTTGAGGACTTGATACCATTGGGAATAGAATTGACGTGATTCATCAGAGGGTTTGTATGTGCCTGGTGGGCCGGAGGTGTATTTTGTCCTGGAGGTGTTCCAGGAGTCGTGGGGTGGATCAGCTCGAGCCTGTCATCGAAGCCTTTCTTGCTCAGGACATGAGTTGGCCTTAGTTGTTTAGTGTATGGTGGATGAGGAAGAGCGTATCTGAGCTTCTCCCAGAACAAAGGATCTCCCCATTTCAGATACGTGTTCATCGATAAGTAAGCTTTCAGTTCAGGATCCAAGTTTTCTGTTGATCCAATGTCTCCGTATAAAATAATAATAACCCTCGCTCTACCTTCGGTTAAGGCACTGGTATGAGCAGTTTTGAATTCCATTCTTCCCCATACTGAATCAATGAAGTTGGGAGACAGTATCACCAGCGTTCTTCGAGAGTCCTGCACAGACTTCAAAATTTGGTCCGATATGTACTCTCCGGGTCTCCAATCTCTGAAATGTACGCATATTTTGAAGGGACGTGGACCACCTTCTAGTTCGGCTACCAGCTTGTTGACCACGAAATCTTCGTCTTTGTGAGAGAATGATATAAAAGCATCATATATTTTATCCTTGTCCAGTTCTTTTTCAGTGATCCACCACAAACATAGTCCACGGGCATATAACCACACTTTTATCTCTAATTGGTACTTATAATAAATAGCGACTAAAACTCCAAGAATGAGTCCCACCAAAGCAATCGTTACACTCAATGCAATAACAGCAGGAGTAGCTCCACATAAATCGGCTTCAGGTAATGTTGCAATTTTTTTACCATCTGAGCATGTTATGTTTCCATAATCTCCAACCTGTAATTATAATTGATTAGAAATGTTGAATACAAAAGATAATATCTATTATGAATAATAGATAATAGAAGTGCTGCAAACCTTTTGATAGAATGATTTCAAAAATGAAATGAAATATTGATTGTCACAGTCACATCTGATAGGATTTCCTGATATCATCAATTTCTTAAGATGCGTTAAGTTTTTCAACATATCGGCTGTAGTCGAATTCATGTATGATATACGATTGTTTTGTAAATTTAACACCTGAAAATAACATAAATTAGATTGAAATGATGTAAAATATCTATTATTATAGGTACCTATACATATAGATTGTGAAATTAACCTCAATTTTATTAGGAATATCATCGATTGAAATATGAGATATGTTATTATTGTTGAGATACAACTTTTTAATTTGATGAAGAGCTTCTTTGTTTGATATCAAATTAGATAAATCTGGTATCATATTGTAGCTCATGTTGAACTCGATGAAGTTCAACGATTTATTTTCAATATTGGGCAGTGATAGAGGTAGTGAAGGATACGAAGCTGCACAGTCGTTGTGAACGGTAAAGATGTTCGATGCAGATATGCAATTGAGCAAGTCGAGTAGTTTTAAATTTCCACTCTTTAGAAGACAATTCAATGTCCACATCGTCACTAAACAACGGTTGATCTCTATTGCATATTTTTTCTGATTTAACTTCAATGTTGTGCTTTTTAAAGAAGCATAATTATCAAGAGTCAGATTGGCCAGATCTTCAAAATTATTTGACGTGTCAGCTTCTTGTATAATAGTACTATCTGTAAGATTGAATTTTGGATCAAATGGGTTCACAGTGACATCTCCTGATCCCAGTGTCATTTCAAGAATGGTTTGATTGATAACTTCTTCATCCGCTTCAGATATTCTGCAAATACAAGTTGAAAGTATGAAATCTTCTTAAGTGTGCAATTGTTATGAAAATGGGATCTAACTTATTTTGCAGTTTAAGTCTATCGTTGAACGCCAATGTGCTATCAATCAAAGAAAATATATTTGAGTATTCCTAGCTTGTTTTTGCAATACCTAATTGTCCGATAACGTTTAAAGCTTTGCTAGGATTATTATACAGTGTAGAAAGAGATTTAACTGCATTTTGAGAAGAACCACGAGCAAGTTTCTTCACTAAACTACCCAGGAATGTTGTATTTCCTGGATCAATCTACAAAATAAAAATCTTTTTATACATAAACGGTACATTTTCTTGTGAATATATTGTGAATAAATTTACAAAAGGCCGAAGATTTCTCTTGTAAATATTTTTTAATGCAAAGACAAGTAACGAAATAAGATCTTCAACGGTATCAGAATCTGAAAGTTGTAAAATTGAGATAGGTATAACATACAATGTAAGAAAAAAAAAAAATTTTTTTGTGTGAGATATACCTTTTAGTATGTCCCACAATTTAAAAGTAAAATCATTAGATGATCCAGAAGCATTTAAAGAACCGAAGACTTGTCTTAAACTAGTAGTATCATCCGATATACAAAT
Source organism: Cheumatopsyche charites (assembly GCA_024721215.1). Taxonomy (NCBI): domain Eukaryota; kingdom Metazoa; phylum Arthropoda; class Insecta; order Trichoptera; family Hydropsychidae; genus Cheumatopsyche; species Cheumatopsyche charites. The sequence continues at coordinate 13,401,952 of CM045578.1, forward strand.
GCAACCTCCTTTCGGTCCACATGGCAATCCTCCATATATTTCTACTTCATTCAACAATTCCTTCAGCCTATTTTCCAACTCTTTCAAAGTAATGTTTTTCCAAATCGAATTAAACGGTCTGATAAAAACACATTAAAAGCACAATCCAACAAATTGATTATATTTATAATTTAATATTATTTGGAAGAAACTCACCTTATCGATATAGTAGAAGTGTCGACCGTATTTGATATGCTCGACAAACTTATAACTGCTCTGCTGATTCCTTGAATCGCACATAACGATCTTCATATAACAGAGCAAGCGCTGATTTCATGACCGACAACAATTTCTTGTACCTACAATGAAAAAATCTTTAAAAATTGACATTTAGGAATAAAAATATTGTAAATTTTAATGTTTTACCAAATTAACATCTGCTTCGTGAGTTGGAACCTGTAATGTTGGAGAAATCCATTTGCATTCCAGTTGGGTCATTCCATTATGGTGCTTACTTGATGCGATTGCAGTTTCATTCAGAATTTTAGATTTTTTTCCAGAAATTCGATAGATACCTTCAACAGAAATATTATACGCCTAAAAAATAAAAAAAAATAATTATGTATTTATGATTACTATGCTTCATTGTAACATACACAGATTTCTATATATTATCAAAATACATCAAAAATCAAAATCACTAACCATTTCAAAATTTTTATCAAAAGTTTTCATAAAATCATTTTTAAACATATCTATTGATAAATTCGACAGATCTTCCATTTTCTTGAAAACATGAAAAGTTGAAAGTATATAAATTCATACACCTATACAAAACAGCAAAATCAATATTATAATTTTACTAAGCGTATTTGTACGTCTGTCTGTCTGTCTGCAACTTTGTATGGAAAATCGTCAAGCATAAATTTCATCCGGTGCAAATTATAGCAGCTTTGCGTCTTTTGCATCGCATTTAATTCGAAATAAATAAAACAATGTGTTAATTTGGATCTTGCGGCCTTTGCTATAAGATACATATTCGTGTGTCGTTCGGATGTATCGGAAATATCTGTACATACATTCATACAAATCTGACCCTTAACGCCGACTATCGATAGGTAGCATTTTTGAATATCAAGGTCACGTCGGCCGCGGCGCTCGCTTTGTTTATTTTTTCAAATATAATAATTAATTTTTGAAAACAATTAATTTTCGGCCATTTTGTTTTCGTCGCATCTCGAAGTACGAATCGGATCGGATCGACCGGAAATTCGTTTCTGACCCTTCAATGACCGAACAATTAACACGTTTGGAACCGATATATATATATATATATTTTTTTTTAATTATATTACGAAATTCGAATGGCATTTTTTTTATAATGACTAACAATACTTTAAATTGATCGTATAAATTGTATAGTTTGTTTATAATAACCGAAATATAAATATGTATTATTTAGTTTTGTAGCTCAATTGACTAAATACTGTTCCAGGGGTTTATTTCATTTTTACTTTTTGAGTTCATTTTAATTTTGTTTTTTATAATAATCAATTTTTCGTAAACAATTATTTTCGGCCTTTTTTTTCGCGTCTATAAATATGTAAATTGACCGGAAATTCGTTCTTACACATTAAAAACTGGACAATATTTTAACTCATTCAGACAAACAAAGCCCGAAAGTTAAAGTTGAAAATTTTCGCGGCAAACGGATCAGCTGTTTAAGAATTCTTTTCAATGATGTATTAAATCAGTACTTAACTATTATAAACAAAAGATATTCAAATTATTTTCAAAATATTAGGTACGTGAATTTCTCTTAATATTAATAATTTTGGAATTTTCGAAATTGTGAGCGAGGGTAGATATAGATCGCCTCAAAAATTATAATCTTAGGTACTACTGCTAGTAAACCTTAAATATACCAAGTAGTTAACACAACCCCTTTCAAAATAGCCTTTATGCGAAAGTGCACCCAATAAAACTGTTTTGTTTCTATCTTGACCACTACAAATGACCCACAAGGGCAATCTTTCAATGGCTGACATGGAAAATACTTTTAAAATAGTTTTATTTTGTACATGAATATTTATATGGTGGAATGAGTCGGAAAGGAAATATTGTCGAAAAACTGCTTTTTCGAAAACGCATGTCGAAAACGCATGTTTTTGCAGTTGGAATTTTTTTTCTCTCTGAAAACTCATAAAGTTTATATATTTTTTCCATTGGATTATTAATAAGCTTAAATTTGATTGGTATTGCAGTAAATTATAATTTTTTATACTTCATAGGAAAAAATTTTTATGACTTTGAAGTTTTGAAAAAATATTCAAATTTACGTTTTGTCAAACTTAAGTTTAAAACTCTCTCCACGAACATCAAGAGTAAATAGAAAATTGATATTTTAGAACACGCTGGGCAAAATTATTCACAATTGAATTAAAAAAACGAATTTCATTTCGCATCTCAATTGTGGATACTACGAAAGAAAAACTAATAAAAGATTCGCGCGTAGAATGCATCGAGCCGATGGCGCAAAGCAACTTTTTACTGCATATTTTGCGGGACTCTTACCCATAAACTATCGATTTCGCGAAAAAATGTGTAAGACACAAAATGTGGGAAATTTTGTCTTCTTTAATTTTGTATAGAACCATTTTTATTCTAAATTGAGTCGGAACGGAAATATAGTCAAAAAACTGATTTTAGACGCCTTTTTTTCAATATGGAGGCTTTAGCGGAAGAGGTACGAGGGGGCAAAGTTGAAATTCGGAAAGAGCACATCGAAATCTATAAGAATCATATTTTTCCCGAACTACCTAGAAACTTTCCAGGTAAACCTACCCGTTGCCTGGACTAGAAGGTAGCGTGGCTTTGTCAGTGTAGGTATATAACAAATCTTGTGGAAATAAGTGAACGATACAAGTTAAACTAATTATTTTGTTATCAGAAACGGTAGTAGAATGACGCTTAAAATAACTATCAACATCACCAATAAAGCTAAAGGAGTCCGATCCCGTCTTTATCCACTACTTAATCCCAAATCAAAACTCTCCATCAAAAACAAACTGATCCTTTACAAAACCATCATTAGACCCATAGAGTATATTAGACCAATCATCACCTACTCCTGTCCTTCTTGGGGCTATGCCCATAAATATCATTGGAAGCATGATAAACTTCAAAGATTTGAAGATGCTACTCTCAGAAGATGCCTCGGTAACTGTCGATACGTCACTAATAAACACATACATCAGGAAACAAACATTCCAACACTAAAAAACACCATCCAAACATACGCTACACACTTCTACAACAACATCACTCACACCAAAAACAAACAAATAACACAACTCACAAACAAATATATATTTAACAACATACCAAGACCACTTAATGTCCTAGACGACTATCCCTACAATCCCCCATAAACAGATCCATCCATCCATTCATCCATTTATCACTAAACTCCATCAAAATACCCCTCCTCCTCCCTAATGTAACTATACAATTGTAAGTATAATCTGAATCTTTCGGCACCAGGTCGCCTGTGTGGATGTGCGGTGATATGCTCCAATACGTGAGACTTCCTACACCTCCACATATGCGCCCAAATCCCACGGAACTCACTCTCATACCTCCGATGCGGTAGTGGATGAACGTATCTGAAACCGCCTTCTACCGTCAAAAGAGTCAAAAGATAACTACCTACTTTCGATTGACGGTTGAAGGGTCACAGTTTCGATACGATCAATTTAGTTCTTCCGCACTTTTGAACTGTTTGCGTACTTTCAAAGTGACCGTTGCTGTCAAACTGATGATAGCCGTTCGGATGCCATTTTCCTTATAAGATTTTTTTAAAGTTTGGACAATAATAGTTCTTATTAACAGTATTGTTAAAGATGGTTTTCTTTCAAATTTGATTTTTTGTAGCTGCATAGCGTTGAAATTTTGACTACAGTATTGCTACATTAAAAAATGAATATGGATTAAAATAATATCAAAAGAAACAATTCAATCAAAAATCAAAATACATTGAATATTTTGTCCTTAAAGAATATAAATATTTGTGGTTGATAAACATGCTTAAATACGTATTTTGGATTTGAGGAAAACTTGTCTTTTCCTAGTTGATATATAATTTTTAGTACTGATAACACCAAACTGAGTCATCTGTTGGTGATAATTATCACCTTGTTATTTTTAGTTTCTGATTTGTTATTTGTTCTTCAATTATCATTTATAACTTATCTTCAACACGTCTTAACATGTCAGAGATTTGAAAAATCTTCGATTTCGCACAAGTAGTCAATTTTCATTCGAATTAAGAGTGTGTTAATAGGTATAATATGGATTCGACTCCTTCAGGTATTTCACCATGATTATTATTTTATAATTAATTTAGGATTGTACAAGTTCATTGATTTACAGAATCACCAGTGTTATTATTATTTTGTTTACCTTATTTACACCTTATTGTATGGTTTGTACCCATTCTCTTTCGTGTTCTGTCTAACGCACTCTAATCTTTCTTATCCCATTCTACATATATCACAGAGCCGATAGAGAAGAATAGAAAAATAGTATGTGTAAGATAGATCATGATAGAGTATGGATATGAAATATACAGTCACATGTGATTAATGAGGCCTTTTGTTAGTAGATTGGTATATAAATGGGTTGATAATAATTGAGTCAGGTTAGGGATAATTTTGATTTTTAATTTTCATATTTAGTAATTTCAAGTTAAATATTTAGATCTTTTTATTTGACCACTGGCAAAATTATACAATTTAGGTACATATGATAGGTAATTAATATTATTGTTGGTATACACTAATAAATCTGTTATATTTAACGCAGCCTTCTGTAAAAACTGGAAAGACTTCACAAAAAAAGTGATGAGATTTACAAGTACTCGTGGGTATAATGGACTCATTGCTTTGGAAAGTTTTCGCGAAAATTCTATTTGTATTTCTAATTTACCCCCATCTACTGAAGTAGAAGAAATTGAAAATCTTATAAAACCTTTTGATTCTTTTTATATTTTATCATTGGTGAAAAAAATAGTAAGAATACCTAATGTCGGTATATATTTTATTAAAAATGAAAAAATACTATTTTCGATCTGTTGGTATTTTTAGAAGAAAAAAAAAAATTTACTTGTGTATGCTTATGTTTATTTTGAAAGCCATGACACTGCTGACGAGGTTAGAAGAACATTGAATCATTATAAATTGAATGATTTTTTTCTTTGTGTTGAATGGATTGAATCACATCCAACTGGAAAGGGCGCTACAATGAAATTTCGGAAGTTGATACATAAAAAGCTTATTTTATCAAATACAGTACAAAAAATTGACGAAAGCATCTCAGGTTATACCTATTTACACTAGTAAAATGATTTATGACAATTTGTGTAATGCATATTTTGGTTTTTCTACTTTTTAGAAAACACCAATGAAGTTAATAATATTAAATCAGATTGGCATGATTTCATGCATGAAATAATTATTGAAGAAATTAAATATACAACTGTTCATAGAAATATGAATCTTGTTTCTTTGCAAACATTTTCTGATAATTCCATTTGTATTTCTAATCTGTCAAGATTCATTAAACTCGAAGATATTGATAATATTTTGAAATCAATTGATCCTCTTTGCAAAGTGTCAGTGGTGATAAAAATGGTGAGATAATATTCAATATTGATAAATGTTTTACATCTTATGCATATATTTAAAAAAAAATGCCATTTCTATCTATATTATAAATACGCTAACGATGCTCGAAATTTTCAAGCATGGCCGTGAATCGAACCCGCGCCTGCGGTTTATTAACCGGCGTCGTTCATTCCGCGCCACCGTCATACTGAGCCAATGCGTAACTTTTTACGTACATAAATATTTTTTTCGCTATTTTTTAATTTCACACATAGATGGCAATACGAATTTGATTAATTCCGAACTATTTTGATACACATGCGCCTACTGCTAGTTCTTGTAACATTTTTAGAATAAAAAAGTGTGTACAGGATGTGCTTACGTGTATTTCGAAAATCCTAAAATTGCCGATGAAGTAAGAAAAATGTTTAATGGATATAGCTTGTGTGGTTCATTCCTTTATGCTGATTGGATTAAATTACATCCAACTGAAAAAAACATAATAAGAAATACACGGAGGAAGATGAAAAAAGGACTTATTTCAACTAATACATTATACATAAATGATCACAACTTTTCGGATCATATCACGACTGGTAAAATTATTTGTGAATTTTTGTGCGATAACGATTTTCGATTTTTATTTTTTTTTTTTTTAGAAAAAATAAATGAAGTCAATTCTGCAAACTCAGATTGGTTAGAATTTGCCGAAAAAATAATCACCGAAGAGATTAAATATAGAACTGTTGATAAAGATACAAGTCTCGTTTCTTTGAAAAATTTTCTAAAAAATTCTATTTGCATTTCTAATTTATCTGAATCTACTGAAATTAAAGATATAAACAATCTTTTGAAATCAATCGATCCTATTTTTAAAGCATCATTAGAGGTGAAAAAGGTAAGGTAGTATTTTGTATGCATCTGATTCATAGTCACTAGCCTAATTATTTGATGCACCGAAGATTTTTGCATTTATTCATTCTTATCAAATTACTTTATATGCAATGTTTATCGTTTTCAACTTATACATATATAAATTTGCTTTTACTTAAAAGTAAAAATCTTTGTGTATCAACTACTCCAAAATGAACATGTGAATACAAAAATCTATGTCATAACAAATAATTTGTCCAAGGACTGTTTATTAAAAAATACCATTTCTATTCCTGCGATATTTTTAGTTAAAAAAAATATCTACAAGAATTGCTTATGTGTATTTTGAAAATCTTGAAAATTCCGATAAAGCTAAAAAAATGTTGAATGGATATAACTTGCATGGTGTACTTCTTTCTGTGGATTGGCTCGAATTACACCCAATTGAAAAACACAAAATAAAAATTATGCAGATGATGATACAAAAAAAGCTTAGTTTATCAAATGCAATGCAAAAATCTGGCAAAAGAATTCCAGGTTACACTTGAACTAAACTAATTTATAATGTTTAGTGTGATGTATATTATAGGTTTTTGTATTTTTTTCAGAAAAAGTTAATGAGGTGAGTTCTCCAAATTTAGATTGGCAAGACTTTGCAGAGAAAATAATTACTGAGGAAATTAAATATAAAACTACTGATGGGAATACAAGTCTCGTTTCTTCAAAAATTTTTCTCCAAAATTCTATTTACATTTTTAATTTATCAGGATCTATTGAGCTAGAAGAAATAAACACTCTTTTGAAATCTATTGATGCTTTTTGTAAAGTATCTTTAGTAAAAAAAAAAGTAAGTTGATAGTATATTCATTATAAATATATTTTATTTAAAAGAAAATTAAGAATTGCTATTCCACTGACATTTTTAGTTCAAAAATATATATAAAGAATTAGTTTATGCTTATTTTGAAAATCATGAAACTGCTGCTAAAGCTAGGCAAGTTTTAAATGGATATAGCACACATAATTTACTTCTTCATGTTGGATGGCTTGAATTATATCCTTGTGAAAAAAACGTAATAGAAGAACTCCAAGAGAAGATCCAAAATGAACTTAATTCACCAAATGAAACACACAATGTTAGCGAAAATATCCCCAGTAATATTTGCTTTGGTAAAAATGATTTACAATATGATGTGTATGTATTAAAGTTTTTAATTTTTTAGAAAAATTCAATGCAGATAATCTTATGATTTCGGAATGGCACAATTTCGCAGAAAAAATAATAACTGAAGAATTTAAATACACAACAGTTAAAGGAGATTCAAACCTTGTTTCGTCAGAATCTTTATTAAGAAATTCTATTTATATATCAGAAATATCATCAGCTGTACTGGTTGAAATGGAATGTCTTTTGAAATCAATTGATCCTTATTGTAAAGTGTCATTGGTGAAGAAAAAGGTGATTTGAGAACAAAATCGGAAAACTTATGTAATTAAAAAACCACAATTTTTGTTATACTGCCATTTTAGGTGAAAAATAAAACTGTAGGAACCGCTTACGTTTATTTTGATAACTATGACACAGCTAATGAAGCTGTATTAATTTTGCATGGATATAATATGAATGATTCACTTTTTAATTTTGATTGGCTTGATCGAGCTGACAAAAACGTAATAAAAAGAATCCGAAAAAAGATAGGAAAAGAGCTTGTTTCAACAAACGCAGTGCGAAAAATTGACGAAAGTAATATTGTTACTGGTAAGATTTATGATGTTACATACTTATATGATTTGAATATAGGTAATCATCAGTTTTTGTGTTTGTATTTTCAGCGACATCTAATGCAGATAATTCTCCAATTTTAGATTGGCATGACTATGCAAGGAAAATAATTACTAAAGAAATCAAATATAATTTATCGGCGAGACTAAACTCCATCGAACAACGCATGTGCAAGAACAACGTTGAGGTCAGGGGAGTCCCGGAGTCCCGGTCTGAGGTGCTGCCGGACTTGCTCAAGAACTGCGCCAAGGTTGTCAAGCACAATCTCGGGGAGAATGACGTTATCAGCATTACCAGAACTGCTGGAACAAGTAGGAGCGACGGGTGTCCCAGTCCCATTGTTGTCAAATTCAAGAGCACAATATGCAGGGATCGTTTTCTGTCCTCGATCAAGAGATATAACAGGGATAACCCCGACGACAAGCTAAATACACACATGCTGGGCATCGGAGGTCGTAAGACTCCAGTTTATGTATCGGAGCATCTCTCCCCCCTAAACAGGGAGTTGCACGCTGCGGCAAGGATCAGGGCTCGTGAGAGGGGTTACTCACATGTGTGGGTTAGATCGGGACGTATATATGCCCGTAAATCAGCTGGCACGGCCGTTATTTTAATTAAAAACATGAACAGTCTCGATCTTATCCGTGATTAATTCAATTTTGTTTTTTTTTTGCTTTCTTTTTCTCTTTTGTTGTTGTTTCTTCTTTCTTGATTATCTTTGTAAACAATGCCCTTAACATCCATATATTACCAAAATGTTCGTGGCTTGAACAGCAAGATTGAGGACTTCTTCAATTCTGTTCTTAGTCATGACTATGACGTCATATGCATTACCGAAACCTGGCTCGACGATGGCGTCTTCTCCTCTGAATTATTTGATGATCGGTATGTTGTGGTGCGTTGTGATCGTGGTGAGGTTTTCCGTAGCCACTATGGTAAAAATTATGGTGGTGGTGTCCTCGTCGCGGTTTCCAAGGGGATCAACTTCACTGTCATGCATGACTGGTCGTCCAACTTCATTGGGGACATATGGGTACAGCTGAATCTGAGCAGGAGTGTTGTTGTAAACTTGTGTGTGGTCTATCTTCCCTCATATTTATCCTCCTCTCATTTCTCTGATTTTATTTTTAAATGTAATACACTCTTCCACACTCAGGCAGGTGTCACAAATCTGGTGATTGGAGACTTTAATTTAAGCGGAATAACCTGGTCCCCAGATACTGGCTATCCACTCAATCACAAATGTATTAAATCCAGCGCTCTTTGGGACATGTTTCACTCCAACTCGTTGAAGCAACTCAATGTGATCCCAAACGCTCTTGGCAGAATGCTTGATCTGGCAATTGTGGACAATCCCAATCCTTTTACCCTCAGGGGAACTCTCCCTCTATCGAGGTTGGATGAGCACCATCCTCCTTTCGAGATCATATTCCAATACGGCCGTAAATCAGCCATAACTATTTGTGAGCCGGATACACCTAAACTTTGCTTCCACAAAGCTGACTTCGTAAGTTGTAATAAGGCTTTAATGGATATAAACTGGGAGCACCATGCGATGTCCCTAAACTGTGATGAATTCACTCAATTCTTTTACAATAATCTCTACACTATAATAGAAAGATTCACACCCAAACGTGTGCGTCGTAGGGGATCTTATCCAGCCTGGTTCTCTTCACAGCTCATTCGTCTGATTAAGTCTAAGGTTAAGGCACACCGTCGTTACAGGAGGTTCGGAAACCCCAGGGATTACGATGAGTTTTCTATTCTTAGATCCCGTGTAAAAGATCTCCTTAAAAATTGTTTTCGCTCTTACATGCGACAGGTTGCTGACGGAATCTCACTTAACATTAGAACATTTTGGAGGTATGCAGGGAGCAAGAGGCTAACTAGCGATCTTCCTCGGAATATGACATTCGGGGATCATCGGAGTAATGATGGACAGGGTATCGCCAACCTCTTCGCCAAATTCTTTTCCACGGTATATGGAACGATAACCATGTCTGACTATTCACCTACATTCCCGCCATCGGACTCGTGCATCAGTGAGTTAATTTTGGCGCCTTCGGAGATCAATAAATGCTTGAGATCCATCGATGTATCTAAGGGTGCCGGTCCTGACGGAATACCACCCATCTTCATTGGCTTGTGTGCAGATTCCCTGTCTGTGCCTTTGACAATTCTCTTTAACATGTCCCTTCGTGACGGGAAATTCCCATCATTGTGGAAGATAGCAAATGTAACACCAATTCACAAATCGGGTGACAGGGGAAGCGTGACCAATTATCGCCCTATCAGCATTCTGAATGGTTTTTCCAAAGTGTTCGAGAAACTTATATATACCCATGTATTCGCCCACATCGGGCGCCAATTGCACATCTGTCAGCATGGCTTTGTGCCAGGCAGATCTACACTTACTAATTTATTAAATTATACTACATTCATATCAAATTCCCTTGGTGCCGGACTGCAGGTTGACACCATTTACACCGATTTTTCGAAGGCCTTTGACCGCGTCAACCACTCAATATTATTAAAGAAACTATACCATTATGGGATCTGTGGTAGCCTTCTCAATTGGTTCTCATCCTACCTGGAGGACAGAGCACAACTTGTTGTCCTTAAGGGTTACGAATCCACCCCTTTCCTGGCCACTTCTGGTGTTCCGCAGGGCTCCATACTTGGTCCTTTTCTGTTCTTATGCTTCATCAATGATCTCCTTGGCTCAATCAAAAGTGAGTGTCTGGCATATGCAGACGACATAAAAATATTCTGCCGTATAGGGAGTGTATTGGACTGTCTGGCACTGCAGGACGACCTAATTACAATTAATACCTGGAGCGAGGCCAATGATATGGTCTTGAACCTTGATAAGTGCCATGTTCTGTCTTTCACACGCAGGAGAACCACTATCCAGCACACCTATGCCATCAATGACGTGCCCGTTCAGAGGGTCGTGACCATGCGTGATCTGGGTGTGCTATTTGACTCTAAACTTTCCTTTCGCGACCACTGTGAACAAACTTACTCCAAAGCCAGCAGAATGCTCAATTTCATTACAAGAGTGGCTAAACCGATTAATTGTGAGAAGGCATGGCTTGCACTATATACCACTTTAGTCCGGAGTATTCTTGAGTACTGCTCGCCCATCTGGTGCCCCATCTACAATTCGCAAATCGAGATAATAGAGTCGATACAAAAGCGCTTCCTCAGAACATTGTGCACCAGGATGGGTTTGAGGCGGGTCTGTCCTGACTACGTTGATCGACTCCGTAGATTTAGTTTGTTAAGTCTTGCTGGCAGACGGATCCGGACTGACTTGGTGACTTTGCATGGCGTTCTTCTTGGCCGATTGGGTGGCGATTTATTAAAACACATTTTGATTCGTGTACCGAACAGATATACAAGGACCCCTCGATTATTCCATACGCCTGTTGTCAGCACCAACTTCTTGATGAATGCACCAATGTCAAGAATGTGCAATGAATATAACGAAATTGACGGTGATGGCTTGGACATATTCAATGATGGCGTCTCCGGTTTCAGGGCGTCACTGTCGAGTCTCCTTTCTCCCTAGAGTCTTCCTCCTCCTTCCTTGTTTCGCGTGTCCCTCCCCATTCTCTGTTTGTGTTTCCTTTTGTTTTGTCTTTTTTTTTTTTTTTCTTTTCTTTCTTTTGTGAGATGAAGTGTTTTGTTTAGAAATGTTGACCACAATTGTCGAAGGGCGACAAATCTGTAATCTTGTTCCAAGAATGATTATTCATATATGTGTTCTTTTGTCGGCCGTTATTGTGGCTTTTTAAAATTAAATAAAT